>OY757006.1:6620000-7050046 GCA_963580505.1 Ennomos erosarius | reverse complement strand
GACACCGCGAAGCTTCTCCGCAAGCTGATCGGCTTTGTCCGAGTTTTGGGGACCAGATACCTCCAGCATCCTAGCCCCCGTGGCCGTCTTTTTAGTGTGGATGTGCGGTATTCCCAGATCCGTCACATCCAGCTTTTCTTGCGCCATCTCAATGATGGCACGATATGTCACCCCCTTCTCTGCAGCTTCTGGCTGTAAGGTCAATACAACCGCTGCGGATCTGGGGGGTTTTAACGCCTTCTTCTTCTTAGCCCCGGTGGTGGGGGCTGCCGGCTTTTTAATGGCAGGAGTGACCGGCTTTTTGGCTGGAGCTCGGGACGCGGGGATAACGGTGGGCACCGTTGGGGGGAGAGACGACTTTCCCTTCCCCTTGCCCTTCCCTTTCCCTTTGCCCACCACCGTGGCCCAGCTTCCCTCTTTGGCGGAGGTCTCGCCAACGCTTTGGGACCCCCTTGATGTTGAGGGGACCGCAGCCGGTGTCACCGGGGTGGTGACTGCCGTCTTCTTGGGCTCAGCTCGCTTCTCCGCTTTGGGAGCGGGGGTGCGAGCCGGCACGGGCACCGGCTCTGTTGACGTGGCCACAGCCGCCGTCTTCGTTGCATCTGCCCTTAGGGGCGGGCGAATCGTTGAAGCGGGTAAGAGCCGGTCCTCAATCCCTGCGAGGCGAGCGGTGATCATTTCCCCCAGCGTGACCGTCAGGGAGCGCTTCAACTCCTCCACCAGCTCAGCCCCCAACGTTAGGGCGGCGGGACGTCCCTCTGCGGCAGCCGCGGTGGCAGCGGCCGTGGCCGCGGTGTTGGCGGCGATGGCAGCAGCCGTCTTGGCTTCAGTGAAGCCCTGACGCAGTGCCTTCATCTCCGCCCTCATCGCCTCCATCTCCATCCGCTGGCGCTTGTTTTCAGCCCTTAGCCGCCGGGTCTCCTCAACTTCGGTCCGGCCTGCTAGGGTGTCGACTACCTCCGCCAGCGTTGACGCTGACTTCTTCAGGCGGGAGACAAACTCGCCTTTGAGGTTGCCAGATTTTTTCGCAACCTCCAAGATACAGGCAAGCACTTCTCCCGCCTGCGCCCTCCACTCCTGTGCATTCAGCACACTGAAGTCGTCAACTGCGGGCAGAGAACCGGAATCACTTCCGGTCCCCCTCCCATGGTCGGCGACGCCAGCGGCTGGCTTCTTCAGGAACTGGCGAGCCCGTAAGGTACTCTCCAGCTCCCCGTCTGTTGACACTAGGACATGGATACCGGTATTCGGTAATACCGAAAAACCGGTAATACCGTACTATTTAAGGCACTTCTCAATACCGGTATTGAAAACACAAATACCGGTATTTCGGTATTTTAAGTAAAATGCTTAAATGGTTGTAAAACTAATTAAAAACCTTTATGGCGACTCTAGATATTAATAATCGTCCGTTTAAAATTTACATATTCAGTTTATTTTAATCATTGTAAGAAAAGCTTTTGAATTTTAAAAGGCATGATGACAGTAACTAAGTATCACTAAGGTAATGTGTTTATCTAATAAGGTAAGAGATTTAAAACGAGATTGATATGTAATTTAATAAACTGAATCTAAAAAATACAGCAGGCCAGGCCACCATGATAAGTTGAATACTAATCAGAGTAAATTAGGCACGTCACGTATGGGTAAACAATAGTTTCTTGATTTCCATCGATCAGTTAGTTTAGTTTTTCTTGAAACATGGAAGAGTTTAGTAAGGCAAATATGCCTGAAGTTGATTTTGTTCCTCCCACAAGTTACCGACGACCGATAAAAAATACTTCTTTAGACTATTACAGGTTATGTTACTTTAATAAATTGTTTTAAATCACTAGGTCTATATAACATTGGCCTATTTTCATCTACAAGAGATGATTCAAGTAGCGTCCGTGTTAATGCATCTCCGCTCGTGGCTTATTAAGCCGATGCGAGAGCCACAGATGCGGTCATATTTTTGGCAAATATGTTGTGACGTGGAAGGTAGCCGAATTTCTACACGTTGGTGTCTTATTGTGCGTTTTTTAGCAAGTGGTTCAAACCAGGCGTTGTCATGAGCGGTTATACCATCCACCGTAACCTTTCTCCACTGATGGCAAACCTCTGCAATTCGCTCCCAATCGGCAACTCCGATACTGAAACTCAACAATACGCGCTTAACGCTATCTTTGAATCTCAATAAAGGACGACCGACAGGTCGCTTGGCATCTGCAATTTTTCCGAGAAGGGTCTGTCTTGGCAAATGAGATGGTGCCATTCTGGTGCAGTATGCAGCACCCTCTCATTCGTTACCCGATCCCACCATGAGATGCCCAAAATGCTCCGAAGACAGCGCATGTGAAATGAGTTTAATCTTTTCTCTTGCTTAGCATACGATGTCCAAGCTTCAGCTCCATACAAGAGTATGCTCAAGATGCATGTGTGATAAATGTGGTCATCTTAGTCTTGATTGTTAGGTGTTTATTATTCCATACTCTTGTACTAAGCTTCCCGAACATCGTAGCCGCCTTGCCAATGCGACTGTTAATCTCCGCGTCGAGAGATAGGTTGCTCGCCACGCTTGATCCTAGATAGCAAAAGGTTTCTAAGGTTCAAAGGTTTGTTTCTACAGGCCCTTTTATTACGGGGATACTCTGTAAAACTGTTAGGTAATATCTTTTGACAACTGGAAAATAAATCGTAAACAAATAATTTTTTGACAGTTTTTGTGACGTATTAACGCACTGAGGCACCGCATACCAATAATGTACTTTGGAATTAATATTCAATATGTAAAATAACTGATTGCTTTGGCTTCGTGTTTAAGGTCGTTTTCCCAACCATGACAAGTAGACGCCATCCACACCGACAATTGCTTTGGCGCAAACTTTAAACTTAAATATAATTTTAATAACCGGCTAGGTGCGAATTGGTCTCGCGCACGTAGAATTGCGTACCATTATCTATAAAATCGGGCGAAACATCACGTTTGTTGTATGGGAGCCCCCTTAAATATTTATTTTATTCTGATTTTTAGTATTTGTTGTTATAGCGCCAACAGAACTACATAATCTCTAAAAATGACAACTTTCTAACTATCACGGTTGATGAGATACAGCCTGACAGGTGACGACGGGCAGACGGACAGAAAGACAGATAGACGGATAGCGAAGCCTCGGTAATAAGGTTTGCTTTACCCTTTGATTACGAAATCTTTAAAGTGTGTCCTTAAAAGTAGTTTATTTATAATGTTAAAGGAACTTTTAAAAATAACAAGTTTTATAATAATTTAGGCATATTCATTTAGTCTAAAACTAAATATGTGGAGTGGAAAATATCGGTTTTTCCTCGTTTTTAATATTTATAGTCCAATACCGAAAAACCGGGATCCCGGTATTAAAAATATCAATACCGAAACAATACCGGTATTGGCAAAAGGCCAATACCGCCATGCCCTAGTTGACACGTCTGGTGCGGGGGGCTTCTTAAAGCTCCCCCTTGAAAGGCCTGCTGAAGTTCCAGCGGCCTTTCCTCTCCCTCTCTTTCCAGTCGCCACCTTTGCAGCTACCGTCCCCTCGGTTTCCGTGTCCGAATCAGCCCATCCGGGCATGAAAAACGAAGAGGACGGCCGCTTGCGAAGCCGGTACTTCCTCCCCTCGTCCGAGTCTTTCGGCAGCGGCTCGCAACTCATGTCCGACTCTGAGAGGTCCGACGAGTTTGCTGTTTTTGTCGACGAAGCGTCGGCAAAGACAGCAAAGCTATTCCCCTTCAGAATCGGACTGCCAGCAGGCGCTGTCAGATCCTTCTCCTCCGTGCTACATGGTGTTAAAACCACGCGACAATCCTTCCGCTTGCTTAGATCGGTGTCCATGTTCATGCCATTTGTAATGTATGTTATACCAGCCGGGGGGGGGGAACCACCTGACCCAAAGCTTACCAACAAACTACGGTACGCAATCCCCACATCAGATATAGCTCATGCTTTTGGCCTCACAGTACTGTTGGGCCTTAACTGGCCATTCGCCAGGAGCCTCATTTACACACCGTAGGACTACTTAGCGGTTAAGATTCTTGGAGGTAATACTGAGGCGTAAAAGCAATGAACCCGAGGCTCTTGTCCCACAATGAGCAGCAACCACAAAGTCATAGCCGCAGTACTAGAAAAGCAAACTGAAATGTTTGAGAAGATGATGGAGATAATAATGAAAACCTCCACAAATACCATCAGTCAGCAATAGGAACAGGGAATGCCGTTCTTTTCAGGCATATCTCGGTAGCAACCAATACCCAAGTAGCGGATGCCGACTCTTCTATTTCTGAAGTAACAGAAAACTATGATGATGTAGATCACTCATCTCACAGAACAGCGCATGAATGTGGGCGAACCCCATTCTCGCTAAGCTTTGATCCGGTCACCACGGCAGAAGCAGAGCCAGCAATACCACTAGCATTTGAGGCAATTGTGAACAAGAGGTCTGAGTGCCAACGCCTCGGAGCAACTACTTGAAACAATATAAGAATACGCAGGTGGTGCAGTTGGGAGATACTGACCAAATGCAATCAGGCACTGGGTGTCATAAAACATGGCGTCCTACAACAGAGGTAAGCCTTCAAAGAAGGTATACAGAAAGTAACCCGAGACGCCGCTCCATCGCTTGCGAGGTCAGTCCAAAGAAACCTTTGTACCACATTTACTGCAATACAGAGATTTGTATTTGTATTTTGTAAGGACAGCTACCAGATCAAACGTTACAATATGTATGCGGACGACGCGCTGACGTGACCTCGATACGGGGAGCTGTCCCCACTGCTGAACATAGGCCTCCCCACAGAGCGCCACTTTGAGCGGCTGCTCGCCTCCTGCATCCATCGGCATATTTTATCATCATCAACACCAACCTGATTAAACCTGATTAAAGTTAATTAACAGTACAACTTTGTTTTTTCCTCGCAAATGTGATGAAAAGGCGTCGTATGACACTCGTGTGGATTGATCATTCACTTCCCACACCCGTATCATAATGTACTATTGATCAGGCAAAACTGGAGTACAAAAATAATGTTTATGACATACATCAATGGGTACATCAAGACTCAAGAGACAAAAACGAGCGTTTTTGTGAATGCTGCTTACAAAAGAGATAGGTAAGCTTTTTCAATGATAGGCTGAAGAGAACTTTCATTATATGAAGAATAAACAAGTCAGTAAGTACCAAATTAGTAAATTAGTACCAATTAGTAAACTAAAAAGCTACTTCAGTAAATAATTCTTATGTCTTTAAATTTTAGCAGTTTATGTGTTAAATAATCGGCAAACATAAGAATGTCAAAAGCTTTAGCTGATTATTAAAACTTGCTATGTAAAAATCTTGTTACAATTATAATAGAACGATTACCACGTTAACGAAGTATTATTAGATATACGCAACACCATAAATCTAGACAGTTTAGAGACTATTTGAAATCAGATCATACTCACTAGCACTCGACTCTGCCGGCCGCCGCGCCGCCCCGAACCGGCGATGTGACGTCACAGTGGTTACTCGGACGGCCCAATAAGATTTCATAAAGCACGATATTGATTTATTTTTAATAAATTCAGTTTTTGAGATATCGTCATGTTTCTTACGCAGTTGTTTTTAAAATTGCCTAAATATTTATTTAAATATAAATAAACGTAATTTTTTTTCATTTACATTTTCTTCATTGTAAGTACTACACAAATATTAATAAGAATACAGTGGGCCCGATTTTGAAGGCTTTAGTTTTAGTTATAAAACTTGCTAAACAACTTAAAACTAAATGAACTGATCTGAAAAACTCTGGAACGGTCAGGGGCCGTACTGTGAGCTCTTAGCGCGATCCAAAACAGAGCGTATATTGGATAGCTTGTCAAAATCTTCATACAAAAAAACAAAGCGATCCAAGATAGGCTCCGTTTTGAATCGCGTTAAGAGCTCACAGTACGGCCCCAGGTCTCTGGTGCTGCCGTCGCGCCATTTCTTGGCGTCCGTAATACGTTTTCGCGAAATAGTAGGAAGTTTAGAATTATTCATTATACCATGCTCAAGCAGCGCATTGTACATATGACCATATTTTGTACTAACGGAACTGACATACTACTTGCAGTTAGTTTTACACAGCATTCACAAATATTAGGAAATGTTCAGAAGGTCAGTGAACTGATGTTTTGTTACCTGCTAATATTTAATTTTTATGAAAAGTGGCAAATCCTGTAATACTCCATCTAATCAAAAAACAAGGTAAAGTATTCAACTTGAATTGTTTATCTAAGTACAAAAAATTATTAAGGGCTTTTAGGGGATTTCATAATCCTATATTATAAATGAAAACCAAAATGAAGTTCTCTTTCCCAATATTAATGGTGCAAACAATCCGGCAGAACACAGAATAGAAAACTCTGGTCCGAAGCTTTGATTAATACCATAAAGAATTTGAAAAATAGCCCAGTATATGATTAAATATGCTCTAAGAGGATTACAAACCAACCTCCCTGTACATGTCAGCAGTCATGCTGCTTGTCCATCAACCAACAATCATAATAAATGCCATCGGAGTGTGTAGTGTGCACACGCTGCGGTATTTGTATAGTTGTTATTTTATTGTCTGTGTGTTTAAGGTAATGTGGGCCGGAGAGTGCAACCTAATTGTGATGATATGAAATTGAACCAGATAATGAAATTGTATGAAAGATGTTGTACTACATGCAGTATGTGTGACTGCATACTCACCTACATACTGCATCTTTCATAGGATTCCATACATTAATAGTCCTCATGTACTGCACCCCCAACGGACATGGACTGCAACTGGATCCAGCAACTGGATGTGGTGTGATCCAGGGATTTAGCATGGATTCCTAACAATATTACTACCAACACACTAGATATAGCAGGGGTTAAATGTAAAAAAAATGTGTGCCTGCTGTTAGTAAGGTGTGAACCCCAATAATGCAGGCACGAAAGATGTCTCCTTGGAGGCTTGTGTAAATCTCCTGCAGCCTGTACACATCAGCAGTGGCTCAAAGTGCCTACCGAACCAACAACAAAAGCAGGTACTGATAAAAGATATAAGTACAGCTTAGTACTTTGGATGAAGGTGCACATCACGTACACTTGCTAATAAAATTACACTTACCGCGATTTAACAAACAACGACAAAATAATACTAATTAACTAATTACTTACGTATTATTAACCAGAATCACGTAACTGGTAATCAGGCACGTCAATCTTAGTTCTACGGACCGAGTAACTGGAAGTATACAACACGAATAAATTGAAAAGCACATTGGGTTAAAGCACTATAGAATATACCTAATGAGCTTTAATTTTGCAGTGTTAATCTTGCTAGTTTTTTTAACTTGCGGTACTAGATGGCAGAGATCATAAAGAATAGAAATAGTTCTACAAGGTATGAATTTAATTTGATATCATGTATATGTAACATCCATGTCTAGTTAAGTTGAATCTTGATTAAATCTATAAATGTAATTACTTCATTCATAATCATTACTTAGTGTTACACAAACACTTTATTGTATTACTTTTTATTCGGTAATAAATAAATGAAAATAGATTAAATACATGTTTTTTATTTTTAAAGTACTAACTAGTACCTATATATGTAGGCAAGTATAGCTATAGATGAAATTATATATATTCATAATACGTTGCATACTTTCGGCACCAGGTGGCGCTACGTATACCCACAGACCAACGATGTTACCCATTTAGAGACCGAAGATTGGCCTCTATTTCTATATATACCAATGTACTCTGTGCTGGTAATCCGTAATCAAGAACGCATTTTCATTCACAGAGCGTAGCATTACGTACCACAGAGTACATTGGTAAAGATGTTACATACTCTTTGTTCACAGATATATACACATGTACATGTCGTATACATTTTTTTTTCTTATATTTTCGCTCCACACATAGTGTATTTAGCCAGTGTCAAGTATTGTAAATTTTCATCATGTTGATAGAATATTTCACGTAAAGTCAAGTCTTAGTCATAGTCATAGTCCAGTCTTAGTCATGCTCCAATAAGTGGTGGCAACTTTACTGGAAGCTTCTATGGAATTTTGGAAGCAACACGAAAAATCACGTTTCACCACATTATATCACTTGCCCTCACTCATGCTCGTAATTCAACACTTAATGCGTAAAACACCAGCAATTTTAAACATTAACACTGGAAAAAGCAAAGGTTTTGAAAAATAATACAATGCAACGACGTGAATTTTTCCGCGTTACCGCCAAAACCTAAAAGTAAAGTTTTGACTTTTTGACCAAACCTAGCTGGCAACACTGTATTATATACTCTTTGGTTACCATGTTCCAATATAATAATCATGATAATCACAGCACAGTTGAATCCACAGAGTACATTGATAACACAGAATTCCCCCTATTACATAGGTCCAGAACCGAAGTCTCCATACTTAACCTTGTTTGAACATGAATCAAACCATAGAGCACATTTTTTTTTTCTTCTAATGTCAGTTCCTCCTTCAACATACCATATAAATAGTATTACCCGATTTAGTCGGGTACCTAAATAAAAATCTAGCTAGATGTAAAATGTAAATAATAAAAATTATATAACGCCTACATTAAAAAAATATAAAATAATAAAATTAATTACCATCAAACTACTATCTATAGACAAGAAAAAGGTCTATAGATAGCTCATGCAATCTTTTAATAAAAAGGATTCAAATTAAGTAAAACCAGCAATTTATCCAACATTTCTTTTAATACCTCACGAGTTTTTCAATATAGATAGATAGATAGATAGATAGATAGATAGATAGATAGATAGATAGATAAAACTCTATATAATAAGTTAAAGGGATTAAAGAACAACAGTTATGTAGATACAGGGGGTCTAGCAAAGATACCAACCACTAACGCTAACGCCAAACGTTAACTCCAAAATGTACTGAAATGACATTTCGGGAATCGCTAACTTTTCCGTAGCGAATGTCATTTCGATACATTTTTGGAGTTAGCGTGAGGCATTAGCGTGAGGCGCTAGCGTTAGCGATTGTGATCTTTGCTAGACCCCCTGGGCCTCAACCAAAATAATGTTTCATATTTTAGGATAAAAAAAATAACCTTAAAAGTGGAAAAACAGTGGGCGCGTGGAACGTTTATAGTTGACAATAAAACTATTATCAGTAATTGCACTCAAAGTGTTCTGTGTGTTCTTTACTATAGAAATGCGCTGAACATATTGTTGAGCGAGTATTAGGTTTCCACCAATCTTCATTTGGACTTTTTCGAACTACTTTTATCCAACGATCAGCTAGACATGGATCTGTTGGAAATCCATACAAAAGAAATCGGGTAATTATTCAGATGTCATGTGGCAATACTGATTTTGACATGTCAACTTTTTATTGTAAAATGGTTCTAACTCTTCGTCAAATAGAAATAATTAAAATTATCTTATAAAAATATATGATTAAGGCCACTTACAAGTGAAATGTGATCGTCTGCTTCTGTGATTCGTGCCTCGAGTGATTTCGGCACAGTTTTATCACGCAAGACGGCATTTTTTTGGTGTGTATTCAAAAGCACACCCAAGTAATGACTGATTTTGATTTTGACAGCTGAGAATCAATCACACCCAAAGTGGTGTGTATGGTTTTGCCCTGCTTTAATTTCGTATTAGTGGTCTGGATAAAAAGTCTTTGATTGATAAAGACTGATTGAATCACAGAGTACATTGGGAAAAATAATAATTTTTTCTGTTACTATGTTTGTACTTTGTTTATTTACGGTCGAAAACTAAAATGTTGTTTTTTGTAAATTGTATGTAACATTCATAACATATCTCTTAGTAGTCTGTGATTCATAAACACAGCTTGTGCCCGTCTTGTGCCTTGTACAGCTTGTACTCTCCATTATATTCCATCTCATAGTTTAAATAGACCGTGATCCGTGATAGTGTGTGGTAATGTCGTCGACAGTTGGCGATGAGCAGAACGTTGTGAATGTGCAGGTTCAGAAGCTTCAAGCGCACCATGAACAGTTGTCATTGTGTACCAATCGGCTACCATACCGTCAGGGCAGGAAATTTACTGCCGTCAAAGTAAGTTGGAGTACTAGGCTGTACTAGGGCTCACGGTGCAAATACTAGCTTTGTTAGGCGTAGCCTATGAATCTAGGCAATTTACTTTATGCCTTAATCTTTAGGTATAAAATCCTCAATATTTGGTCTTTGGTTAATCTATAGGCAACTGCTGCGTAGCGAGTAGAAATTGGAGAGAGCGAAAGCCCTCACCGACCCCTAGTTCAGAGAATGTGTAGTTCATTTGCCCAGCAATATCACAAGCTATGATGTCCTTCGAACCTGAACAAAGTAGTCCTTGCACACTACTGCTTGGTGGCAGAATAACTGGCAAAGCGGTGGTACCTACCTATAGTACCTAGACAAACATACAGTTACTTTTATATTGGGGCTAGGGAAGTTGGAATGGGATGTATTATGTCTTCATCATCATCAACATCATAAGCCTGTAGACATCCCTCGCTGAACATAGGCCTCCCCAGAGAGTGCTACATTAAGTGGTTGCTTGCCACCGCTATCCTGAATTATATTATGTACTTAGTTGTAATCGAAGCTACGGATTGGGAGTTGTCTGTTCTGCATCGCGCAGAATTGCTTGCACCTGTTGTGGAAGAGAGAACTTCTTTTTTTTTTCAAACCCTTAGGCTTTGTTCACACGGCATTGTCCTGCACGTTTTTTTGCCGTATACGTCTTAATGTTTGTGTTGTATGTTTGTTTGTATTTGTATAGTGACCATACAACATACATAGATCCATTCACACGTCGATTGTACTGCAAAAAAACGTATACCGCTTATTCGTTTAAAAACGCATACTCAACGGACTTGTCAAGCAAGTCGAATTTACTTTGACTTATTTGGTTTGCAGTGGCATATGGTATAGCTGTGTCTCCTTCACACGACTCGATGTCATACGTTTTTATCGAATAGCAACCGAAGCAGCGTTTAGTATCTTAGCATCTTTTGGACGGGTGACACGTATTTTATGTTTGATTAAATAAATAAATAAATAATAAATGTTTTGATATTCAAAATGGTTCAAATGGTGGCAAGACCGTTAGCGCCTTCGATACCAATATAAAAGTATAACCAAGTGTGAATCCATTAGTGACATCTACTCACTGTGACAACTGTGTGGAAACTGCGGCTATTTGTTTTTACACAAATGAAAATTTACCATATGAACATCCGGTTGACTATACGTTAAAAAAACGATTACAAAAAAACATGCAGAACAATGGCATGTGAACGAAGCCTTATTATTATTGCTATATATTATAATATTTGACATTGCGCACTTTGTGATTTTATCTGGTCAGCAATTACAATAATTTAAGTACCTAAAGTTATTTGACTTGTAACAGTGCTATGAATAGCCTATTTGGAATAAAACACTTTGATTTTCATTTTGTTACTTACCAGTATAACTGTTATGTAATATAATGATTAATATAAAATGTAGGTAGGATAGAATTTGATTATTGCAAATTACCCTCCATAATTCAGTTGTGATCGCAAAGAGAAGAATAAATACTACTGTGCCTTGTAAAATGTTGTTTAATTAATATAAATAGCCAATGGACATAAAAATAACAAAAACTTACATACAATTGTATTTTTTTAGGTGTACACAATAAACGATGAGTCAAACCATCTGCTCGTATTTGGAGTTCCATCTCTAAAGCTCCGGCAAGAAACAAAATCATTATTCTTCCAATTTGGTAAACTGTTACACTTCACCGTATCACCGGATCACCCAGGAGAACAGTTTACAGAGACGTACCATGCCAGATACGAACAAGTGCAGTCTGCTCGCATCGCTAAAAGAGTGATAGATACGAAAAACTTTTATGGAGGCACCTTACATGTGTGTTATGCTCCTGAATTTGAAACAATTGACGAAACCAGATCAAAGCTATTACGAAGAAAGAAAAACATTGAAAATAGGTTAAGATATCTCGAAACGGAAACTAAGAAAGGAATCAATAATGTTACTAGTTTAAATTCATGTCAAAACCAAGACGGGATTACTACAGATAAAATTAATGAATCTGAAATTATTAAGAAAAAAATCAATATGGGAGACACAAACATAATATACTTAAATAAAAAAAGAAAAAGCAAAGATGTTACAGGGAAGATTTTTAAGCCATGCTTTGAAAATGATGACTTAAATACACGAATTTATAAATGTACCGAAGACAGAAAAACGCCAAATATAGAAATAGTAGATTGTACTTCTGTAGAACAGGAGGTGGTGTCAAATATAAGTGAAGCACTGAATTATAATAAGTTTGGTAATGAAGTTATCAAAACAATTGAAAAAAAGCCGTTGAACAGAATAATTTTTAATTGTAATAAAAATGCTTAAAACTATATTTAACATTTTATTTTAATTCTAGTTACATAAGTATAGCTAGTGTATGTATTAATGTGATTAAAATGACCAACCAAGTGTGAGTTGGACTCGCCCATGAAGGGTTCCGTACCATAATTTATTTATAACAGACAGACAGACAGCGGAGCCAGTGGAGTCTTAGTAATAGGGTTTGTTTTACCTTTTGGGTACAGAGCCCTAAAAATAAGCAATAAAATCACGTTTGTTGCCCCCTTCAATATTTATCTTATTCTGTTTTACAGTATTTGTTGCTATAGCCATGGAGCTAATAAAAAAAAGAGGGAATCCCGTCTGATCTGAAACTGAAGCACCCTTAGGAAGCCGGAACGCTTCGTACGTACGAGCGGGGCACGCACACACTCACATCATATGCAGCTGGTCGCCATACTTTCAACTGACACACGTATCTGACGCTTCCTATCAGGTGAGATTGTGTTCAAACGCTAGCTTATTCAAATTAAAAAAAGAAAAACATGTAGCATGTCCGCCATTTTGGGCTTCAGTTTGATATCAATCAAAACTCAATCCTTTTTTTTATTTCATCCATGGTTATAGCGCAAGGAACTTAGATATGTATACGAATAAGTTCCTTGTTATAGGGTTAAAAGAAATACTTCATCTGTGAAAATTTTAACTATCTAATAATCACGGTTCATGAGATACAGCCTGGTGATAGACGGATAGTGGAGCCTTAGTAATAGGGTGATTTTATTGTAACACGGGCCTAAGAGCCAAGTTTCCACTGGAAGCTTCGAGAATGAAGTGGTTGGTTCGTCTTGGACACAGATCCAATAAAAAAGTTTTTTATAGGATCTGTGATCTTATCAGGCAGCTACTCCACATCCTCTTCTGCTTCTGGTATTTCCTCTTGGTCCTCAAATTCTCCATCTTCTACACCAACCTCCTGAAAATAGAGTTTAACATCCCTTATTAAATTGTACTGAATCCCACACTATTTTATAAATTACACTCTCCGAGTATTTTTTTAATGATATTTGACTGGCCTTGATAGCTCAGTTGGTCAGTAGTCCTGCCTTCTAAACTTTAGGTTGTGGGTTTGATTCTCACCCGAGATAAACATTTGTGTGATGAACATCGATGTTTGTTCTGTGTCTGGATGTTATATTGTATTCTATGTATGTATTTACAAACAAAAGTATCTAAGTATTGTATCAGTTATCTAGTTCCCGTAGTACAAGCTATGCTTAGTTTGGGACTAGATGGCGCTGTGTGAAACGTCACAATTTTTGGAATTTATTTTCTTTATACTTTTATTAACGTGTCGGTGGAAATCGAACCCACAAACTATAGTTCAGAAGGCAGAGCTACACCAACTGAGCTATCAGTATAGGCCAGTTAGACAATAAATTATATTATGTTTTAAACATACCTCATACTATAAAAATATTATAGTCCTCAAAACAAAAAGCGGCATAAAAAAAAATATTTTGAGGTCAATATCTTTATACAGGATGTAATTTAATTCATTAGCATAAATTGAGCCCATGATAGTACATCATTTATAGATGATTATTAAAGAGTAAAGTGTGTAAATGAAAATATTTTTATTGAAAATTATGAAGATGGCCGCGGGCGCCTAACGCAGTTGGCACGGGTGATTTTGATACATTTAAACGTTTTTACACCTGGTATGTACAAATTAAAAACAGTACTACATTATTTTAATTAAATTTTGTATTGTAGCATTTGATTAAGTAAGTTATTCTATTTTTTGGAGTTATTATTATTACTAAACCAATGTGTTAGAATTATAAAAGTTTGGTCCACACGTGACCGGCATCAGGAGTAGGTACTTAGTTTCAAAGGATGCTAATGAATTCAATTACACCCAGTAGATACAATGAACCTTAAGTGTGGTTACACTTTAGAGTCATTCGTATACCTCATATTGCTGATATTCTGAAACTAGATCGTTCATGTTGCTCTCAGCCTCCGTAAACTCCATCTCATCCATTCCCTCCCCGGTGTACCAATGAAGGAATGCCTGGAAGAAAAAAAACAAAACGAAAAATCTTCATCATCATCATCATCACCATCATCATCATCATCAACAGCCTGAAGAGTGAAGACGACAACTGCTGAACATAGGCATCCCCCAGAGAGCGACACTGGCTGCTCGCCTTTTTCATCAGATCGTCGGTCCACCTAGTGGCCTCCGCTGCTTCCGGTTCGTGGTCGCCACTCGAGAACCTTTATTCCCCATCGCTAAATAAATAATAGGTAATTTATTTCCAGAAAGATGAAAGACCCAATATAATAACCGGCCAAGTGCGAGACGGACTCGCGCACGAAAGGTTCCGTACCATTATTTATAAAAAATCACGCGTAAAAAAGACGAAAAATAAATAATTTATTTCTTATTATTATTCTTATCTTTTTTAAGCGTCTATTCTTTTTTTTGTAAAATAATATATTTACAATAATATGTTGGTTTTTTGGCGGGAACGTGAAAAAGTTCACGTCGTTCTATTGTATTATTGCGCTTTACGCATTAAATGCTGAATTACGAGCATGAGTGAGGGCATGATATAATGTGGGGAAACGTGATTTTTCGTGTTGCTTCCAAAACTCCATAAAAGCTTCTAGTAAAGTTGCCACCACTTTACTAGGGCACAACTTAGACTAGACTATTGGCCTAATTTTGAAGGCTTTAGTTGAAAGTTTTAAAAAGCTAAAAATATATCCATCTTTTACAATGCCGTCTATTTGACAAGGACAGCAACAGTTTTAGGAGCTTTAGATCTGTCAACTAAAGCCTTTAAAATTGGCTCCTATGACTACCTGACTTAGACTGAACTATGACTAGGACATGACTTTGCGTGAAATATTTCATAACTCAATGAAAATTATAATACTTGACACTGGCTAAATACACTATATGTGGAGCCAAAATATAAAAAAAATAATAATAATATGTTGGTCAGTAAAATATTTGTATGGGCCTGTTTATTTTTAAACTGTACTTGCCGAAATAAAATGATTTATTTTATTCTGTTTTTTAGTACATATTTGTCGTTATAGCCGCAACAGAAATACATCTGTGAAAATTTCAACTGTCTAACTATCACGTTCACGGTTCATGAGATTACAGCCTGTGACGGATGGACAGCGAAGCCTTATTAATAGGGTTGGTTTTACCCTTTGGGTATGGAACCTAAAAATGTAGTGAACTAGTTTAAAACAGTGTGTTACCTTTCTTCTGAACATAACAGTAAACTGCTCTGACACTCGTTTGAATATCTCTTGTATAGCTGTGGAGTTGCCGACGAAAGTGGCAGCCATTTTGAGTCCTCTAGGCGGCACGTCGCACGCCGCCACCTTCACGTTGTTTGGAATCCATTCCACGAAGTAACTGCAACAGTGCCGTTATTGGCACTCAATAATTACTAAACTACCCTAAAATTACATTAAATCATTCCTCGAAGTATCTACAACAATGCAGTCAATTTACTCCAGACTCACCCAATTTACTCCCTCCTCACCCCATTTACGTCCAACTCCCACCATTTACTCCCTACTCACCTCATACAAACCTTTCACTCATAACACCAATTTCTGAATTTTACTCCCTTCACAAAGGCCCTATTCACTCCCGACTCACCCCATTTACTCCCTATACACCCCATTTACTCCTTACTCACTGTATTTACTGCTGACTCACCCCATTTACTCCCTATACGCCCCATTTACTCTTTACTCACTGTATTTACTGCTGACACTCCCCATTTACTCCCTATACGCCCCATTTACTCCTTACTCACTGTATTTACTGCCGACTCACCCCATTTACTCCCTATACGCCCCATTTACTCCTTACTCACTGTATTTACTGCCGACTCACCCCATTTACTCCCTATACGCCCCATTTACTCCTTACTCACTGTATTTACAGCCGACACTTCCCATTTACTCCCTATACGCCCCATTTACTCCTTACTCACTGTATTTACTGCCGACTCACCCCATTTACTCCCTATACGCCCCATTTACTCCTTACTGTATTTACTGCCGACTCACCCCATTTACTCCCTACTCACTGTATTTATTGCCGACTCACCCCATTTACTCCCTACTCACCTCATTTACTCCCTACTCCCCCATTTACGTTTTACTAACTCATTTACTCCCTACTCACACAATTTACGTTCTATTCACTCCATTTACTCCCTGCTCCCCCATTTACTCCCTACTCACCCCGAGTTCTTATCCTGAACAGCCCGCATCTGCTCATCGACTTGCTTCATGGACATGCGTCCTCTAAAGATGGCGGCGACGGTGAGATACCGGCCGTGACGCGGGTCGCATGCGCACATCATGTTGTTCGGACTGAACATCTGTGTCGTGAGCTCGGGTACTGTTAGCGCTTGGTACACTGCGCTGTTTCGGGCAGTCAACGGTGCGAAACCTTTCGGAGGAAAGAAATTAATAATACCTAAGTAATATAATAATAAATAATAATAAGTGTGGGTATTTCAACCAGCACCATCTAGCCCCAAAGTAAGCATAGCTTGTACTATGGGAACCAGATAACTGATATAATACTTAGATAATTTTTGTTTGTAAATAATACATACATAGAATATAATATAACATCCAGACACAACAAACATCTACCTTTATCACACAAATGTTTGTCCTGGGTAGGAGTCGAAACCACAGCCCTCAGTTCAGAAGGCAGGGATTAGTAGCCTGAGCTATGGGGCCGGTCATGTCTTAGAGCATTTAACCAATGGAGATGCTCTAACATTATAATCCGCAAGCATTATTTTCTGCTGATTTTTACGGGGGACGAGATAAGCACGCATAGCACACGCGCATTACGTAGCGTTCACCCGCACCCTATGATAATTTGTATGACCAAATAGTGCCATATGACCGGCAGAGGGGTACGCCTTGTTTTGCCACCTCTATTTATAAATGCTCTAAGTACCTAAGTAACATATATAGTAATCTGCCTAAAGCATAGTGTAAATATACTAATAGTGAGTCAACTCGGCGGCTTGACGAGCACCGATGGGGTGCAGTATGAACGAGAGCGGCGGCGTCCCCTTCCTGCCCGCGCCGTCTGGGGTAGTACCGGCTAGCTTCACTGGCTTACCGGTACGCGGTAGCCCCACTACGGTCGCGACGGCCTTTTAGGTATATTGCGGTATAACAAAGGAATTGGCCCACTATTAGTATTTATTACACTATGCCTAAAGTATGAAACAAATACAATGGCTGCTCTGGGCGGTTAATTCCAAATTCATTTCGCGCGGTTTTGTTTTCGTTTCATAGAGAATAGACTTTTCCAGATTTCTTATGTAAGACAAGGAATTCGCGTGGTTTCGAAGTAAGGAATCGATACGGAATAAGGGCCCTGCTGTGAAACGCGGAAAGTCCCGCGCACTGTTTTAATTTTTCCTACATGTAAAACAAGACATTTGCAAAAGTGCTATGAATAGCCTGATTGCAATAAAACACTTACACAAATATTGACTTTGATTTTTATTTTGATTTACTGCGTAGCGTTTTGCGTTGACTTCACAGGCGCCATTGAGTTTGAATAGCATTTTAACTACAGACACAACACCACGCACAGCCTCTGCCTCTGTGGTGTGGTGGTGCAGATCGGCTCATAACTTGGAGGCGGTGGGTTCGATTCCCGCGACAGGATAGTATTTTTGCACAGGAAAAAAGTGCAAATACTTGTTCTGTTTGTGTGTTGTGGGAGCATGGTTCTCGTAGTTCCTGGGTCCATGGATACATGAAATGTTAGTGTGGGCTACTCCCACATACATACACATTCACACCCATTCACACATTTATATATCACACTACATATTATTTATTTATCACACTAATACATACACTTATATATCTAAAGTATTATTATTATTTATACACATTCAGGCATCACCATACACTCTAATATAACACAGTCATCCAGTAGGAATAGTTAATATTATACGGAACACTCCACACTCCATACCGAGCGTCCGTCACCCGCTGGCCGCTCGGTGTAGCATGGAAACTCGCGAGCCCCTTACATAATAAGAGCGCACACGCCGGCCGGCCAGCCGCGCCCGCCGTGCCGCCATTTGCTTTCCCAGTGCGAATCTACCTCTCACGCCGATCGCACGTCGCTTTGCTATCCGCCGCTTACCATTTTTCTCGCGTACCTAATCACTGTTTTCTGTTCTGTATTTATCATCGTTTCTCGTCTCTTCCTACTTGTGCCTTCATCTCGTGTTTATCTCTGTGCTACTCATTTTCGTACCTTCTATAATATCTGTGCCGTCATAATAACTGTATACCTGTGTGATGTGAACATTATATAAACTGAACGTTTATTACCTAGTGCTGGATTTGATTTATGCCACTGGAGTACCTCACCCTTACCAGCTAAGTACATCCATCATATCTACCTCTGCACACGGCACATAATTTGGCCACATACCTAGACGGTAGCCATATACCTACCACCACACATACCGGCCAAATTAGTTTTTTGCTCGTTTTTATAGATAATGGTACGGAACTCTTATTTTTTATCTCTTATTTTCTTATTTCTTAGTTTATTTTAATCATCATCAACAGCCTGAAGACAACCACTGCTGAACATAGGCCTCTCCCAGAGTTCGCCACCTTGAACGGCTGCTCGCCTCCTGCATCCATCGGTTCCCAGTTTTCACCACTAAAAGATCTATGGTCGGTCCACCTAGGTGGAGGCTTACGTTGCGTTTTTTTTTAACCTGGCATGAAGAAATGCAGCCGCGGGAAAGGCACCATGTTGACAGCCAACTTGCGGAGATCCGCGTTGAGTTGTCCCGGGAACCGGAGACATGTGGTCACCCCGGACATTGTTAGCTGCCAACAAACAGTAATATAGGGTGGGTTTGAAAATAATAAATATGAGTGGACATGTCGCACAGCGCCGTCTAGCCACAAACTAAGCGTAGCTTGTACTATGGGAACCAGATAACTGATACAATACTTAGATACTTTTTGTTTGTAAATACATACATAGAATACAATATAACACCCAGACAAAGAACAAACATCGATGTTCATCACACAAATATTTGTCCCGGGTGGGAATCGACCTCACAGGCTACAGTTCAGTAGGCAGAGCTACTACCAACTGAGCTATCAAGCCACTCAAGCACATGCCACTAGATGGCGCAATATGGTCTCCGTAAGATGGAGACACAAGCTGCAGTGTCCGGAAACAACTGTCGTAGAGCGCGCCTCATTGTCGATGGTACTAGATGGCGATACTTACCGTCACCATGATCATATATTAATTAATGTATTGACTCCGTGCCCGGATGATTATTTCATTGTTACTGGCGATTTTAATCTGCCTAACGTGAATTAGACTGATTCAGGACCAACGTTCTGTTGATTTACAAAACCCTACAGTTGACTTTCTTGATATGTGTAGCGAATCAGGGGGTCTAGCAAAGCTCCCTCACGCTAAGGCTATCGCCAAACGCTAACTCCAAAATGTACTGAAATGACATTTCGGAAATCGCTAACTTTTCCGTAGCGAATGTCATTTCGATACATTTTTGGAGTTAGCGTGAGGCGTTAGCGTTAGCGATTGTGATCTTTGCCCCCAGGTACAAACAAAAAATAGCCCGAACTTGAAAAAAATGTAGTAATCGTATCTAGAGAGTTACTAATTAGTGTCCAGTGTATTCATTTGGCCCAATACTTCGCCAAAACGCAACAAATGTCGCTTGATAATCTTGCGTTATGCAGAAATAAAATAATTCATAAAATAGCCCGCGTTGTATGGGATGAGGCATCTGTACTGTAGGTATTATATTATCTGGCCCGTCACTAAATGGTTAGAGCTTGGTATCTGTCGAAGAAGTGTATGAGCTACCGAGTAGATGGCACTAGATGTCGCCACTTACCGACACCAAATGGTTGAGGTCTCCATAAGTGGGCGACACTAGCCGTAGTGTCCGGAAACAGATGTCGTAGAGCGCCTCATTGTCGATACAAAATGTTTCGTCCGTGTTCTCCACTAGTTGGTGAACTGAGAGTGTCGCGTTGTATGGCTCTACAACAGTGTCTGACACCTAGGGGACATAATATACACTATAAATAACGGGGCATTATTACGTATTAAAAATGAACGAGTAAATATCATCTTCATAAAAGAGATTAATTAAGAAGAAAACCGGCCAAGTGTGAATCAGTCTCGTGCATGAAAAGTTCTGAAGGGTTCCGTGCTATTATCTATAAACATGAGCAAAAAACAACATTAGTTGAATGGGAGTCCCATTAAATATTTATTTTAAATATTTAAATATTACTTTTTAGTATTTTTTGTTATAGCGGCATCAGAAATACATCAGCTGTGTAAATTTCAACAGTATAACCACCACGGTTCATGAGATTCAGCCTGGTGACAGACGGACAGCGAAGCATTATTAATAGGATAGAGGCCGTTTTAAAGATGGAATAATAAGGGTTCGCGGTTTCTGGTGATGCTGAAAAATTTCTACAGACCTTAGGTGAAGGCATGACGCTGAACGTGTTGACGATCCTGTCTGGATACTCCTCGCGCAGCTTGCTGAGGAGCAGCGTGCCCAGACCGGAGCCCGTGCCTCCGCCCAGGGAGTGGGTTAGTTGGAACCCTGGACAATAGCAAACATTTAGGGACTGTGTCGGCTAGTGGAGCCCTGGACAGAAACAAACATTTGGGGAATTTGTCGGCTAGTGAAGCCCTGGACAATACCGAACAGTCAGGGGATGCGTCAGCTGGTACCCTGGACAGTAACTAACATTCAAATTAGGTAAGTATTGGTCTTATGAGTAAGCTCAAAGTCGCACAACGAGCTATGGAGAGTTATGCTAGATGTTTCTCTAGTAGATCCGCAGGAGAACCAAATTGACCGATATAGGATTAGAAAGTTGTTCAGGCCACATCGCTCGTAGAACTGACAACCAATGGGGAAGAAAGGTTCCTGAGTGGTGACCACGAACCGGAAGACACCGCGTCCGCTCCCCGCGGTTTTCACCAGATCGTTGGTTCACCTAGTGGAGGGGAAGGGCTACGCTACTATGACGTAAATTAACTTACACGTGACACTGCACTGCGCACGTCATCCTGAGACATCACACAGTCTAGTAATCAGATTACTACAGCCCTTCAAACCGGTAAGCGATATAAGCGATGTCATAGAGGATTTACGCTTTCTTCTATGAGCGATGTTATAAATAAAGTGAGTAAAAAACTATCACCAGTTCCCCACACACGCAATCCTTCGTTTAAGTACTTACCCTGCATACAATCACATGTTTCGGCCTCCTTTCTCACGACGTCCATGACTGATTCCACGAGCTCAGCGCCCTCTGTGTAATGCCCCTTCGCCCAGTTGTTGCCTGATCAATGAATATATATATATTATGTGGATATTACAAACAGCGCCATCTAGTCCCGAACTAAGCAAAGCTTGTACTATGTATGGCCCATACCATAGTGTAATAAATACACTTATGCTCATACTGTGATCACCTGGGTGACATCACCTTACAATATTTAAAATTTAAGATAGGTACTTTGTGTATTAGCAGGATTAGCACCAATAGGCATGATGATTGATGACTATGACTACTATTAAAAATTAATACTTAAGTAGGGAGGTACCTATATTATTATTTTTGTAAAGTACTAAGAAGTGATGGATTAGTTAACATTCGCATTAACTTTTAGCATGTGAAAACTTAATTTATATTTCGCAAATTAAATATAATTGAATAAAATATTAAATTTTTAATTTAGTTTCATTTCATTTTTATTTCATTTCATTTAATTAATTATTATCGTCATTATAGCAAATAGCATAGCAATAGCAATTAGCATTCTAAGGCTAATGAACAAGTATGTTTTATGCAAAATCGCATTACCTGCCAACTTACTAAGACTTCATTTTCATACTGAGAAATAAAATCTTTAGTGCATTTTTTAACGGACAACATGCTTTTATAGTTGCGTATGCGTACCCAAAGGGTAAAGCGAACCCTATTACTAAGGCTCCGCTGTCCGTCTGTCTCTGTCACCAGGCTGTATCTCATGAACTGTGTCTAACTATCAGACAGCCAGAGAGACAGAGTTCGGCTCGCACTTGGCCGGTTATTAGCACTTATTTGTCATTATAGCGGCAACAGAAATACATCATCTGTGAAAATTTCGAAACAATAGTGTTCGTTTTACCCTTTGGGCACCGGACCGGAACCCTAAAAGATACAACCGAACGAACTTAGATCTCGTCTTTTCGAAACATCAGAGATGTTCTTTTCACTTACCAGCTCCACTTTGACCAAATACGAAGTTATCTGGTCGGAACAGGTCTCCGTAAGTGGAAGATCGGATGGCATCCATGGTGCCAGGCTCAAGGTCCACCAGAACTGCTCTTGGCACGTACCTGGCACCTGGAATGAGACAGGCAGAAGTTAATGGCAACTGTGGAGTTGCTGCAAATCACGAAACTGGAAAAGAAAAAAAATAGAAGTAGAAGATAGAAGGTAGAAGATAGAAGTAGAAAATAGCGACCACGAACCGAAAGCAGAGTAGATAGAGCCTATCTGCGCTGCTTCCGGTTCGTGGTCGCCACCTGAGAACCTTTCTTCCCCATCGGTTGTCAGTTCTACGAGCGATGTGCCATTCCCATTGCCATTTCGTCAGCCCCACCCTTAGTCTTGCCATCATATTATAATCTGTGGTCTTACCGTCAGCAGCTTCATTATAGTAGACGGATATCCTCTCAAGCTGTAAATCACTGTCCCCTTTGTAGTACCCGCTTGTATCGATGCCGTGCTCGTCGGATATTATCTCCCAGAACTGGAAAAAAATAAGTACTTAAGAAGTAGTCGATTGTTTTTTCTCTAATCTGTGGATAGGTATCTACTTTTTAGGGTTCCGTAACCAACGGGTAAAACGGAACCCTGTTACTAAGGCTCCGTCTGTCCGTCTGTCCGTCTGTCACCAGGCTATATCTCATGAACTGTGATAGTTAGACAGTTGAACTTTTCACAGATGATGCAGTTGCCGCAAATTAGAACAACAACAAACTAAAAAAAATTTTTATAGAAATGGTACAGAACCCTTCGTACACGATTCCGACTCGCACTTAGCCGGTATTGTTATTCAACTTAGCGGTCGGCCGACTACTACTGTCACCAACTTTGTCGAATACGAATATTTTACCAAATATTTGGCGCATCTCTACTAAGGGCAAGTTTTTCGATCTGCAGTTAAGGTAACTAATGGTTAAAATCTCTAACATATTCTCACCAATGGGCAACATTTTTAGAGTTTTTATTACGAATCAAAAAACCTACACTAGTGTTTATTATATTATGTATTTTATAATGGTTAGTTAGAAATATTACTATGTACATTGTACCTATAAGTACCTAGTATATTTAACATCCTACCAAGTATATTTAAATCGAACATCTGCTTGCATGCGAAGCGAAATAAAATTAATGAGGCTAACAGAAATCTATTCAAGCGAATCTTCCACACAGATAGGTATCTTCATAATAACGTCATCTACAGCAAATCTTTTAAAAATAGAACATAAAAAATAATAAGAAAAAGTTTAAAAGAACCTTTGAGCCGATTTGATTGCCACACTGCCCCGCCTGCAAGTGCACTATTTCACGCATTTTGCACTTTGTTTTCACTAAAAAAACACTTATTTATAACCCAGTCTACGAGTATCAGCAGAGTGTAGGCTATTTTAAGACGAATGAATGGCTGCCTATTCACGCGTCAGATTTCTAACGGTCTGTCGTATATTTTATTTTTTAGTATAAATAAATGTAAGGTCGTCGTCATCTAAATTAATTTTTATTCTAGTTCTAGGGAAAAATATGTGGTAAATTCGAAAAGAAGATTTACCCGAATTGGTGAAAGGAACATATCTTTTTATGAGTGTTGGTCATTTTGCATCATATTTTTAAGTGAAGATTTTATTGATACATACATAAAGCATAATAATTATTTATCATTCTATTGTTTTATGTATCTACTACAAAAGGCTATTGATTTCCATCAAGGAGTTTATATATTATTATGTACGTGAAATGGAACGTATGGCAATGACAGGCAGCCTTATTGTTTGAAAATTGACATTTGTTTGACAGTTGCTTGTTGAGCGAAAGACCGAACTAGTGTTGCCGACCGTTCGATTTAACTCGTATTTATACGTTGATCGGATACGAGGTACGATCGTGAAAAAGAACGCAAAACGTCATAAATAAAAAAATCATAATAAATTAATTTGATTTACACTAAAACTAAATTAATACTAAACTAAAATGAACTATTTAAAACTAAAATAAATAAACTTAAACTGTTGAAACAAAATAGGTGAGTGATTTTTTTTTGCGTTAGTGGTCCCGTAGTTTTTTTAGTTAATATTAAGTTAATTTTGTCGAAAAGTCAATCATAATGCGTCCAGCACACATGGGCAGCATCATAATGTTTCTAGTAACCAAATTCCAGAAAATTTGAGAAAAACACTCTATACCATGTTTGTTTCTAAAATCCCAAAAAAGCCATTCCGCGTTATAAAAAATATAAAGTAAGGAATGCCAAATAATAAATACTTTCTATCCTAAAACATTCAAAGTTATTATACGCTAACTGATCCGCCCCGGCTTCGCCAGGTTAATTCGTTTTACATCCTAACCCTGTAATGTTCATGGTTAAGGAAAAAAGCGAAAGAAAAAATATAGGGGAAAAGGATGAATGGATGGAACGGCAACTTTCTCTTCTCTCTTCCATTCGACGGAATTAATATAAATAAAAAAATAACACTTTTACAAACAAAATCTTGCATAAAAACTACATGAACCGGCAGACAGACCTGTTTTTTTTTTTTCATGTTTAAGTGTTAGGTAACGAGCTTAAAATAGCCTATTGAGGTACTCGATGAAGAAACTAAGTAGAAGATACAGATGACGTAGATATGATGCACTATATGTGCGAGATCCCACAGTGAAAATTTTTTTTTCGTGAAATCATGTTAAAATAAGACCATTTCAAGTCAAACGGTACGCTTTCCTAAAAAATAAAGTAGAGTATTATACTTTACTACTGAAAAATGAAAATGAAGCTTGCAACACTAAAGTGAACCGTAGAAAGGAATTAATTAGTCCAGCTGCACGTAAAATAAAAAATTAACGAGATCACCTTGAAAATATTCTGAATTTCAACAAGAATGCATTAAAGAACGCTTAAAGTGTTAAATTCCTTAATAACATTATAATATTTCATAATATTTGTGCGTTAAATGCGCATCGCCATGTTGTGTTGTGAACGCCTGGGGCAAAAACCATTTTATGATTGACTGTATTTTCTTGTGCTGATAAAGAAATGACGTGTTACAATAGAGTATCAGCTTTACACTAGAGTTATTTCACGTTAAATTATCAAATCGTAAGTAAACTTTGGTTCATCAAGTTATTATAGGATAATAATGGCATCACCTTTTGCGTAGCCATCGACTTCGACGCCGCCCGAAATACGCCAACAATATCAATCCATATATAAATATTCTAAAAATGTAGTTCTGCTGGCTGAATAAGCTACAAGCACAGGTATTTGTCAACGCTTTAGATTTTTACAGCTTAAGCTGCAAGAATGTGTTTGATTATTATTACATGACTTGCCAGCTTAATAACATATCAATACACCTACACTACAGTGATCCCAGGTGTGACCAAAATTGCTTTCATATCAGTTCATCATAAATTTCTATTAATAAAAGCTATAGAAGGTACTATACCATAGTAAATAGGTATCCACCTAGTTTAGCTCATACTCATTCTTTAGAACTTCCATATAAATATAATTATTGACTGTAACTAGCCTCACAGTGCCAATGTGGTCTGTAGTGCCTTCTAGTCTGTAGGTTGTGGGTTTGATTCTCATCCAGGATTTATTTATTTATTTAATTAATTAACACGGCAAACACACCATTTACATTAATTAATCACAACCTTTCAACATCTCGCCAAAATTTAAGACAATAAAATTACTCAATAGGTTACAAAATTATGCTAATGTCATTAATCTAAGAAGCTAAGTACAATTAGGACATCAAAATAAATAGCACATACTTTTAAAATTGAACATTGGCTTATCTAAGTAATACACAATAATAATAATTAACATCAAATGAAATAATAAATTTTTGTAGTCAAATAAATTAATAATCCAAATTTAAATTAACCACTGACAACCAATTCATGCATCCCGCTCGCAAAACACCAGGCACCCTGTCAAAATAGGATAAATAGGATAACTATATATAAATAGTTTATGCATAGCATTTCACCATTATCCAGTTAAATCCTTGGAATGCTGATGCAGGAGGCGAGCAGCCACTCAAAGTGGTGCAATGGGGGCCTATGTTCAGTAATAGATGATGATGATTTAATACAAGCAAAAAGTGTATTAATATTTAAACAGTTATCTGGTTCCAATAGTACAAGTCAGGTCTTTGCGGTGTAAGAATAGGACCACCCCATTTCTTCCCGTGGAAGCCGTAAGAGCCGGCTGAGGTAATATCCAGGGAATGGGCAGCAACATTCTCTGAGGTACATTACAATCTGCGATCACCGAGCCGTCTGCCAAGAGTGGTGATTATGGTACCTACCCCTCCAAGTATGTGTGGTGATAAGCGTTTAGTGGCATTTTATTGCGAAAGCCTATCTTCACCAATGGACAATGGGCATAATGACTAAAATTTTTTTTTTGATTAATTAATTATTCCTCAAAAGAATAAACATTTGTGAAAAAAAAATATCTTAAAAAATGACCAATGTAACAAGCATTTTAAAAACCGGAATAGAAGATCAAACGGCCAGTGACATCAGAGTAAGATCGTTATAGTACCTCATTACTAAGCTGTGGTAGCTTTTCATACAATTTCTTTTGCATGTGATGTCACGAGTAGATTTTTCATAGACACTGTGGGGGCACTCTGTTTCGCGAGAAAGGGACAGGAGATGCCTCCTGTAGAAACTTTAAAAGCTTATTACTCTGTGATTTATTTACCGATGTTGCTTATTTTTTCAATTATTGCATTCATTTTTAATCTTCTTTATGAAAGTAATATTTACTTGTTCATTTTTAATAGTAGTCATCATGCCTATTGGTCATTTTCCGATTGTGCCCTTGTGTTGTTGAGATAGTACAAGTTTCATTAGTTTGGGGCTAGATGGCGCTATGTGAAATGTCCATGTTTCTTTAACTATATATTTAAAAAAAACTATTATATTTATCACTTTTACACATTTTTCTCTCGTCGCCAGTATAATATACTCACAAGAACACGTTATATTGCGATATGCACAATCACTCTGGCCAGGTTGACAGCTACATACTAATAGCCTGATTACACCTACCAAGTAGAGGGACGAGTCAGTGCTTACGGCCGAGTACTCGGCATTTGTAAACACACATCGAGTGCTCGGCCGGGCACTCAACCTAGCAACAGGCCGAGAGACCCACTCGGACCTTGTTCTATTTCCTAGGCCGAGTCTCCACAGTCTCCCTCGCTCACTCGGTGGGTCAGAATACGCGCACTCGGCGACCACTCGACACTCGATGCGTTCACGTTACTTTATCCCGCGAATTTTCACTCGCACGAAACGTAAAACAATGACTGTCTCGCCGCAATTTTAAATCCGCCATATCACTGTCTCGGCCCACTGACATTTTGATGTCTCGCCACTACTCGGTAGGTGTAATCAGGCTATAACGGTTTTTCTATGTACCCTCATATAGGTCCACATAGACCTAGGTGTGTTACATACATTTTTAATCAATCAATCAATCAATCAATCAATCAAATCATTTATTTGCTGAATAAATGGGTACAATATAAATATCTTAATTTCAACACATTTTCTTTGCTACACATACAAACAGCATGCAAATATTTTATTTTTAAGATCTGCGGTTAATATTATTTAAAAACATTCCAGCATCAAAATGGAGGTGACCGTGAAACTCGAGTCTATACCTGAGGGGGTGAACCCGGATATCAAAGAAGAGCCATCACCAACCTCCTCAGTCCCTCAAACTAGTCCCACCCCTATAAAGCCTCTCCCTCCCCCTACAGTTCCATCACTAAACTCTTTCCCTCCCCCATCTTCGTATCAGCCATCCTCGGATGGAATTATGAAGTTTATATCGGTGACGAGTGATGTGTTGACGGAGGAGCAACGTGAGATGTATGAGTCGGTGTTGAATACGTGGAAGCCGGTGCTTTATCCGAAGCAAGTGAGAAGGTAAGGTTCATTCTCAGAAGACCCATGGGCCAGATTCATTATTAGTTAAGGTTTTTTTTAACTGGATGGTACTCAGAGTATAGACCTTAGACCTAAGAGATTATCAAAACAATATTATATTTGTACTGCACACTCGTATTGCCACGTCAGGGCGAAGGAAAGAAACAAACAACCATTTCTTTTGCTCGAGTTAAATGTTTTGTCTCTGTTTTTTCTATACAAATCTGTCAGTCTTATTCACTTCAAAATGTCCACATCATACAGTGTTCCAAAACATTGGTAGGCTTGACACACATAATAAAGTTATCTCTATTAAGGTTATATACTCTAATAAGTAAATAAAAAAAAATAAAGTATAATGTCTCTCATTACTAAGCTCAGAGTCGCGCAACAAGCTATGGAGAGAGCAATGCTCGGTGTTTCCCTGCGAGATAAGATCCGTAATGAGGAGATCCGCAGGAGAACTAAAGTGACCGATGTAGCTCTTAGGATTAGCAAGTTGAAATGGCAATGGGCAGGCCACATCGCTCGTAGAACTGACAACCGATGGGGAAGAAAGGTTCTCGAGTGGCGACCACGAACTGGAAGACGCAGCGTAGGCCGGCCCCCCACTAGGTGGACCGACGACCTGGTGAAAGCCGCGGGGAGCCGATGGATTCAGGGGGCGAGCAGCCGCTCTAAGTGGCGCTCCCGGGGGGAGGCCTATGTTCAGCTGTGGACGTCTTCAGGCTGTTAATGATGATGATGATGATGACTCTAATAAGGGGTGGTAGGACTTTCTGTTAAGTTCATCTAGGCAGGCTACCAATTGCGAACGCTTTGACAGTTGCCGCCGAGCAGTAATGTGCAAGCACTACTGTGTTCCGGTTTGAAGGGTGCTGTAGATTGTGATATTACTGGACAAATGAGGTTGTAACCTGATCTCACAGTCTAGTAATCTTATTAATATTGCTGCCGAGCAGTAGTGTGCAAGCACTACTGTGTTCCGATTTGAAGGGTGCTGTAGTGATATTGCTTGGCACATGAGACTTTCCGACCTGATCACGCAGGGTAGTACTCAGGATGACTTGCACGGTGCAGTGTCACGGGAAACTATAGGTATTTCAGGGTCCCGATCGGCACTGCAGCTGTTATTGCTGACCGTGACACTTACCATCAGGTAAACGACAACGTCACATCATTCATTAATTTATAAAAAAAAATGTACCGCCGTTTTACCATTTGGGTATGGAACCCTAAAACGAATATTTACATTTATGTCCCTTACTCTCCATTTTTTTTATTTGTTTACATAAAAGTAATACGACAGAAAGAAATTATAATAATTGAACACCCCTCACAAAATTTCATGAGAATAGGTTAAGAAATCTGATGCTACTTCAGGCTGAAACAGAAATCATTTCAACATCATGAAAAATTACAAAGTTATTCTTTAATCCTCGCTGTGATTTCATGTTATAAGATAATACCTACGGCCGGCCGCATTGCAAACCTATGTAGATATTATGTAGGTACCTACTTAACTTGGTCTATAGTCTACATAAATACACAACGATAAAACGTAGCCGTTATGCCGGCAGCAGATGAAGCCCTATTTATCCCGACAAGGGTAGGGCGTAAAACTAATTAACCCGTGCGAAGCCGGGGCGGGTCGGGTAGGATCGTTAATTTCATTAGGAATAGCCGGGAAGAAATTGCTTTTTCTGTTTATGTTTATTTATTTATTTATTAGACCAACTAGGACCATAATTACCACCAACAGCCTGAAGACGTCCTGCTTTGAGCGGCTGCTCGCCTCCTGCATCCGGGCCCGATAGGTCAGTTGGTAGTAACCCTGCCTTCTGAACTGAGGGCTGTGGGTTCGATTCCTACCCAGAACAAACATTTGTGTGATTTACATAAATGATTGTTCTGTGTCTGCGTGTTATATTGTATTCTATGTATGTATTTACAAACAAAATGTATCTAAGTATTATATCCATTATCTAGTTCTTATAGTACAAGCTATGCTTAATTTGAGGCTAGATGGCGCTGTGTGAAATGTCTGCAAATATTTATTTATTTATCGGCTCCCCGAGGTTTTCACCAGATCGTCGGTCTGCCTACGCTGCGCCACCGGTTCGTGGTCGCCACTCGAGAACATTTCTACTCCATCGGTTGTCAGTTCTGCGAGCGATGTGGCCTGCCCATTGCCATTTCAACTTGCTAATTCTAAGCGCTATATTGGTCACTTATAAAAGGATGTGTGCTTGTTTATTAATTTTTTTTATAACATTCCAGATACATTTGCCAGAAATGCAGCAAAGAGTTCAAGAACTACCAAAACTTGTACCTTCACACGACTCGGGTGCATTCCACGGAAGACTCCGCAGTGATGTGTGACCAGTGTGACAAGACCTTCAAAAACAAACACTATTTGTACATGCACCGTATGAACAAACATTACTCGGAGGACGAGAAATGCTACTGTCAGTTCTGCTTACAAGAATTCCGGACTCGACGAGCTTTACATATGCATGTGAAACGGATCCATCCGACTACCCTCCCCGAAATTAAATGTGAAGAATGTGGAAAAGAATTCAACGTACCGTACAAGCTAAGGCACCATATCGAGCGATGCCACCGTGCTGACAGAGAAAAACACAAGTGCCACGTCTGCCAGAAGATGTATAAAACAAATTTGAACTTGCAACGGCATTTGCTATTCCAACACTCGGATATACAAAGACATCCGTGTGTGTTCTGTCCGATGACGTTCAAGTCGAGGCATCATATGAAACGGCATGTATTGAATATTCACCCCCCATTGGAATCCAAAGTGCAGTGTCCGGAGTGTTTAAAAGAGTTTAAGAACGATCAGTACTTAAAAGAGCATATGCAAGTGCATTCGTCACCGGACACAAAAGTGAAGTGCGAATTGTGTGATAAAATTTTTCACTCGAAGCTCCGTTTGAAGAAGCATAAGAAGATTGTGCATCCGACTAAGCCGAAGCTTCGTTGTGAAAAGTGTAACAAGGAGTTTGCTCATGAGCACTACTTGAAACGGCATAACAATTCTGTTCATGTTGAGATTGATGAGTCGAACTATGAGCACGAATGCCCTCAGTGCAGTAAGAAGTTTAAAATCAAGAAGTATTTGACTAATCATTTACAACGGCACGAGCAGCAACATTTGAAACGGATTTCAACATTGGTGAAGACGGTCATGAGTAATGAGGAGAAGGCGAAGAAGGCTAAGAAGGGTGTTATGACTAGAGGACGGAAGAAGAGAGCCGAGATAGAGTTTATCAAGTGTGAACCTGTATCGAGCTCTGAGGAATCTGATTCGTGTGATGAGTCCGATTCGGAGTAACTTTTTTCTTTTATATTAGTATCATGGACTAAAGCAGAATGCATGTTTTCTAAAGTTCAACATATTTTGCTGGAACTTTTGAGGTTATTTTTTATATGGAAATCGTGTTTTTTTCAGTAGTATACAATCATGTTTTTGAAAATGAGCACCTTCTTGCTCTTTTTGTTTTTAAACATTCGCTAATCTTGTCATATCTACTATAGGTACAGAAGATTGACTCCGCAAAGACGTTCAAACTAATAGCGACTCTCGCTTCCAAGCTATAAAATGCAATTTAGCTTGCACTGAGAGATCTATATTCAAGTACTAGTTGCCTCTTTTTCGCGTATATCTTTTATCCCTGTCTGCCGCGTTCCGTGTAACAAGGATGAGCTTCGTAACTAAACTGCGCGAGGCCTAGTGTAATATAATATTTTTCATCTCGCTTTCGCGTGTAACATTTCTCATTGGGTAGAACGTGACTTCAATTTATAGCATAGATTCGCTAAAGTGGTTACAAATAAGACTAATTTTGAGGTGTTAAAGGTTTCTAATTTTAAAAAATAACTAGTATATTAATGTTGTTTGAGGTGTGAGTGAAGCGAGCGTTTAAATTAAAAGAGAAAATAACAGATCGCGCTGTCAAGTTGGTTGTAAAAGGTGAAGGATAAAGCACATGGGATCACTTGTCACAGCACCTTTATTAAACCATGTCTTAGGGATGGATGGATGCGGTCAAATCCCGCTTGTGATCCAAAGTTCTTAAAAGTATAAATTAGGTGAAGACTTGATGAGTAATTTTTTTAATATTTGAAGGGTAATGGCCGTGAGCGAAGCGAGCGTATTTATTAACAAAACTCGTCCTTTTATATTGCTACTAAATTTTTTACCACTTTGTTACTACTTTGTTGTATCTTCATTACTAATAATGTATAGTTTACCTGTCTAACGCCGACATGTATCGTTGCTTAGTCGGTACGAAATATAGTTCTAAAGATTTTCGCTGCCCCTGCGATCTTAGCTCAGTTGGGAAAGTTTTTAATCGGATGAGTTGGCAGGTTCATATCCCGCTGAGTGATAAAATTTTATGAACTCAAATATTTATGTAAAATTGTATTAAGTTTTTTTTTCTATATTACTCCAAAAAAATATTCATTTTTTTTAGATAGTGTTTTTAATTCAACCTTATTGTTATTTGTAAATATGTAACTATAATTATGTTTAAAGAACTTATTATTAATTATGTAATTAAAAAACAATATTATCTCGGACTAAAAAAAAATTAAGCGTGTTTTTTTCTGAGAAAATTATAGATTTTATTATTATTCTTAATTATGTATTTTTTTTAATATTAAGTCATTTTATTGTACATTGTATAAAATACGCACAGTTTTAAAATATTTTTATATACATCTTGGTAAAATTATAAAAGTAATCGATCGGGACAGCAACATTTTATTAAAAAAACAACTAAAAAGGCTAACGCGCGTCTGCACGAAAGTTTAATAGCTCCTAAGTTCTCAATTATTCCTCTGAGACATACCTAGACCTACCTACTTCAATGCCTTTAGGTACGTCTTAGAGATAAGTGTGGACTTACTATTTAGTGCAGATAAGCCTTCGACTATAGAATACTAGAGCATAGAGAGATCTTGGTTATGTGAAGAGTACCACTTTTATGGACACTAGGGTTCCATACCCAAAGGGCCAAGCAAACCGTTTTACTAAGGCTCCGCTGTCCGTCTGTCAACAGGCTGTATCTCATGAACCTTGATAGTTAGACAGTTGAAATTTTCACAGATGATGTATTTCTATTGCCGCTATAACAACAAATACTAAAAAACAGGATAAAATAGATATTTAAAGGGGCTCCCATACAACAAACGTATTTTTTTGTACGTTTTTATAGATAATGGTACGGAACCCTTCGTGCGCGAGTCCGACTCGCACTTGGCCGGTTTTTTTGGTTGCTTATCGCAAGCTAATTACTATAATATATATGTCTTTTCCTTCGTCACTGACGTAACGATACGTGTGAGCAGGACAAAAATAATATCGTTTTGATGATCTCTATGCTTTAGTCTAAGAGATGGCGTTCGTTTTAAAAATAAATGTTACCACTTTTATAGAATGGAGTTATCGCCATCTCTTTCTGATAATACAGTTGGCCTTGTTAGACAGAGATGGCACAGGATTGACTGCAGTGATAATTTAGTCTGTGGCACTCTATATTGTATTCTATGTATGTACTTACAAAAAAAAAGTATCTAAGTATTGTATCAGTCATCTAGTTCCCAAGCTATGCTTAGTTTGGGGCTAGATGGCGCTGTGTGAAATGTCCACACATATTTATTTATTTACTCACTTTTTGGTTTGTTTAGAAATGATAAATTCTTGTTAATTCATGTAAATATAGTGTAAAAGTCAATTCGATTTTAAAATTAAGATATGCAAGTTGTTAAATTAACATTTTCTGCTAGTTGACGTCATCACTGGCATATATGATAAGGCAGGTTAAATTGTAAAAAAATAATAAAAAGTCACCACACCACCGGTCACATGAGACCACTTGTCACGGTAGCTTAAGTAAAGCATATCCCGGCTTGAGGGATGGATGGATGCGGGTTCAATCCCCGCTCGAATTAATCTGTAGATTATGCTAAGCAGGTGATACTGCTATAAAGATTGTAAATATGTATAATCTTTTTTCTCGTGTAGGCAAGTGGTCAGCCCTGGTGTCAGAACTTTTAGGCCGCTCGAAGTCTTCTGACTTGGCTTAACGACTATTGCCTTACGACAACAGCCGGGATCGACGGCTTAACGTGCCCTCCGAAACGATAAGTATAATAAGGCAAAATAAGGCAATTATATTTACCCATGGAACTACAGGGCGGTTATTCTCTATGGAAACACAGATTCCACACGATACGAAGCCACGTCGTTATCGTGTCTTGTTCAAACCGTGTCACAGCGTCAGATATACCTTCACTTTACATTAAAGTTATCTTTATTTTGAATAAAATATATTGACATAAGTTCATCGTTTCGGAACACGTCTCGGTAAAACTTACGATTTTTGACAGTTCAAATCGCGCCAATTCCAAATTCATTTCGCGCGGTTTTGTTTTCGTTTCATAGAGAATAGAGTTTGCAGATTTCTTATGTAAGACAAGGAATTCGCGTGGTTTCGAAGTAAGGAATCGATACGGAATAATGGCCCTGGACAGGCTACACCATGGTTTAAGGCTCTTAGGCCCGATTTCACCAAAGTAGAATAACATTATTCCAAGTATAACGTTCCGAGAATAACCGAGTTACACGAATATAAGTATAATACCAACAATTTTGAAGCTCTTTCCTTGGATACAATCAGGATAAGGGTCCTTTTAATCGTCATTTCATTTGTCAATCAGCTGTATCCGAGGGTAACAATTAGCGTTATACTAGGAATAAAACTTATTCTACTTTGGTAAAATCCAGCCTTAGTCTTCTATCTCGCTCACGCATTGCGACATTCTTGAAGGTATGGTAGAATTTACTTTCTAAATATCTGAAAAATCTTAAAATAACATGATTAAAAATCACAATTATCGAAACGTTTTCAACTGGTTCTTGTTGTTTAAACTGGATGGAAAAAAGACTTCAGCAGGGTGACTCTTGATGCTTGATTTCAATCCGTAATTTGGGATTTTGAACGAAATCGTGGCATTTGGTAATTTTAAATCCGATACTAGCGCATGATTGGCATCTTTGTCCATGGAATTTAATGGAGCTTAAGTCATTTCCATACATTTTTGGTGTTAGCGTGAGGCGTTAGCGATTGTGATCTTTGCTAGACCCCCTGGTGACAGACAGACAGATGGACAGTGGAGCCTTAATAATAGAGTTTGCTTTACCATTTGGGTATGGAACATAAAAATCCAATAGTACAACATGTAGGACCACGAGTAAGCCTAAGCACTAAGGGTGGGTTCTGTTGATCTGTAGTTAACGTAAACAAGGGTTAAAAATAATTTTAACCGTTGTTTAGGGTTAATAAAACCTACCCTAAGCAGTTTTATTGTAAATATAACTATTTCTTTCTAAATTAGAGAAATAACCTTTATTATTGTCAAATTAAATAAAACCTCAATCTTTATTATCTGTTAAAATGTGTTTAGAAATAAAAAACTTTTTATTGTAAATAGTTTATTAAGCGTGTATTATAATGGTTTTAAATGGAAAAGTTTTTGGTTTATTTTATTATCCATTCCTAAATATGAAACTAGTCTGTAAACTACCTACCTTTAGCTAGGTCTACTGTTTATGGAAGTATAGAATAGAATAGAATCACAGAATTCCCCCTATTACATAGGTCCAGAACCGAAGTCTCCATACTTAACCTTTTTTGAACATGAATCAAACCATAGAGCACATTTTTTTTTTCTTCTAATGTCAGGTCCTTTCAACATACCATATGAGTGGTTAGTTGGCCTCCACTAGCATTGGTCGCGTATCTTTGTTACGGAGCGCATTCATTAGGTACTGACCTTTTATCGCGGTAAGCGGGGAGAACCGGCCGATCGGCCGGGATCTTGCGCAATGGAAAACGAACCTTATTACGAAGACGATTCAATTCAGATTAGCGTAAGAGATGAAGACGTAAACAAAAGCTTGGAAGAATTGGAATGCAGTGAATTAACACAAAACACTATGGAGATGGATGGTGTAAATAGGCCTGGTAAGAGGACATATTAGGACATTCAAGACCGTTCCTCGGATGAGGGATGGTTTACAGTCAGTAGGGGACGTAAGAGTATAAGAAGGTCTAGTCAGTCGGAAGTTGTAGAAAAAATACAGGTGTGTGTGACTTGCTCGGAAGCTCTGCCTCAATGTTTTGCTTTTGGGCGCCTATTAAAGGAGAATAACTTACAAGGGGTTATACAATCAAAACGCATCCACACATATAAGATGTTATTAACATTTAAAGATGATAAGAGCGCTGATGAATTTGTCGAGTGCCGGGCACTCAAAAACCTCGGATGGAGAAGCCAAAAAACATCTGAAGTCGGAGTATCATACGGAGTGATCAAGAATATAGAGTTGGAGGTGCCGGATGAGGATATAATCAAAAACCTATCCAGCGAGGTCGAGATAATATCTGCTAAAAGACTAGACAGAAGAGATAACGAAGGATCTTCTACTTCCGGTTGGGTGAAGTCTGAATCCGTGCGCCTCGGGTTCAGTGGTTCTAGGCTCCCGACTCATATTTTCACAAACGGATTGAGAGTTAAGGTTGAGCAGTACGTATTCCCGGTAACGCAGTGTTCCCGATGTTGGAAGTTTGGTCATGTTATAAAATTATGCCCGTCTAAAAAGATAGTTTGTCCTAAATGCTCGAAAGCCCATGCAAACTGCGAGACGACGTCATTTAGGTGTGTAAACTGCACAGAAAATCATATGGCTATGCAAAAAGTCTGTCGAGTGTGGGAAGTTAGCCCCCAACTTTTTGAAATCAGGATTTTTTTTTGTTGTGCTGAATTGTTCTCGCTTTGTTCTATATTGTTCCAAAATAAAAAAAATCTAGGGTGAAAATTGTAGAAGAAAAACAAAAAAAACAATTTTTCACCGTAGCCCCCATATTTTGAAAAATCCAATTTTTCTTTTTTGTTCTGGATTGTTCTAGGTTTGTTCTCAATTGTTCCAAAATATAACGATCCTAGCATAAAAACTGAAGCCAGAAAATAAAAAAAACTTTTTTGTCGTAGCCCCCCTTTTTTGGAAAATCCAAAATTTTAATTTTGTTCTAGATTGTTCTAGATTTGTTCTACATTGTTCCAAAATAAAAATCTTCTAGAGCCATAATTGAGGCCAAAAATTAATAAAAACCTTTTCATGGTAGCCCCTCATTCTTGGATATTCATTATTTTTTTTATTGTGCTGGGTTGTTCTAGTTCTATTCTACATTGTTCCAGAACATGGTTCGTCTAGAACGAAAGCTACGGCCAGAAAATGAGAATAAGTAAATTAAGGACCAGCATGACGTCATCTAGATAAACAAAGCAAAAAGTTAGCCCCCAATTTTTTAAATTTCTTAAATTTCTCTTTTGTGCTGGACTATGATAGGCCCATGTTACATTGTTCCAGAATATGAGACTTCTAAAGCAAGTATTGGTGTCAGAACACAAACAATAAATTTCCATAATAATTTGACGGTAGGCATAATTTTATGGCGTAGGTAGATAATCTTTATTTTTTTTATTGTGCTGGGTTGTTCTAGGTCTATTCTACATTGTTCCAGAACATGGGTCGTCTAGAACGAAAGCTGCGGCCAGAAAATGAGAATTAGTAAATTGAGAACCAGCATGACGTCGTCTAGATAAACCAAGCTAAAAGTTAGCCCCCAATTTTTTTAATTTCTTAAATTTCTCTTTTGTGCTGGACTATGATAGGCTCATGTTACATTGTTCCAGAGTATAAGACTTCTAAAGCAAGTATTGGTGTCAGAACACAAACAATAAATTTCTATAATAATTTGACGGTAGGCATAATTTTATGGCGTAGGTAGATAATCTTTATTTTTTTTTATTGTGCTGGATTGTTCTAGGTCTATTCTACATTGTTCCAGAACATGGGTCGTCTAGAACGAAAGGTGCGGCCAGAAAATGAAAATAAGTAAATTAATAACCAGCATGACGTCGTCTAGATAAACAAAGCAAAAAGTTAGCCCCCACTTTTTTAAATTTCTTAAATTTCTCTTTTGTGCTGGACTATGATAGGCCCATGTTACATTGTTCCAGAATATGAGACTTCTAAAGCCAATATTGGTGACAGAACACAAAAAACAAATTTCCATAATAATTTGACGGTAGGCATAATTTTATGGCGTAGGTAGATAATCTTTTTTTTTTTTATTGTGCTGGATTGTTCGAGGTCTATTCTACATTGTTCCAGAACATGGGTCGTCTAGAACGAAAGCTGCGGCCAGAAAATGAGAATAAGTAAATTGAGAACCAGCATGACGTCGTCTAGATAAACCAAGCAAAAAGTTAGCCCCCCATTTTTTTAATTTCTTAAATTTCTCTTTTGTGCTGGACTATGATAGGCTCATGTTACATTGTTCCAGAATATGAGACTTCTAAAGCAAGTATTGGTGTCAGAACACAAACAATAAATTTCTATAATAATTTGACGGTAGGCATAATTTTATGGCGTAGGTAGATAATCGTTATTTTTTTTATTGTGCTGGATTGTTCTAGGTCTATTCTACATTGTTCCAGAACATGGGTCGTCTAGAACGAAAGCTGCGGCCAGAAAATGAGAATAAGTAAATTGAGAACCAGCATGACGTCGTCTAGATAAACAAAGCAAAAAGTTAGCCCCCAATTTTTTTAATTTCTTAAATTTCTTTTTTGTGCTGGACTATGATAGGCTCATGTTACATTGTTCCAGAATATGAGACTTCTAAAGAAAGTATTGGTGTCAGAACACAAAAAATAAATTTCCATAATAATTTGACGGTAGGCATAATTTTAAGGGGTGGGTAGATAATCTTTATTTTTTTTATTGTGCTGGATTGTTCTAGGTCTATTCTACATTGTTCCAGAACATGGGTCGTCTAGAACGAAAGCTGCGGCCAGAAAATGAGAATAAGTAAATTGAGAACCAGCATGACGTCGTCTAGATAAACAAAGCAAAAAGTTAGCCCCCAATTTTTTAAATTTCTTAAATTTCTCTTTTGTGCTGGACTATGGTAGGCTCATGTTACATTGTTCCAGAGTATGAGACTTCTAAAGCAAGTATTGGTGTCAGAACACAAACAATAAATTTCTATAGTAATTTGACGGTAGGCATAATTTTATGGCGTAGGTAGATAATCTTTATTTTTTTTTATTGTGCTGGATTGTTCTAGGTCTATTCTACATTGTTCCAGAACATGGGTCGTCTAGAACGAAAGCTGCGGCCAGAAAATGAGAATAAGTAAATTAATAACCAGCATGACGTCGTCTAGATAAACAAAGCAAAAAGTTAGCCCCCACTTTTTTAAATTTCTTAAATTTCTCTTTTGTGCTGGACTATGATAGGCCCATGTTACATTGTTCCAGAATATGAGACTTCTAAAGCCAATATTGGTGACAGAACACAAAAAACAAATTTCCATAATAATTTGACGGTAGGCATAATTTTATGGCGTAGGTAGATAATCTTTTTTTTTTTTATTGTGCTGGATTGTTCTAGGTCTATTCTACATTGTTCCAGAACATGGGTCGTCTAGAACGAAAGCTGCGGCCAGAAAATGAGAATAAGTAAATTGAGAACCAGCATGACGTCGTCTAGATAAACCAAGCAAAAAGTTAGCCCCCAATTTTTTTAATTTCTTAAATTTCTCTTTTGTGCTGGACTATGATAGGCTCATGTTACATTGTTCCAGAATATGGGTCGTCTAGAACGAAAGCTGCGGCCAGAAAATGAAAATAAGTAAATTAATAACCAGCATGACGTCGTCTAGATAAACAAAGCGAAAAGTTAGCCCCCACTTTTTTAAATTTCTTAAATTTCTCTTCTGTGCTGGACTATGATAGGCCCATGTTACATTGTTCCAGAATATGAGACTTCTAAAGCCAATATTGGTGACAGAACACAAAAAACAAATTTCCATAATAATTTGACGGTAGGCATAATTTTATGGCGTAGGTAGATAATCTTTTTTTTTTTATTGTGCTGGATTGTTCTAGGTCTATTCTACATTGTTCCAGAACATGGGTCGTCTAGAACGAAAGCTGCGGCCAGAAAATGAGAATAAGTAAATTGAGAACCAGCATGACGTCGTCTAGATAAACCAAGCAAAAAGTTAGCCCCCAATTTTTTTAATTTCTTAAATTTCTCTTTTGTGCTGGACTATGATAGGCTCATGTTACATTGTTCCAGAATATGAGACTTCTAAAGAAAGTATTGGTGTCAGAACACAAAAAATAAATTTCCATAATAATTTGACGGTAGGCATAATTTTAAGGCGTGGGTAGATAATCTTTATTTTTTTTATTGTGCTGGATTGTTCTAGGTCTATTCTACATTGTTCCAGAACATGGGTCGTCTAGAACGAAAGCTGCGGCCAGAAAATGAGAATAAGTAAATTGAGAACCAGCATGACGTCATCTAGATAAACAAAGCAAAAAGTTAGCCCCCAATTTTTTTAATTTCTTAAATTTCTCTTTTGTGCTGGACTATGATAGGCTCATGTTACATTGTTCCAGAGTATGAGACTTCTAAAGCAAGTATTGGTGTCAGAACACAAACAATAAATTTCTATAATAATTTGACGGTAGGCATAATTTTATGGCGTAGGTAGATAATCTTTATTTTTTTTATTGTGCTGGATTGTTCTAGGTCTATTCTACATTGTTCCAGAACATGGGTCGTCTAGAACGAAAGCTGCGGCCAGAAAATGAGAATAAGTAAATTGAGAACCAGCATGACGTCGTCTAGATAAACAAAGAAAAAGTTAGCCCCCAATTTTTTTAATTTCTTAAATTTCTCTTTTGTGCTGGACTATGATAGGCTCATGTTACATTGTTCCAGAATATGAGACTTCTAAAGAAAATATTGGTGTCAGAACACAAAAAATAAATTTCCATAATAATTTAACGGTAGGCATAATTTTAAGGCGTGGGTAGATAATCTTTATTTTTTTTATTGTGCTGGATTGTTCTAGGTCTATTCTACATTGTTCCAGAACATGGGTCGTCTAGAACGAAAGCTGCGGCCAGAAAATAAGTATAAGTAAATTGAGAACCAGCATGACGTCGTCTAGATAAACAAAGCAAAAAGTTAGCCCCCAATTTTTTAAATTTCTTAAATTTCTCTTTTGTGCTGGACTATGATAGGCCCATGTTACATTGTTCCAGAATATGAGACTTCTAAAGCCAATATTGGTGACAGAACACAAAAAACAAATTTCCATAATAATTTGACGGTAGGCATAATTTTATGGCGTAGGTAGATAATCTTTATTTTTTTTATTGTGCTGGATTGTTCTAGGTCTATTCTACATTGTTCCAGAACATGGGTCGTCTAGAACGAAAGCTGCGGCCAGAAAATGAGAATAAGTAAATTGAGAACCAGCATGACGTCGTCTAGATAAACAAAGCAAAAAGTTAGCCCCCAATTTTTTTAATTTCTTAAATTTCTCTTTTGTGCTGGACTATGATAGGCTCATGTTACATTGTTCCAGAATATGAGACTTCTAAAGAAAATATTGGTTTCAGAACACAAAAAATAAATTTCCATAATAATTTGACGGTAGGCATAATTTTAAGGCGTGGGTAGATAATCTTTATTTTTTTTATTGTGCTGGATTGTTCTAGGTCTATTCTTTATTGTTCCAGAACATGGGTCGTCTAGAACGAAAGCTGCGGCCAGAAAATGAGAATAAGTGAATTGAGAACCAGCATGACGTCGTCTAGATAAACAAAGCAAAAAGTTAGCCCCCAATTTTTTAAAATTCTTAAATTTCTCTTTTGTGCTGGACTATGATAGGCCCATGTTACATTGTTCCAGAATATGAGACTTCTAAAGCCAATATTGGTGACAGAACACAAAAAACAAATTTCCATAATAATTTGACGGTAGGCATAATTTTATGGCGTAGGTAGATAATCTTTATTTTTTTTATTGTGCTGGATTGTTCTAGGTCTATTCTACATTGTTCCAGAACATGGGTCGTCTAGAACGAAAGCTGCGGCCAGAAAATGAGAATAAGTAAATTGAGAACCAGCATGACGTCGTCTAGATAAACAAAGCAAAAAGTTAGCCCCCAATTTTTGAAATTCCTTAAATTTCTCTATTGTGCTGGACTATGATAGGCTCATTTTACATTGTTCCAGAATATGAAACTTCTAAAGCAAATATTGGTGTCAGAACACAAACAATAAATTTCTATAATAATTTGACGGTAGGCATAATTTTATGGCGTAGGTAGATAATCTTTATTTTTTTTATTGTGCTGGATTGTTCTAGGTCTATTCTACATTGTTCCAGAACATGGGTCGTCTAGAACGAAAGCTGCGGCCAGAAAATGAGAATAAGTAAATTGAGAACCAGCATGACGTCGTCTAGATAAACAAAGCAAAAAGTTAGCCCCCAATTTTTTAAATTTCTTAAATTTCTCTTTTGTGCTGGTCTATGATAGGCCCATGTTACATTGTTCCAGAATATGAGACTTCTAAAGCCAATATTGGTGACAGAACACAAAAAACAAATTTCCATAATAATTTGACGGTAGGCATAATTTTATGGCGTAGGTAGATAATCTTTATTTTTTTTATTGTGCTGGATTGTTCTAGGTCTATTCTACATTGTTCCAGAACATGGGTCGTCTAGAACGAAAGCTGCGGCCAGAAAATGAGAATAAGTAAATTGAGAACCAGCATGACGTCGTCTAGATAAACAAAGCAAAAAGTTAGCCCCCAATTTTTTAAATTTCTTAAATTTCTCTTTTGTGCTGGTCTATGATAGGCCCATGTTACATTGTTCCAGAATATGAGACTTCTAAAGCCAATATTGGTGTCAGAACACAAAAAATAAATTTCCATAATAATTTGACGGTAGGCATAATCTTATGGCGTAGGTAGATAATCTTTATTTTTTTTATTGTGCTGGATTGTTCTAGGTCTATTCTACATTGTTCCAGAACATGGGTCGCCTAGAACGAAAGCTGCGGCCAGAAAATGAGAATAAGTAAATTGAGAACCAGCATGACGTCGTCTAGATAAACCAAGCAAAAAGTTAGCCCCCACTTTTTTAAATTTCTTAAATTTCTCTTTTGTGCTGGACTATGATAGGCTCATGTTACATTGTTCCAGAATATGAGACTTCTAAAGCCAATATTGGTGACAGAACACAAAAAACAAATTTCCATAATAATTTGACGGTAGGCATAATTTTATGGCGTAGGTAGATACTCGTTATTTTTTTTATTGTGCTGGATTGTTCTAGGTCTATTCTACATTGTTCCAGAACATGGGTCGTCTAGAACGAAAGCTGCGGCCAGAAAATGAGAATAAGTAAATTGAGAACCAGCATGACGTCGTCTAGATAAACAAAGCAAAAAGTTAGCCCCCAATTTTTGAAATTCCTTAAATTTCTCTATTGTGCTGGACTATGATAGGCTCATTTTACATTGTTCCAGAATATGAAACTTCTAAAGCAAATATTGGTGTCAGAACACAAACAATAAATTTCTATAATAATTTGACGGTAGGCATAATTTTATGGCGTAGGTAGATAATCTTTATTTTTTTTATTGTGCTGGATTGTTCTAGGTCTATTCTTTATTGTTCCAGAACATGGGTCGTCTAGAACGAAAGCTGCGGCCAGAAAATGAGAATAAGTAAATTGAGAACCAGCATGACGTCGTCTAGATAAACAAAGCAAAAAGTTAGCCCCCAATTTTTTAAATTTCTTAAATTTCTCTTTTGTGCTGGTCTATGATAGGCCCATGTTACATTGTTCCAGAATATGAGACTTCTAAAGCCAATATTGGTGTCAGAACACAAAAAATAAATTTCCATAATAATTTGACGGTAGGCATAATCTTATGGCGTAGGTAGATAATCTTTATTTTTTTTTATTGTGCTGGATTGTTCTAGGTCTATTCTACATTGTTCCAGAACATGGGTCGCCTAGAACGAAAGCTGCGGCCAGAAAATGAGAATAAGTAAATTGAGAACCAGCATGACGTCGTCTAGATAAACCAAGCAAAAAGTTAGCCCCCAATTTTTTTAATTTCTTAAATTTCTCTTTTGTGCTGGACTATGATAGGCCCATGTTACATTGTTCCAGAATATGAGACTTCTAAAGCCAATATTGGTGTCAGAACACAAAAAACAAATTTCCATAATAATTTGACGGTAGGCATAATTTTATGGCGTAGGTAGATAATCTTTATTTTTTTGAGCTGTCACAAAATTGGTAAGTACATGTACAAAAAACATTGCTATTATTAATACTTAGTACTTATTAGTAATACTTAAGGCCCTGACAGGACCCAATGCGAGCACGTTTATTACAGCAGACAAACTTGAAACTTATTTTGTACCTAATAGGGTCGCTTTATGCATAGCAAAAATATGGCGATTACGTTGCGTTGCACTTCGACTTTTCCATTTTTCGGTACAAATAATGAGTTTTAAAAGAAATGCTTATTGTTATAAAAAAAATAAGCTTATAGACGGATGCATTGAAACATAGTTTATCACCATGATTTATTTCAATGGGGTGTCTTATTATAATGTAACATTTTAGAACGTCTGAATGATTTTTTAGAGGTCACTTCACGATTTTTTTCTATTGAGAAATTTTTCGTAAACGTGTTTCGGTTTCGGCATATGGAAAGAAGATATATAACCAGTATTAACGTGCATTTATTTCATTCCTGTAAATGGTATACGTTTTGAGATCATCATCATCATCATTAACAGCCTGACAGACCTAGAACAATCCAGCACAATAAAAAAAATAAAGATTATCTACCTACGCCATAAAATTATTTCTACCGTCAAATTATTATGGAAATTTATTTTTTGTGTTCTGACACCAATATTGGCTTTAGAAGTCTCATATTCTGGAACAATGTAACATGGGCCTATCATAGTACAGCACAAAAGAGAAATTTAAGAAATTAAAAAAATTGGGGGCTAACTTTTTGCTTGGTTTATCTAGACGACGTCATGCTGGTTCTCAATTTACTTATTCTCATTTTCTGGCCGCAGCTTTCGTTCTAGACGACCCATGTTCTGGAACAATGTAGCATAGACCTAGAACAATCCAGCACAATAAAAAAAATAAAGATTATCTACCTACGCCATAAAATTATGCCTACCGTCAAATTATTATGGAAATTTGTTTTTTTGTGTTCTGTCACCAATATTGGCTTTAGAAGTCTCATATTCTGGAACAATGTAACATGGGCCTATCATAGTCCAGCACAAAAGAGAAATTTAAGAAATTTAAAAAATTGGGGGCTAACTTTTTGCTTTGTTTATCTAGACGACGTCATGCTGGTTCTCAATTTACTTATTCTCATTTTCTGGCCGCAGCTTTCGTTCTAGAAGACCCATGTTCTTGAACAATGTAGAATAGACCTAGAACAATCCAGCACAATAAAAAAAAAAAGATTATCTACCTACGCCTTAAAATTATGCCTACCGTCAAATTATTATGGAAATTTGTTTTTTGTGTTCTGACACCAATATTGGCTTTAGAAGTCTCATATTCTGGAACAATGTAACATGGGCCTATCATAGTCCAGCACAAAAGAGAAATTTAAGAAATTAAAAAAATTGGGGGCTAACTTTTTGCTTGGTTTATCTAGACGACGTCATGCTGGTTCTCAATTTACTTATTCTCATTTTCTGGCCGCAGCTTTCGTTCTAGACGACCCATGTTCTGGAACAATGTAGAATAGACCTAGAACAATCCAGCACAATAAAAAAAAATAAAGATTATCTACCTACGCCATAAAATTATGCCTACCGTCAAATTATTATAGAAATTTATTGTTTGTGTTCTGGCACCAATACTTGCTTTAGAAGTCTCATACTCTGGAACAATGTAACATGAGCCTATCATAGTCCAGCACAAAAAAGAAATTTAAGAAATTAAAAAAATTGGGGGCTAACTTTTTGCTTTGTTTATCTAGATGACGTCATGCTGGTTCTCAATTTACTTATTCTCATTTTCTGGCCGCAGCTTTCGTTCTAGACGACCCATGTTCTGGAACAATGTAGAATAGACCTAGAACAATCCAGCACAATAAAAAAAATAAAGATTATCTACCCACGCCTTAAAATTATGCCTACCGTCAAATTATTATGGAAATTTATTTTTTGTGTTCTGACACCAATATTTTCTTTAGAAGTCTCATATTCTGGAACAATGTAAAATGAGCCTATCATAGTCCAGCACAAAAGAGAAATTTAAGAAATTAAAAAAATTGGGGGCTAACTTTTTGCTTGGTTTATCTAGATGACGTCATGCTGGTTCTCAATTTACTTATTCTCATTTTCTGGCCGCAGCTTTCGTTCTAGACGACCCATGTTCTGGAACAATGTAGAATAGACCTAGAACAATCCAGCACAATAAAAAAATAAAGATTATCTACCTACGCCATAAAATTATGCCTACCGTCAAATTATTATGGAAATTTGTTTTTTTGTGTTCTGTCACCAATATTGGCTTTAGAAGTCTCATATTCTGGAACAATGTAACATGGGCCTATCATAGTCCAGCACAAAAGAAAAATTTAAGAAATTTAAAAAAGTGGGGGCTAACTTTTTGCTTTGTTTATCTAGACGACGTCATGCTGGTTCTCAATTTACTTATTCTCATTTTCTGGCCGCAGCTTTCGTTCTAGACGACCCATGTTCTGGAACAATGTAGAATAGACCTAGAACAATCCAGCACAATAAAAAAAAATAAAGATTATCTACCTACGTCATAAAATTATGCCTACCGTCAAATTATTATAGAAATTTATTGTTTGTGTTCTGACACCAATACTTGCTTTAGAAGTCTCATACTCTGGAACAATGTAACATGAGCCTATCATAGTCCAGCACAAAAGAGATTTTAAGAAATTAAAAAAATTGGGGGCTAACATTTTGCTTGGTTTATCTAGACGACGTCATGCTGGTTCTCAATTTACTAATTCTCATTTTCTGGCCGCAGCTTTCGTTCTAGACGACCCATGTTCTGGAACAATGTAGAATAGACCTAGAACAACCCAGCACAATAAAAAAAATAAAGATTATTTACCTACGCTTTAAAATTATGACTACCGTCAAATTATTATGGAAATTTATTGTTTGTGTTCTGACACCAATACTTGCTTTAGAAGTCTCATACTCTGGAACAATGTAACATGAGCCTATCATAGTCCAGCACAAAAGAGATTTTAAGAAATTAAAAAAATTGGGGGCTAACATTTTGCTTGGTTTATCTAGACGACGTCATGCTGGTTCTCAATTTACTAATTCTCATTTTCTGGCCGCAGCTTTCGTTCTAGACGACCCATGTTCTGGAACAATGTAGAATAGACCTAGAACAACCCAGCACAATAAAAAAAATAAAGATTATTTACCTACGCTTTAAAATTATGACTACCGTCAAATTATTATGGAAATTTATTGTTTGTGTTCTGACACCAATACTTGCTTTAGAAGTCTCATACTCTGGAACAATGTAACATGAGCCTATCATAGTCCAGCACAAAAGAGAAACTTAAGAAATTAAAAAAATTGGGGGCTAACTTTTTGCTTGGTTTATCTAGACGACGTCATGCTGGTTCTCAATTTACTTATTATCATTTTCTGGCCGCAGCTTTCGTTCTAGACGACCCATGTTCTGGAACAATGTAGAATAGACCTAGAACAATCCAGCACATAAAAAAAAATAAAGATTATCTACCTACGCCATAAAATTATGCCTACCGTCAAATTATTATGGAAATTTATTGTTTGTGTTCTGACACCAATACTTGCTTTAGAAGTCTCATACTCTGGAACAATGTAACATGAGCCTATCATAGTCCAGCACAAAAGAGAAATTTAAGAAATTTAAAAAATTGGGGGCTAACTTTTTGCTTTGTTTATCTAGACGACGTCATGCTGGTCCTCAATTTACTTATTCTCGTTTTCTGGCCGCAGCTTTCGTTCTAGGCGAACCATGTTCTGGAACAATGTAGAATAGACCTAGAACAACCCAGCACAATAAAAAAAATAATGAATATCCAAGAATGAGGGGCTACCATGAAAAGGTTTTTATTAATTTTTGGCCTGAATTATGGCTCTAGAAGTTTTTTATTTTGGAACAATGTAGAACAAATCTAGAACAATCTAGAACAAAATTAAAATTTTGGATTTTCCAAAAAAGGGGGGCTACGACAAAAAAGTTTTTTTTATTTTCTGGCTTCAGTTTTTATGCTAGGATCGTTATATTTTGGAACAATTGAGAACAAACCTAGAACAATCCAGAACAAAAGTCCCACACTCAAGTCTGTCCTATATTTATGAAAGAACGAAAGTTAAGGGAACTTATGTCCGAATTTAACTGCACTTATAGACAGGCACTGAGTATGTACGTCCCGCCTTCCCCAGTTCCGGATAGAGATTTAAGTCCAGCCCCAGGCCCTGCATTTCCGGCTTTGTCAACCCAAGAGCCGGTGTCGGCGTCTGCTACAGTTACTATTGAACCTGTAAACAATGGAAAGTTGGCGTCAGAGCTATTCAAGTCCGCTGTGGATGATAACTCGTTTAAGGCATCGCAAAGTCGTAAGAAGCAAAAGAAGCAGAAACAGGTGCTCCGCCCACCCACTCCTATCCCCCCCAGTCTACCGATGGAGTCAGATGAGAGCTCAAGTAACAACATGTGCCCAGATGCGGATAGTGAGAACAATAGGCCCCCTTCTCAGAGCACCTCTAATGCAACCAGATCTAAAGAATTTAGTTTCTTACGACTTCTAACGCAATTTAAAAACATTTTACTAAGCAATGCATCATTAGCGGACAAAATTAGACAGGCTGTTTCAGTTTTATGTGATTGGATTATCACCAAAATGAACAACGTTTCCGGTAGTTCCTTAATGTCAACGTTAATGAACGTTGTCATTAATGAATATGGATAGCGACACCATTAATATTAACGTAAATATCATACAGTGGAATTGCCAGAGTATTGGACCTAAATCGATATCTTTACAATCATTACTTTCACAGGAAAAAATCCATATTGCAACTCTTTCTGAAACCTGGCTAGATAGGGACTCTTACGTTAATATTAATGGCTACGATACTTATAGGCTAGATAGGGCGGATGGGTACGGTGGCGTGGCTATCGTAACTCATAAATCTGTAAAATCATTTTTATGTCAGTCCCGTAGTCCAAACCCAGGTATAGAACTCTTGCACATTAAAATAACCAATTGTCGGCATATTGAGAATGTTATTTTTATCTACTGTCCTTCAACGGTTCAGACAACTCAGAATGACTGGGACTTTATATTTTCTCTATGTGATAGTAAATGTCTTATATTGGGCGACTTTAACGCTCACCATCTCAATTGGTCGGGTAGAACTGACCAAAGAGGACTTCAACTATTTGACAGTATGCTTGATCACAACTTTATAACCTTGAATAACGGAGAACCGACCAGAATAAGACTTGTAAATGGCATTTTGCAACAGTCATCTCCTGACGTATCCTTTGTCTCATCTGATATGGGTACTCTGCTGACTTGGAAGGTTACTAACGAATCTCTGGGTAGTGATCACTTGATAATAAAAATTTCCGGAAATCTGAATTTAAGCCGTAGTATTACTAAGAAAAGAAATTTCAGACATAGCGATTGGCAATCGTACACAGCATTTCTCGAAAATTCGTTTACAAATACCGTTATTCCCTCTGACCCTCAATACGCTTATAATATGTTCGAACATACACTACAATTAGCTGCTAATCAATTTATTCCATATATTAAAATCCCACAGTATTTTACAAATAAATTTTCTCCAAAGCCTTACTGGAACCCAGACATGTAAAAAGCAGTAGCTGCGCGTAGACTAGCGTTGGCCAACTTTAGGTATTGTTCATCACCTGGTAATCTAGATGTATTAAAATCTAAAATCAGCGAAGCACAGAGAATCATCCGTTTAGGTAGATGTCGGTCTTTTGAAGGTTTTTGCTCGTCTATCGACGAAAAAGCTTCGTCTTCTGAACTATGGCGGAAGATGAAGTGGATAAAAGGTCACCGAACTAGGTCTTTTAGTCGCGGTATAGACAAGTGTAATGCTCAAAGGCTTTTAAACGATCTTACTCCTGATTATACGTGTCCCCCTCAACCACAGTTTCATTCAAGTAACGCACTTCTAGAATCGGATATAACATTGCAAGAACTAATTAACTCCATTAAAAAGAATGATACTGCTCCTGGCACTGATGATATATCCTTTTCAATGATAAGGTACCTTCCAATGAATGGTAAAATTATTCTATTATCACTTTATAATAAACTAGCTTTTGCCCGCGGCTTCGCACGCTTGTGTTATGTTATTTTTATGTTATAGTCTAATAATAGATCATGCATTTCGTACCAAACAACAAAATCCACTAAATCTTTTCGAAGCTGAGCACAGTAACCTGTATTAGCATAGGTATAGGTATAACGCAAGCATAGCCGTGAGTGGAAGCTATTTAAGCTATTACCTAAAATTAAATGTTTTGAGTCTAATATAGATTTATAACAGTAAAAGAAGTTTCAAACAAAAAACTACAATTTTATAAGTACCTCTTCATATTACAACAAAAAGAAATCATCATCACTTCACTCAGGTCTTTTACAGAAGTTTCAGTAAGTTTTGTTTAGGTAGTTTGCCTAAGCAGGCAGGTACAGTTTAGAAAAATATGGAAGAATCACACACGATGATCCTGTTTTGCTCAGTTTTACATAATTATTATCCGCGCGCTTTTTGTTCCATTTACCACATTTTTTTTACCTTCTTAAGTTTGGTTCCATACGAATTGATGAGTACCTAACTACCTACACATAGCCAGTGTCAATAATAAGTTTATAAATTGCTGGAGATATGCATTTACCTGTACGACGCGTACATAATTGTTTTTCTTAATACTAATTAGGAATTACAAATACTAAACCACCATTCCTTAAAGAATCGACAATTATAATTATTATTATGTCCACTATTTTCCACGCTGTCTCATTCCCAACATACCTACCTAGTGATGAAAGTGAGGAAGTAGGTTAAATCGTCATTACATAATTATTACTAAGACCCAAAGTTACTTACCTACTATAACTATAAACTTCTTGAAGTAACCGAGTAATCAATAATTTACTGCTCCCGTAGTTTATTTAAAAGCACACAGATCTAAAATATTTTAGCTATTAAAAACTTATTACAACATGCAAGAAGAAGAAGAAGAACAAATCAAAAACGAACGAACGTTACGCGCCATGTTGTTAATTCGAGGATACAATTTTATTGCCATAATGATACCTACATATTAATTATTATATCTAAGTACCTACCCTTTTTAAACATTTCTCATCAAATATTTCGTATCATTGGCTAAATACAAATAATAGCACCTCCGGCTTACTTTAATGCCAAAATAAAAAAGGTTTAAAATGCGTAGCAATGATAAGGGTATATAACTTAAGTAGCTATAAGTACTACAGGGGGTCTAGCAAAGATACCAACCACTAACGCTAACGCCAAACGCTAACTCCGAAACTGTATTGAAATGACATTCGCTGTGGAAAAGTTAGCGATTTCCGAAATGTCATCCTAGTACATTTTGGAGTTAGCGTTTGGCGTTAGCGTTAGTGGTTGGTTTCTTTGCTAGACCCCCTGGTACCTTAAAACATCCTTGGGGTTGATCAAGAATGTAGCAGTAGCGCTAAAATAATTTTACCTACCTAATTAGAATGGTAACGTGTAGTTAGTTCATGTAAATAATACATTTTACCAGATCGCCAATAAAGAACATTACTCCCGCCAAAACCCTATAAATCGAAAACTTGAATAAAAATGTAAGTTTCAATATTGGCTAAGTATGATAATCGTGTGAAGCCTTATGAATAATTATAAAAAGTCCAAGTACCTACCCTTTTAAACAGTTTTCATAAAATACTTCCTATCATTGGCAAAATACAAATTTTGTCTAATGCCAAAATAAAAAAGGGTTTACAATGCGGAGCAAAAGCAAGGGTCAATGGGCACAGATTACTGAATATGTTACTACTAAAGGTTAAGCTACCACAAGGTTCCCCCCACAAGGTGGACCGACCACCTGGTGAAAGCCGCGGGGAGCCGATGGATGCAGGAGGCGAGCGGCCGCTCTAAGTGGCGTTCCCTGGGGGAGGCCTATGTTCAGCAGTGGACGTCTTCAGGCTGTTGATGAAAGGTTAAGCTATAGGTACTATAAATACAATTTTAAATACTTATTTCGATTGGTAACGCGTAGTAGATTTTTGAAAACTAATACATAATACCAGATCATCAATAAAGAATTTTGCCCTCTCCAGAACCCAATAAATCGAAAACATGAATAATAATTTAGTTGTGTTTCAATATTGGCTAAATATGATATCGCGTGAAGCCTTAAAACTTATAAAAAAAGTCTAAGAAGTTTTTAGTTTTCTAAATTCCTTGTTCTCTGTGTCGTGCTCATATTCATGAAGGTTCTCATACCTATCCTCTTTTTTTAGCTTAGACCACAGATTAACGAAAAAACTTATCTATATGTAAATACAAATGATTTTTTTGGGTATAGGTACTTACATAATGAACACATTGTTTTTCTCTAATCTGCATTGCATCGAGCGCAGACGAAGTTATCGCGCATTGTATTTCGCCGTAGCCCGAAATGTGTGATACACTGCCGGTAATGCAGGTGCACCAATTGTTATTTACTGTTGTAAAACATGCATTAAATTACTTCTTTATTGCTTAGTGCAGTGGGGATTGTTCAGAATGAAATACAAAAATATAGGAGTTCCGTACTCAAAGAGTAAATCCTTATTACTAAACCTCCGCTGTCCGTCGGTCTGTCGGTCTGTCCACCAGGATGTACTCATGAATCGTGATAGTTAGACTGTTGAATTTTTCACAGATGATATATTTCTGTTGCCACTATAATAACCGTGGTCCGTATTAAAAGGGACAGATAAACAGACAAATAAAAAAAATTGGTTTTACTTCATACTGATAAGGAATTATAAATTAAAACTATTACAATTTATTTTTGTAATCACAAATAATACTCTCACAGTTTGTAAAACATATTTATTCGCCGACATGCAATATATTGCTACTGCTTCCTCCATTTTATTTAGCCCACGTCAGTCGCGCAGCAGGCAAACAAATTGACTGTGTGTCCAGGTTGGGGTGCTACAAAAACATCGAGGATAGTCAACAGAAATATTTTTCCGCGCCAACTCAACAGCGAAGGTTCGGGCGTATATGAAGCCGCGCCATAATAGTAACAGAGTTTTTTTCTTTAATCTGTGCATCCGGATAAACCCGAGATAAAATTACCGTCAGTAGCAGTGTAGTAGAGTAACATTTTTTTCTCTTATCTATGGTTAGTAGCCAAAATATAACTTACCTTTTGACACTGGCTAAATACCCACACTATGTGTGGAGCCAAAATATAAGACAAAAAACTTACCTTGAGGCCTTGAAGCGGCCATCTTGTTAAAATCCCGTTCCGTTTCATAATGAAATCTTAATCATTTTCACTAAAAAAAAATTAACGATATATAAAATTTAATATATCCTATGTTTTGCGCCGGGTTTTTCTAAGCTTATTAGTGAAAACCGCATGAAAATCCGTTCAGTATTTTCGGACTTGTGCCGTAACAAACAAACAAACAAACAAACAAACAAACAAACAAACAAACAAAATGTCTAAAAAGTAGCTTAACGTGATCAGCGAAAAATTTCAAGCCAACCTGTGTAATTTTTTTTTCGATATCTTGCATTTACAGATTTTTTTATCTCTACAGTTTTATTATATGTATAGATTTTTTCTTACCGGTTTCGTCCCGCAACAATGGCGCGAAGTCAAAATTGTACCTATTCCCAAACTAGGCAGAGATGCCAATTCCCATTCTTCACTCCGGCCTATATCCCTAATTTCTTGTTTATGCAAAATTCTTCACTCAATTATCAACAAAAGATTAGAATGGTACTTAGAAAGTCAATCTATGTTCCCTGAGAATATGACTGGTTTTTGTAAGGCACGTTCATGTTATGATAACCTCACACGATTAGTTTCGCAGATACAAATAGGTTTTTCGAGGGATTTATTTACTATCTCCTGTTTTGTAGATATTGATAACGCGTACAACAATTTAGATGTGACCGGACTATTAAAATTATTAGACCATTTGGGCGTAGGTTCACGGATTTGCGGATATCTGTGGTCATACCTAACCGATAGGAGACTAAAAGTTGCCGTTGATGGATGTGACCTGGTTAGATATTCTGGGCGTGGCCTGAATCAGGGGGACCCTTTGTCCCCACTACTATTTAACATAGCAACCTTGGACGTATGTAAACAAATACAAAATGTGGGTATTTCTCAATATGCCGATGATTTTGCGCTCTATACATCAAATAGCAATATGGCTTATGCAATTCGAGACCTACAGTGTGCTTGTCAACAGTTAAACTCTTTATTAAACAATTTGGGATTATTTATTTCAACTACAAAGAGCAAATTATGTGTATTTAAGAAGGGAGGATTTAGAGGTGTGGTTGATTTAAAGATCAATGACATTTCTTTACCTACGGTTGATTGTTATAAATACTTAGGCTTATGGTTGGATAGTTCGCTCCGATGGGGTAAACATATTAATGAGACGGCTCAAAATGTGTATAGATTAATTAATTTAATAAAAGTGTTGTCTGGTTCAGGATGGGGCCTCCATCAAAAGCATCTAAGACGACTATACATAGCTATAATACGTAGCAGATTAGACTATGCCAGCTTTTTATACGATAACAGTTGTAAGACGAACTTATTTAAACTAGATAGGATCCAAAATCAGGCACTGCGCGTGATTGGAGGCTATATTAAAAGCACGCCAATACACGTCATGGAAAGCGACCTACACATCCCACCCCTTAATATTCGTAGAAGATACTTAGCAGCAAAATTTTTTCTTAGATCCAAAACTTTATCTAACAATAGAACCATTAACGTATTGCAAGAACTTTCCAACAATATTCGGTCTCGCTATTGGCTCAATAAAAAACCGCCGTTACTAGTATCAATATTCTCCGACTTAAATCTAGTACCTATAAACAATAGTAGTCGTCTTCAGATGTTTTCGATGGCGACTTGGGTTGGTAATATTAGCTTATTGCAGGTAATATTTGATTCTATCCCAGGAATTGAGCGTGCTAAGCGATGTTATGTAAATCATATATTAAAAAGTTTATGTATAACGTATATTAATCAACAATATGGGAATTGCTATAAAATTTTCACAGATGGCTCCAAAGAAGGAACAAAAGGAGGCGCCGCCTTTTTGGACTCTGAACAAGATTGTCATATTAAGGTCAAGATTGATTCTGACATTTCAATTATGCATATAGAATTGATAGCTATAGCAGAAGCCTTATCCTATTGTCATACAGTTAACGCTGATAACATTGTCGTTCTTACAGACTCTAAAAGTTCTCTGCAACATTTGGCTCGGTGCACCTCGCACGGGCGAGGCATACCGATTGCCTTCCGTATATTAGAATCAATCTTGAGTTTACAATCAATCAATAAAAAAGTATATTTACAATGGATACCATCCCATATTCAACTTAGAGAAAACGATCAGGTGGATTTATTAGCTAAGCAAGCAGTTGAAGATGGTATTTTGTTTAACGTAGTTCCTTTGTTCTCCGATTACGTAAAATTAGTTAAAGAGCGGTGTCGAACTATATGGCAGGAGTACTTTGATGTGCGATCTAAAGAAAAAGGTATTTGGTACCGAACTATCCAGCCAGAAATCACCACTCACCCATGGATTGACAACAATGTACTGAACCGGCAATTGTTAGTGACTGCTCTCAGGATTCGCTCCGCACACATTCCATCAAAGAAGTTTGCATACCTTATGAGGAAAGCACCGTCTCCTAATTGTGTCGATTGTGGGGTCATTGAGGATGTCCAACACCTGTTGACGGAGTGTGTGCGGAACGAGACGTATAGAAGATCGTGGGTCAGAAAAAATGGGTTTGGTGTCGGATACTGTAATAGTATATTAGCTTCGCCATTATCTAATGAGGCCATACTGTTATATAGGCTAGTAGAATTAGGTCTTAAATTATAGTGTAATTAATGTGATTTCTTCCAATTGGGCGGTGTGGTCGCTCAGCGACAAAGCCCATTAAATAAATAAAAAAAAAAAAATAAACATACCATATAAATAGTATTACCCAATTTAGTCGGGTACCTAAATAAAAATCTAGCAAAAATTATATAACGCCTACATTAAAAAAATATAAAATAATAAAATTAATTACATCATACTACTATCTATAGACAAGAAAAAGGTCTATAGATAGCTCATGCAATCTTTTAATAAAAAGGATTCAAATTAAGTATAACCAGCAGTTTATTCAACATTTCTTTTAATAACTCACGAGTTTTTCAATATTACCAAGTTAAAGGGATTAAAGAATAACAGTTATGTAGGTACAGGGGGTCTAGCAAAGATACCAACCACTAACGCTAACGCCAAACGCTAACTCCAAAATGTACTGAAACGACATTTCGGAAATCGCTATTTTTTCCGTAGCGAATGTCATTTCGATACATTTTTGGAGTTAGCGTGAGGCGTTAGCGTTTTATCCAACGATCAGTTAGACATGGATCTGTTGGAAATCTATACAAAAGAGAAGAAAATCGGGTAATTATTCAGATGTCGTGTGGCAATACTGATTTTGACATGTCAACTTTTTATTGTGAAATGAGATCTTGCCAAGATTATAGGTACTTTGATTGCAGTGTGCTCTGCACTCCTAAAGCACCACAAAGCTAAGTCAAGGGAGGGACCTATGCTATGATATTCCCTAAGGGGTAAACTTGATCTGTCTTGGTGGGCCAACAGTATTAAAAATATAATAAATAAATTGATAAATAATATATGATGATGAATTCATTATTGATGCAAATAGAACAGGATGTACACGTGACTATAGTCGAAAAATAAATGGAATGTGGAAACAAGAAGCACACACAAAACACACATTTTGCGAAGCTTATCACATAATTTTAATTTTTGGAATTATTAACAATATTTCTCAGTTTAAAATTCTTTATGAAACATTAAATATATCCACATTTTAGTATGAGTAAATAATAAATAAATAAATATGTGTGGATATTTCATAGTGCCATCTAGCCCCATACTAAGCATAGCTTGTACTATGGGAATCAGATAACTGATACAATATTTATATACTTTTTGTTTGTAAATACATACATAGAATACAATATAACACCCAGACACAGAACAAACATCTATGTTCATCACACAAATGTTTGTCCTGGGTAGGAATCGATCCCACAGCCCTCAGTTCAGAAAGCAGGGATACTACCAACTGAGCTATCAGGCCCGTCGAAATCATCAGATAACAGATGCCGATAAATAGTCACAGAAAACTATTAACCCAACACAAATTTGTTTGCATCTAGGGTTGAAGCTAAATGTCACTTATATACCTTGGCGACCCAGATCCAGATACCAAGTAAATGTGATGCCTTTACTGTAAACCAGTTCCAATATTTCTTTTATGCTTTTACCCCATTAAGTTTAATATTAAAATATATACAAAAATTAGAAACTTTACAATTACAAAAATAATTATAGTTCCATATTGGTCGTCTCAGCCAGGTTGGCTAGTTATACAAACGATGCCATACTCAGACTTAATGATGTTTTCAAACTGAAAAAGATTGATTGCACTCTTCTTTCAGAGACATCCCTCCCCTGCACAAATAGCTTACACTGATTGCAGGAGTTCTATCAAGCAAGCATGGTTGAGATTGAGACAGACCATTCCACCAACATGCTATGCTTTCTTACATGGAACATGTTAAAACAATATGATGTAGGATCTGGGGCAGATATTTAGCCAAGAGAGAAATATAGATCCATTTATACCTTCAGTACCGAATGTTATTTAATTTCTAACAAAATTATTTAAATCCGGAGAGGCTTATGGCTCTGTAAATCAGCAATATCACAAATTAACAACTCTAAAATTGGGGATGATGACCATTTAAAAGAGATTATGAAGGATCCTATAAATTTAAAAATCCACCTTTGGCAAAATACCAAACCACGGGGTTCTATAATAGTTCTGTGTCTTACAGACCTGGACACACAATCAGTCACCAAGTTTAACCTGTAATACTACTAGCATTGAGTAGGTACAGCATAGGGAGCACAAACCTTGTCATTAATAAAACTCTAACACTTCATTTCATAATGAAGGGGTTCATGTCATAAATCTTAGTCTGCTCCAGGGTAAGTCAAGCCTATCTTATACTTGCAATTATCTGAATAATAAAATCTGCCCAGCAAAAAAGTACCTTGAATATTATGCCTCATAAAATATTTCAAACAATATAAATAAATCATTTGATATTGTCATTGAACAACAATTAATAGATGCGTTAAAGAAACTGACATCTTGTCACAGACTAGGTAGGGGATACTACCGGTCGTAATCAAAAACACGTTAAAAAAAAAAAAAAAAATATTACTTTTGTCAACTTTAAATTAAAAGATGTGTTTCTTGGAGATAATAAGACGAACAGCGGGTTGGACTAATAGCTCGTCAACATTTACAAAATTTTATAGCAGACCCATAGCTAATGCTCCGGGACAATTTTCCAATGCTATGATCAATGACAAAACATAATTATAATACTACAAAATTTTAAGCTTGTAGCCCTAGGTACAAGAATTACACTACATAATTATAATAAGTAGTGTAATTTATATTACGTTGTTGCCAATTTTATGTGTGTGCCAAACTACACTCCACTGATTATTAATAATTTTTACTTAGGCGATTCATTCATTATCAATAATTGATTAGACTGATTTTATTGTTTAAAGTAAAAATACCAGTTTAGAAATCCTTGATAACTTGAGTGTGACTGGCCACGCAGCCAATATATACTGGAGTGAATGGATTTTATGGAAATCACTACCTACAGAATTAAGAAATAATTATTTAATGGTAACTAATTACGAAGGTACCAACCTATCACTACTGGATTACAATAATTACATTTATTAAGGCGATTAAAATGAAACAACTGTTTTTATTACAACAAACATTTTAATACTTAATTCTTATCTCAACTTTACCATTAATTGTCTCTGAACATCTGCATGTTAAAAGTTCTATGTCTTCGAACGAATGCACGATGTACAATAAGTGATCAAACTACTTACCTGACGTTCGATCATTATTGTACGAAGTGCTTCGTTCGAAGACATACACACCCTTCCCACCCTACCCATGGGTAAAGTTGAGTACAAGCTCTGAAGAAAGTGACTTTGACAGGACGCGTGACATAGACTAGGGTGTGTTTAGTTTTTTGTTTTAGGGCTCTTTGGAGGCTCTAAAGTTGCGTTTATGTTGCCAGCAAATGGGACTGCTGCATGTTAAAAGTTCTATGTCTTCGAACGAAGCACTTCGTACAATAATGATCGAACGTCAGGTAAGTAGTTTGATCACTTATTCTAAAATGTGTTCACTCTTCTGAATAACTGGTGTGTAATTTGTTAATAACATAGATCGCAAGGAAATAGTTTTTTAACCGTGTGTTTGCTTAGTATGTGTCGCTGTAGGTGAGCTGACCGAAATGCTTTGAAATCACACAGTGAAAGAATGGTTAAGTCCTGTGTGTTTCCTCTGTAAGTAATCACATAAACTGCAAGCATTATGATACCTAACCTAAGGTATGTCTCCAGCGTGTGTTCTGCGGTGTCGTAGTAAATTATCTGACCGTACTGATATATAATCGCACATATTGCATGCAAATGGTTTTTCTTCTCTGTGAACTCTCCGATGGTTTTTCAAATATGCATGTCGTTTTATAATCACACAAGTTGCAAGCATATGGTTTAACTCCAGTGTGTTTTTAAATAGTTCTTTAAATGTGTTTGCCTTCCTGATTTATAATCACACAAATTGCAAGCATATTGTGTAAATCCAGTGTGTGTTCTTGAGTGTACTTTTAAATGTCCTGAAATTGCAGTTGTGTATTCACACAAGTTGCAAGCATATGGTTTATCTCCAGTGTGTGTTTTTAAATGGTGCTTTAAATTTGGTTGGCTTGCTGATTTATAATCACAGAAATTGCAAGCATAAGGTTTTTGTTAAGTAAATTGAGAACCAGCATGACGTCGTCTAGATAAACAAAGCAAAAAGTTAGCCTCCCATTTTTGAAATTACTTAAATTTCTTTTTTGTGCTGGACTACGATAGGCTCATGTTACATTGTTCCAGAATATGAAACTTCTAAAGCAAATATTGGTGTCAGAACACAAAAAATAAATTTCCATAAGAATTTGATGGTAGGCATAATTTTAAGGCGTAGGTAGATAATCTTTATTTTTTTTATTGTGCTGGGTTGGTCTAGGTCTATTCTACATTGTTCCAGAACATGGGTCGTCTAGAACGAAAGCTTCGTCAATACAATGCAACAACGTGAACATTTCCGCGTTCCCGCCAAAACCCTTGGATGTATTTCTGCCTACATATAACACTGACTTGAGTGCACAGACAGAATTCGCTTCGCTTTACCCACAGACTACTAAGAGATACTACGTATCTATTACCTTTTTTTAATATTTTGGCTCCACACATAGTGTATTTAGCCAGTGTCAAGTATAGTAATTTTTCATCGTTAAAGAATATATCACGTAAAGTCAAGTCTTAGTCTTAGTCATAGTCATAGTCCAGTCTAAGTCAGGTAGTCGTAGTCCAGTAAAGTGGCAACTTTGCTAAAAGCTTCTATGGAATTTTGGAAGCAACACGAAAACTCACGTTTCACCACATTATATCACTTGCCCACACTCATACTCATAAGTCAGCACTTAATGCGTAAAACGCCACCAATTTTAAACATTAACACTGGAAAAAGCACAAGTTTTGAGAAATAATACAATGCAACGACGTGAAATTTTCCGCGTACTCGCCAAAACTCCGTTCTATTACCTTGAGCTCACTATTTCACAGATGACAGAAGAACGGTAATCGGTATAGCCATACCAAGATACTTATACGTATACTGTACCTCTGGAATGCCTACGGCGGATGGAAACACGGTCCGATGGAGAAAGGGACGTGCGAGTCTCTTGTCTTTTTCAGTAGGATGACCATGAACTGTGCCCCGCGGTTTCAGGTGAAGCTGCGAGGCACAGCTAGTTTGAAGAGGTCTTTGTAGCATTCTTAGATAGTCTGTATTTATTAGTTACGTACTCTATGGTTTAATATATTAGTTGATATACTCTGCGTCATTAATATTAAATATGTCTGTCATGTAACCATGCCTGCCATGTCGGTGTCTGGTCTAAATAAAAAAAAGTATTCTAGTCTACAACGTTGTTATTTAATCCAACCGCATCGAGCCCATATCCACGCCCACACAAAACCAATACAGTCTTCAATCCCTAGTAATTCAAAATTGTTTAGGCGCTACGCTGAAATAGAGGTAAATACAAACATACATACACGGGAAAGAAAGGTTTTCGATTAGCGCCCACGAACTCGAAGTCGAAGAGGTAAAGTAGGATGACCGGACGATCTAGTGAAGTGAAAACCTGAGGGAGCTGTTGGATGAAAGCAATCAGCCGCTTAAAGTAGTGTTCCTGCGTGTGTGCATCGTGGCGTTCCATTTTTTTAAAACGCTATTCGTTCTTTTGTAGTGAGAGGGTCGAAAGCGGATGACTTGTACACAGTTGAAACTTGAAATAAAAAAAGTTCCTCCTGGCTTTGCTCGTCGTCGCATTTGGTAGGTAGAAAAAGTATTGACATCTGTTGAAAAGTTTGGCATTTGTCATTCTGTCAAGAGAAGATTGTCAAACTGAAATCTGTCAATATCTTGGCCAGGTGTGTGTATGGGAATACCATAGGCGATAAACGAAAAAGGTGAGTTGTTGACAAACGTATGCCCATTTTAGCATGAAAAAATCAATTTCGATAACAGTATCTATGACGGCAATATTGAAATATGACATGGGTCCTCCAGATATCGATTTTCCTCCAAAAGTAAAGATTGGAGCATCTTTATTCGGATGCGGATCGCCATACTTACTTATATCGAACCTACATTTACATTCCCAACCTCGATGGTTTGGGAAACGTTTCGATTCGAAATTCACGCGATCCGTCTCTTTCATCTATATTTAGAATGAAGGAGATGGAGAGTGTAGATTTCTAATCGAAAAGTTTTCGAAGGATTGGAAATAAGCGTGCTGGAGCCCTGAAAACCAAAAAACCAGCCGAACCGAACTTTGAAAATGACCGCCATTTCGAATCCGTCATCTTGGATTTTAATGACCTACATCGAAAAGCCCCCATCGTCATCGCCAAACGGTACGTACCACCATATCACATGTCGTTTCCATAATCCGTTAAGGACCGCCATCCTGGAGACGACGATCTAACAAAAAGTCACTGTCAAAGTGGCATGCCAGATGCACAAAACATTATTCCGTTAAGAAATATATTTTTGGTTTATTTTGATTCTTAACAATGCAGCTGTTTTGTTTGTATAGTCTGTTAGTGATCAATATTCGCTCACAGGCTACTTCTTGTTTGTCTCTGCTTGTACACTGGCTCGGGTGATGTCTCGTGATGACGTGCGCTGTGCAGCGTCACGCGAACGCGAAACTTTATTATTTAAAAGTTCCGAGTGACACTGCAACTGTTATGGGCGGCCGTGTCGCTTAACATCAGGTGAACGACTAGCTCGTCACGTCATTCATTTACATAAAAAAATAGGCATTTATATGGCAATTAGTCATTAGCTCAGTAATGATTGGCTTTGAAGATACGCCATTTCAAGATTGGTTGAAAGAAGTGAGTAATAAAAAGCCTAAAGTATACTGTAGTCATATAGTCATTGTCGCTGACTTAAACCTTGAGAGGGAACCTTGTATTGAATCGCAAAAAGCATGTTAAAGCTGCAGAATCGTTCTCATTGAGACAGAAATTAATGTTGCTTGGTTTAGCTCCTTTTTACTGAAAATGATTGCTTTTTTTTTACAGCTCTTTTTGGTGAGTTTGGTGGTGGTTTGGTGAATCAGTGTTGGCAATGGGCAGCACTGACGGGGATTAATAGGTATTATATACTCTTTGGGAGAGAGGGAGACAAAATCATTCGATAGGTAGTTACTAATATTCTTTGGTAGTCACCATGGAGGTATAAGGAGAGAGCCAAAATCTGCCAATGCGGCGTTGCCGCTCCGCATCCTTCGTGTACACATACTATCTTGTATCTCTGTCTAATACACGAATCGTCGCATAGAGTATGCGAGAAAGCTACTGTAGGTACGGCAACCTCGCCTTACCTACCACCGCGTGTCATGTCTTGATAGTTTGGTGTCAAGAAATTAAATGCGAGAGCATAAAACATGAAAATATAGTGTTTATATTGTTATTACGGCTAAATATTGTGTCAATAGTGAAATTGTGTCATGTTGTGCTGTGTTTTGTGCATCAAGAGTAACCCGAGGAGTCGAAGGAAAACCAGAATCATCATTTTATACGTTAAAGTTTACTGGCTATTTTTATGTTAAACATCGAAGGTTTGAAGTAAATATGCATTTCACATTAAGAATATACGTTTTTTCCATCGTATAAATACCATGCGATTGCAATTACTGAAAGATTTAATGCTTTAATTGATATTTTTGGGATGGGCGATTTTGCGCCTCTCGAATAGTGATGTACCTACACTGTCCATTACATTTTGTCGATATTCGTAAATTTTCATACATTTGGACAAAATTACTTTGGTTTTGGGGAGATTAAAAAGTAGAAATCTCTTTCCCTAAAAGTGGCTGAATGGATTTAGATCAAAGTGCAAACAGAATGAAAAAGTAGGTGCAAATCTGACAATTTAAAAATAGGCACCTAACCTACTTTTATAAAATACAGTAGGTAGGCCAGTGTCGTCTGGCTTCAATATGAGTTATGAAATTTATAATAAACTAGCTGACCCGCACCGGTTTCGCACGGGTTTATTAGTTTTATGCCCTTACCCTGTTTATGGGTAAGAGAGAAGCAAAAGTGAAAAATATAGGGGAAAATGGATGAATAGATGGGACGGCAAAGGGAGACAGGCGCACCCGTCCCATCCATTCATCCTTTTCCCCTATATTTTTCTCTAAAATAAATATAGGGGCTTCAATACAACATACGTGATTTTTTGCTCGTTTTTATAGATAATGGTACGGAACACTTTACAAATTTAATCATCATTTTAATGAATAGAATAAGAAAAGGCGAATGTAAAATAAAAACTAACTATTATGGAACAATGTTATTTGAACAGCCTGAAGACGTCCACTGCTGATCATAAGCCTCCCTCAGGGAGCGCCACTTAGAGCGGCCGCTCGCCTCCTGCATCCATCGGCTCCCCGCGGCTTTCACCAGGTCGTTTGTCCACCTAGTGGGGGGCCGGCCTACGCTGCGTCTTCCAGTTCGTGGTCGCCACTCGAGAACCTTTCTTCCCCATCGGTTGTCAGTTCTACGAGCGATGTAGCCTGCCCATTGCCATTTCAACTTGTTAATCCTAAGAGCTACATCGGTCACTTTAGTTCTTCTGCGGATTACCTCATTTTGAATTTTATCTCACAGGGAAACACCGAGCTTTGCTCTCTCCATAGCTCCATGACTTTGAGCTTAGTAATGAGGCCAACAGTTAGAGACCACGTCTCAGTTCCATAAGTCATCACTGGCAAAACACATATAAAAATGTTACTTACAAACGTTATTTCATATAATGTGTTTCAATATACTTTTACTAGGATGGGTCATCATCATCATCATCATCATCATCATCATCATCATCATCATCATCATCATCATCATCATCATCATTAACAGCCGAAGACGTCAACTGCTGAACATAGGCCTTCCTCATAGAGTGCCACCTTGAGCGGCACTCGCCTCCTGCATCCATCAGCTCCCCGTTGTTTTCACCAGATCGTTGGTCCACCAAGTGGGGGCCGGCCTAAGCTGCGTCTTCTGGTTCTACGAATATCTAATTTTATTTATTGTATTAAAACTAAAAAGTATCGAAATTATGCAGCACTGTTTGGTTAGGTTTATTATATATCGATATATTGTGTAATAGGGGTCACTGCCCTACTCACGCATACTAATGCATATTTAAATACTCACACTAACAGAAAATGGACAGGCATTTTGTGAATGTCCGCCGTCCATATGATTCTATGTTGATGGTAGTCACTATACTCTTTGCAAAATCAGTCATTTTCATGTCATTTTATTTATTATGTGGTCACCTCTTCACCAAAACGAAGTGATTATATCCAATTTGCTCTCCACAAAGGCCATTAACCAAGAGTTGAAGTTGAAGTTCATATTATTTAAAATGGAAGTATCTAGATGGTGTTTTGGCGGGAACGCGGAAAAGTTCACGTCGTTGCATTGCATTATTTTTCAAAACATTTGCTTTTTCCAGTGTTAATGTTTAAAATTGGTGGCGTTTTACGCATTAAGTGCTGTATTACGAGCATGAGTGAGGGCAAGTGATATAATGTGGTGAAACGTGATTTTTCGTGTTGCCTCCAAAACTCCATAGAAGCTTGTAGTAAAGTTGCCACCACTTTGCTGGAGGATGACTTAGACTGGACTATGACTACCTGACTTAGACTGGACTATGACTATGACTAGGACATGACTTTGCGTGAAATATTATTTATAACACGATGAAAATATAATACTTGACATTGGCCAAATACACAATGTGTGGAGCCAAAATATAAGAAAAAAAAAGTATCTAGATTATAACAAATTTCTCACTGAACAATCTTCGTTTGATGTTCTATCTTAGTCCACGTGACACTGGCAAAATTGTGGTCACCTCTCCACAAAGGCCATTAACCAAGAGTTGAAGTTGAACGTAGGCATGTCAAAGTATACGTGTATATTAGTAGTCTGTGGTGTATACGTGTCTATTAGTGTCTATGTCTACCCAAAGAGTTTATAATTTATTATGGGTTCTCGAGTTTGAAATAAAGTTATTGTTAATTATTATTATTAAAGTCAATTTGCATAGGAAAATAATGGTTGATAATGGTACGTTTTTTATTTAACTGTAGCTGTTGTGTCAGACTATTGGTTGTTTTATGTTGGACTTGTTTTTCGCCGTTTTTTGACATAGAGGTAGAGTAGGTAAGAACAATGTAGATCGAGCGATAAGCCCTACCCTTGACAAAAACTATTGTTGCAGAGTGCAGACATAAAGGAAGTAAGTACCTACTGGCGTATTGTTCGACTTCCGAATTTCACATCTGATTTCCGATTCAGACAAAATCATACCTACCTAATAGATAAAAAACAGGATGCCTAATTTTTTTATAACAGTTTTCTCAAAGTATAGTTTACTTATGTACTCAGCGCGTATATAAGTATCTTTAGAACCCCAATACATTTACAAATTAAAGCCATTTTTTGGTGCTAAATATGGCACCAAATAGACTGATATTTGAACCGTCTGATTTTAAAACAATTGAAAATTAAGTTTCTTTATGTCTTTATTCCTTAGGACTCTAGCTACTTATCAAATATCACTCATATACCCATACTGTGGCCTATATTGGTTTGCTTTGTTTTTTTGTATGAAGATTTTGACAAGCGATCCAATATAGGCTCTGTTTTGAATTGTGCTTAGAGCTCAAAGTACAACCCCAGGTCCCTTCACTCCAGGTCCTTCACTGTACTGTTATGTGAGAACCTCAAAATGCAGTATGGTTTTAAAACCACACATCTCCAGACGCTTGCAAACTGCATGGTGTGGTATACATAAAATTGAAAAGCTTTATGAGCTTAATTATATTATAGTTTTGGGTTTATGGTAACATTCTAATAAATGAAATGTTTTGGTTGTGTAATAAAATATTCTTCTATTGTAACTTTTTTGCTTCAGTGGCCCGATGTTGAGTGTTGGAGTGATGATGATATGGGGCATTTAAGTTTTTTGCAATATAAAGTTGCCATTGTTTTTCGCCCGTCTCAGATTTCTTATTATTTTAATGTTTGGTCCGATAGAGCTCTTGAATTATTAACATGTTGAAATGGCAATGGGCAGGCCACATCGCTCAGAGAACTAACAACCCATGGGGAAGAAAGGTTCTCGAGTGGTGACCACAAACTGGAACTCCAGCGTAGGCCGCCCACTAGGTAGACCGATGATCTGGTGAAGCTACGGGATGCTGATGGATGCAGGAGGCGAGCAGCTGCTCAAAGTGGTGCTCTCTAGGGAAGGGTTATGTTCAGCAGTAGATGTCTTTATCCTGATGATGATGATGATTGTTTGGTTTCTTTACTACTCTGATCTGTGTGCTCTTTGTCAGTCCTCTTCCAGAAAGTTGCCATAGAGTATAATAAATATAATAAAATAACACAGAAATTATGTTTTTTACAGAATCAAAAATGGAGCAAGTTTTCATAAAGACGGAAACAATAAAAATTGAAATAAAGGAAGAAAATTCTTGTGACAACGGACAAGTTATTAAATTAGAACGACTTGATGAAAACTATGATGGAGGCTGTAAAACTGCAATTTTCTCAGATAAACCTGAATCGGATTTACAGAAGATATACAATATGTACCAAGAAGGATACAACAATTCAACTTTCTCTAACGAATCCACAAAACTACAGAAGCCATATCATTCATTCAACGAAAGCTTTAACTACAACCCTGTGAACATAGCAACGGATCCACAGACTGCATACAATGCAGATGTCATGCCATTTGCAACTTCAACAATAGATGGCTTAGGAAAAGTTTATGAGAACGGCAAAGTTAACAGACTCACATGTTTTCAGTGTAATAAGACATTTAAAAACCGGGCCAATTTGAAAAACCACATTAAATATGTGCATGCTGAAGATGCAACTGTACAATGCTCCAAGTGTCTAAGAACTTTTAAGTCAATGGTTTATCTCCGGTCTCATATTAATTCGGTGCATGCGAAGGTACAAGAAGTGCAGTGCGAACATTGTCAAAAGATATTTATGAATAAGAAGAAATTGGATAATCATGTTTATTACACACATCGGCAACCTGAAGAGCAGGTCAAGTGTAAGGTGTGCGAGAAAACGTATAAGAGCTCATACAATTTGAAGATTCATATGAGATATGTGCACCCTATAGGAGACCCACATCCGTGTCCGTTTTGCTATAAAACATTCAAAGTGGAAATGCTTTTGCAACGTCATATGAGATGGGCCCATCCCGATGACGGATTAGTTTACAAATGTCAGGAATGCCACAAGATTCTACCGTCAATGGAAGGTTTTAAAACGCACATGAAAAATGTACATGTTTTAGATCGAGCTACGTGTGATATTTGTCGACATACATTCAAGACTAAGAAATCTTTGGTTCGACACTTCAATACTGTTCACAAGAATAAAGAAAAAAGTCAAAGTGTACCGCAAATACTTGGAGAAGGTATCACCTGTGACTATTGTCAGAGATATTTTTCAAATAGCACTTCGTTGTTTTGGCATATAAAACGGTACCACAATCAACATAACCCGCATAGTGTAACAAATGACATGTGTGTCATTTGCAATACTACATTTTCAACGTATGCAGCTTTACACAGGCATCTCACTTCCGTTCATTCGTTAGAGACAGCCAAATGTCAAATATGTTTCAAAGAGTTTAAATCGCAGGTCAATCTACAGAATCATATACGGATAACACACGCACCCCCACAAGCTACGAAGACCTGTGAAATCTGTCAAAAGACATTCAAATGTCCATTGCATCTGCGTATGCATATCGCAACGGTCCACGCAGGAGGAGAATTCCCTTGTGATATATGCCAGAAGATGTTTTCCTCCATGAAGTATTTAAACAAACATAAGAAGTCACATTCCAACTCGAGGGATTATCAGTGTGATGTATGTCAAAAGATGTATAAAAGCTTGCATTCGGTGACCAAGCACAAGCGTCAGGTACACAACGGAGTTAAATGCACCGTTTGCAATATAAAGCAGCCGAATATAGATGATCACGTGAGGAAATGTCATCCTGGATTTATAATGATGCCTGGTAACCAGAGCAAGCTAGAGAGTGATCAAACTATTCCAGACAGTGACCACAAGCCAGATATCAAGCCAGAGAATGATCACATCAAGCCAGAGAATGAACACATGGCAGGCAGTGACCACAAGTCAGATAGTAAACAGGGTATCGACTTGAGTCTACGGCGTATCAAAAAGGAAGAACAGATAGATGAAATGAATTGCAGTAAATGTGCAAAAAGCATTTGCAGTGACTATGAAAATCATGTGAAACTTTGTCAAGGATTGCCTTTGATCGAAGTTACTATAAAATCTGAGGTTGTTGATGAAGAACTTGATTATTAATGTTTCAAACAATACAAATTATGTATGACAATATTCTTACAATGGTGTAGGAAAAAACATGTTCACAACATCAGCCTGAAGACGTCCACTGCTGAACATAGGCCTCTCTGTAAGTCTGTACAGCCTAGTCATATTGTCCAATATTGAACCGGCATTTGCATTGTCGTCCATACAAAGAGAACGTAGGTCGTTCCGGACCATTTTGGACATGTTTTGTGAGTTCTCATCAATAAGTAACGCCCAACAATCACATACATAGATCCTGGACCCTAACTAGGATTCCCTAGGATTTTTTGGGCACAAATACTTGTCCTGTCGCGGGAATCGCCACCTCCGGGTTATGAGCCGACTTGCTCCACCACCACACTACAGAAGCTGTCAAACGCCACTTTGGACGTTTATCATAGGGGGCCATAATCACCACCATGCTTGACAGTCGGTAGTATCCCTGCCTTCCGAACTGAAGGCTGCAGGTTCGATTCCTACCCAGGACAAACATTTGTGTGATGAACATAGATTTTTGTTCTGTGTCGTATTATATTGTATTCTATGTATGTATTTACAAGCAAAAAGTATCTAAGTATTGTATCAGTTATCCGGTTCTCATAGTACAAGCTATGCTTAGTTTGGGGCTATAAAGTGCTGTGTGAAATGTCTAATGTTTATAAAAAAAAATAAAACATTGTAATGTACCTCAGAGAATGTTGCTGCGCATTCCCTGGATATTCCCTCAGCCGGCTTTTACGGCACCCACGGGAAGAGATGGGGATCATAAAATTTGAGGACTGTGTCATTCACAAAGCTGCACTTGCCCAGCGTGGTGGGTTATGGTCTACACACTCCCTGCGAGAAGGCCGTCCCAGCCGTGGGAATGTATTGGGCTTATGGCTTAAATCAAACTATGATAATAATCAATACATTATTGAAATTTTCAGTCTTTTCAGATAATTATGCTTGACTTAAAATTGTTATTTTTTTTCAAAATCAACATGTTCGATTCCTGCTTAGGACTACTTATTAATTTTTAAAAAATACAACGATGCTGTTTTAGTTTTCATCAAAATCGGGCCTCGAGTGACTCCCTTTGAGTACTTTTAGATATTTCTCGTAGTATCGGATTTGCGCTACCACTTGAAAAATTCACCTTGTATATTATATTCTGTGCTCAAAATAAGCATAGCTACTGACACCAAATAAATAAATAATAAATATGTGTGGACAGTTCACACAGCGCTATCTAGCCCCAAACTAAGCATAGCTTGTACTATGGGAACCAGGTAACTGATACTGTACTTATATACTTTTCGTTTGTATACATACATAAAATACAATATAACACCCAGAATGTCAGACACAAATGCTTGTCCTGGGTGGGGATCGAACCCACAACCTACAGTTCAGAAGGCAGGGCTACACTACTACCAACTAAAGCCGAGCGTCGGCATCGGAGCGTACGGAGCGTACGGATTTTTTGCTTTGTATTGATTTGTATGAGACTGCGTGCACTGGATCGGCATTACCGCGACGATGACGTCATCCGCAGTGTACGGCCATTAGAATCCCGATCGCTTTGAGTTCTGACGTGTGAATACGTGCACAGGCAAACACGATTGCTTTGAAAATTACGATATTGCCGATGAAAATCAGTATGCAGTGACGCACCCCATCGGCATTTTGTAAATATCGATGCTCCGTACGCGCCGATTCCGATCCAGTGGACGCACAGCCTAAGCCATTCTGAAGCCATGCGTCCACTGGATCGGAATCGGTGCGTACGGAGCGTACGGAGCATCGGTATTTACAAAATGAAGGCGCGGTAATGCCGATCTAGTGCACGCAGTCCCATACAAATCCATACAAAGCAAAAAATCCGTACGCGCCGATGCCGACCCAGTGAACGCGCGGGTTTAGTCACAAAACTATGTATTTAACTATCAGTACTTCCCCACTGCTCAACTAAATTGCTCAAACAGTTGAGCAGTTGAGCAGTAGGACATAGTTTGTATTACCGACCATTTTATGTATACCTATTTTACAACTGATTATTTTGAATTTCTCACTTTGGAAACGTTCATAAAATTATCCACACATATTTTTAGTATACAGCGCCATCTCTTGGTTTCGTTTAGAACTATTACTAATTACCCTGTACTTTTTCTGTGCTAATGAATGTATAAATAAAATATTGCTCATTGATATTATTTGTTTTTATGTAACCGTCCAAACAAAATGTAATAAATGACCTATCTATTGTTAATAGGTAACATTGTAATTATGTTTAAATTTATTACAACATAAAATAAATACAATTGAGTTTTAATTATGTTTCTATTGGCCTCAAATAGTTGTTCCCGATGACGTCAGCAGGCAGCTTGCAATCTTTCCACGGCTGCGATCGGATGGGGAATGGTCCTTCGCCTGATAATGTCACTGTAATAGAGAATAACATTTATTCAACGATCACATACATAGATCCTGGACCCTAATCAGGATTCCCTGTATATAGGGACCCAGGAACTACGAGGACCATGCTCCCACTACAGAACAACGTATTTGCGCTTTTATTTTCTGTGCACAAATGCTTGAATCGCAGGACTCGAACCCGCTATCGGGTTAGCCAACCTGCTCAACCACCACACCACAGAGGATGTCTAATTATATAGCTGACCCGCCCCGGCCTCGCACGGGTTAATAGGGGAAAAGGATGAATAGATGGGACGGCGAAGGAAGGTACGCTGCGCCTGCCTCCCTTCTTTTGCCCGTTCAGTAGTTCCAGCGTAATGCGTGTTCAAAGGGACAGACAGACAAAAATTCAAAAAACAATTGTTTCAGTGAACAGATTTAGCCCAGTTACAGTTTTATTGTTAGTATTGATTGATGATGATTGAATGCGTATTTTTATATAGCTGTAACGGTCCAAAACGTCCCATCACTTTTCCGTGTTCCCGCCAAAACCCATAGATATAGATAACATAGATTTAACTTCTTTACCGTTAAAAATTCAAATTTCCACTATAGTCGGCAGCAATGTCGGCAAGTTACGTGATTTTTCGCCTTTTAGGCTACTTCGAGAAGCGCTGCGATGACTCACCCACTGCCGTCGAGCAGTGGTTAGCTAGAGTCTGGCTAATGAAAGCAGAGACTGAAAAACACGCCGCAAATATAAAAAACATCACCATGTCATCCCCAAACTAAGATAAAACATGAAAATATTTATGCAAAATGGTAAATTGAGGAATTGTGAGTTGAAAAGTGAGTTGTTCCAAGTTTTCTTCTTAGTTTGGGCTACCATGCTGATATTTTTTAAATTTGCCGCACTTTTTCAGTTTCTTCTTTTATTAGCCAGACTCTATCAACTATTTTCTCGCTCAAGAAACTAGCAAATAATAATATAGATTCCGTGTCAATAAAAAAGAGACCCCGTAAAAAAAGAAGGAACAATGAAAAATAATATTTTGATATTTATGATTTTTATAGCCGTATCACCTGCTCAGCGTAATCTACAGATTACTTTGCATTTGCAGCATTTGTGTTAATGTAACTTGACCATGCTGGTTGGGATGATTCTCAAGAATTTCTCAATAGATGTCGCTACCAACTCCGTACGTTGTATAAGGTGAAGGAAAAATTTGGACATGAGACCACTTGTCACGGTAGCTTCGGGGTAAAGCATATCCCGGCTTAAGGGATGGATGGATGCGGGCTCCATCCCCGCTTGTGACTCTAATATTTCCTTTACAAATTAATCTATAATATTTTAACTTATTCAACGTTTGGAAGAAAACTATTTGTTACTAATATAATCCTGCTCAAATTGAAAATGGGGTTGATTTAGGCTATAGAGTTGAAAAAAAATACACCCTATTTTAGGCTCAGGTTTTATTTATACTGTCTTATTCAATATTAGGCTACTATACAATACATAGAGAGTAATATTTTATGCATGCCGTGTTTCCATTAAACAGACAATGCATTAAGCAAAAATGTATATACATATTATTATGATTAGTAAGTGATATTTAAAACAATATAATTGTCAATAGGAAGTCGAAATAAATAAATAGATTATATTTGATGCTATTTTGAATCGAATTTTCGGCGAATTTGCTGATTTGCTCTGTTTTGACATGGCAACACTGGTCAGCGTCGTCTTTTTTTTTTCCTGTGTTTGCATTGGTTTTTTTCTGTGTAAAATTGAGTGTTTGTTTTGTTAACTTAAATAAATAATAATTACAATCACGTCACAAAACGCCTCAAGTCAGTAATTATCTGTATAAATAATTCAGTTTATTGTTCGTCCGAGTGCTAGGAGTTAAGTGCTGAATGCTGATATCAAAGGCGAAAGTGATAAAATAACACGAGAAATAACCTGTGTCCGTAATAGATCGGCTTTTGTTTATTATTGGCCGGGAAAGGTAATTCTATTTGAAATAATCGTTAAATCGTACTAGGATCTATTTTGTAGAGTCGATAATACTATTTAGTTCCAAATTCAAAGAAAATAATCGCCATCGATTTGTGTGGGTTTTATTTTTATTTTTTACAAATATATATTTATTGAACTGCCTAATATAACATGCTGATATTTATTCAACCGATAGAAAAAAAAGGTATCCGAGGACATGCAGGTAATCATCTGATCACAGCCTGAGTGGTGACCTCGAACCGGAATACGCTTCGTAGGCCGGCCTCCCACTAGGGGGACTGTTGTTGATTTATTTATTTATTTTTTTATTAACCTTAAAACATAACATTACATAACATTGATGATGGTGATGAGATGATAGACATTTATATACTTATACTTTCCATTATATATCTTGTAAGTGTACCTACTTGTGCTAAATAAATTAATAGATTACAGCAATCACTTTTTTCAATACATTCCTTCTGATGATTCATTCTTGCAAGTAGGTAGACTGTTCACATGATTATTATTGTTTAAATTTGTATGTACCTCATTCAAGATATATATATTAAGGCTTTCATCCCGGGAGTCTCAGTCTCGAAAATTTTGAGTCTCGACGATTTTTTCGTATTTTCGAGACTCGAGACTGCTACCCCTAGTCTCGGGAATAACAAGACTTTTGAGATTTCAGTCAAACTATTCAAAAATGTACTAAACAACGAGTATTTTTTATTCTGGTTAATAATTTATAGAAACTACAACTAGCCTTTTTGAAAAATAGCATCGGTCTTGACAACATAGGTTTCTAGCATGGTTTTTAGTCTGAGTTTTCATACTAATTCAATATTCAAAGAGTCATCTGAGGGTCTTCATCACAGGCTTAATAATCTAAGGTCTCATTATGATCATCAGCCTGGAAACATCCACTGCTGGATTTAGGCCTCCCCCACAGAGCAGCTGCTTAAAAATGATAACTTTGAAAGGGGTTCGATTAAAGTGTTCTACCATGGATTTCAACTGAGAATAAGCAAGCTACCAACTGCAAGCTAGTTTTGTGGCACATAATAATCGCAAGGGGTATATCTGACGAAATAATGATGTAGGAAACTTTTCATTCATTTTAAGAGACATATTAAGGGCGTGTGGTATGCTAGCGCGAATCCAAGCCAAAGCAACAGAACAATTAATATTTTTTAGTACTAGACCAGTCGGGGGGGCTGAGCGGCAGGGGTGGTGGTTCCAACGCGTGATAATTTTACTGTAGGCAACATATTACTACAGTGAATATAATAGGTATTTTTAAAATCCATTATACATAAGTAGTTATTATACTACTTACTTGTTAGTTACTTAGTTTAATTACTACACAAAGTTTCATCACCGTATTTAAAGTATTCATTATTTATTTGTACGGTTTGGAGGTAACTATGTAATTTCTTCCATCTATAGAATTTTATTTATTCGTTTTTTTGCTATAAGTACATAAGACTTAGTCCTGAACTTTATCATTCTAAACTTATATCAAATTCAAAGTTATTGTTGCAATATTGTTGATAGGACGCGGGAATAAGCTAATCCTTTTCAAGCATTTTGGCGTGCTATAGACTTCAAGATTCCCTACTAAAGAGGATCCTTGGTACATTAAAATCTTCTGTGATTACCAAGCGCGGTGATTATGGCAAATCCAATGATAAGCGCCGAAAGTGGCGTTTTATGGGGAAGCATAATATGTTCACCAGTGAACGTCTTCTGGCTGTTGAAGTGAATACATTTCTTCGTAAAAGTGAAAAAAAATAGCTGCGATGTGTTCGCTAGCAGATAAATTAGAGAAAAACCTCGCAAATAGTTGTTATTTTTGCTTGTATTTGAGTTAATAACAGTTTGATTAGCTTGCAATTACTGCCTAAACTAGTTCAAACCTACTTTTGACGTAGTCTCGAAAGTCTCATTTCTCTCGGGAATTTCGAGACCCGGTCGAGTCTCGAAAAATTTTCCCGGGACTCGAAAATGTAGCGAGATTGAAAGCCTTAATATATATATATATATATATATATATACATATATATTTTATTTTATGGTTTTTGTTTTAGAATGGAAAATCAACAACATTTACGAAAACAAAGGGGGGTGCGAGCGGTGTGCGATGGAGCATCAGAAGCAAGGTATTTATGGCTCTCTTTTGGGTTATTTATAATAATAAATATTTTTTTATTTTAAATTTAATCATTATCGTTTTTTGGGGTCCGTACCCAAAGAGTAAAGCAAACCCTATTACTAAGGCATCTAACAATCTTTACCAATATATTATTGTAATGACATCAACCCCTGCTTCTCATGCATTTATTAAAGTTAAACTCTAATCGCAAATGGCAATAAAGCCCTTAATTGATGATGATAAATGATATCATCATCACCATCACTGGAACAGTATGTCAGCGACCCAAGTCTGTGCTCCCTTATTTCAAGTAGATAGGTTGGCTAGGATAACTAAGCTGGGAGGGGGAAAGGCACAAAACATCCCAAGAGGGACATCAGTGCATGCCTTTATCCCGATTTGCGTGATGAACATCGATGTTTGTTCGGTGTCTGGGTGTTATATTGAATTCTATGTATGACTGTATGTACTTACAAACAAAAAGTATCTAAGTATTGTATCAGTTATCCGGTTCGCATAGTACAAGCTATGCTTAGTTTGGGGATAGATGGCGCTGTGTGAAATGTCCACACATATTTATTTATTTATTTATTTAATATATTGACATAAGTGGTGGTAACTTTAGATGCGTTGATGTTTCAGGGGGTCTAGCTCCCTCAAGCTAACGCGGATAGCGTTAGTGTACTGAAATCGCTAACTTTTCCGCAGCGAATGTCATTTCAATACATTTTGGAGTTAGCGTGAGGCGTTAACGTTAGTGGTTGGTATCTTTGCTAGACCCCCAGAACGCACAGTTCAAATCGCGCCAATTCCAAATTCATTTTGCAAATTCAAAATCAATTTTTAATTCATGTTTTTTGTTTTAGAATGGAAAATGAAGAACATTTACCAACACGTAGGAGGGTGCGGGCGGTGTACGATGGAGCATCCGCAGTGAGGTGATTATGGCTCCCTTTTGGTTTATTATATTTCTAATAATAATTGTTTTTTCATTACTTTCAACAACTGAAGCACTTAAATTTAATAAATTTGTTATATTATTTTTAGGGTTCCACATACCCGTATTACTAAAGCTCTGCTATCCGTCTGTCGATCTGTAGATTATGCTGATCAGGCGATTGCTATAAAAATCATAAATATGTGGTGTTTTCTATTTTTTTGTCAATTTTTAAATTTCATATAAATCATTGTATCTTACTAGACGATAATAATGTGTAATATGTATAATTGGTAAATATGCCGTTCATGTTACATTAAACATAATTTAATTTAATTATTGTATAAGTAAAAAAAAAATAAGTTTAACTCATATCAACTTAAGAATACGGAACACTCATTGGTTGCCTGTTATTGTCAACCAATGAGTGTGTAAAGTGGAAAGTACACATGAGTTTGACAACCGGGGGTTAGCCTCTATAATCGAAGCTACGGATCGGAGTTGTCTATCCTGCATTGTGCCGGATTGCTTGCACCTGTAGTAGAAGAGAGAACTCTTTTTTTCAAACTCTTATTGTTTTAGTCTTGCTATATTTATAATTGATGCACTTTGTGATATTTTCTGCTCAGTAATAATTATAATAATTTAATTCAAGTACCTAACGACATTTATGCTATTCATAGCACTTTTACAAGTCAAATGTCGTTAGGTACAGAATTGCAATAAAACACTCAGATTTTGATTCTTTTTTGATAAAATAATGTTTGTGTTCCTATTGTAACACTGCACATTATGGTGGTGTTCACAAAATAAATATATTCATATTTTAACCTATTTTTTTTCGACAGTTTGGCAGAAATACGAAGCCGTGGGCGTGGCCGTGGTCGTGATCGTGGCCGTGGTCGTGATCGTGGTAACGCATTCCCGTCTACAACCGCTGCTGATAAGTAATAATAATTTTTATTGTATTTTGATTTCCAGTATATAATATAATCCAATCATCATCGTCATCCTAATAATGTGATGGTGATCCATCACACTTTTTAGTGATGCTTTGTTTTTCTTCTAGCTTGGCATCGAAGCGAACAAAACAGAGTGAGTGTGTACTCCTGCCAGACGCACCACTCAGCAAACGTTCACGGTAATGTATTACAATATTCATCATCATCATCATCATTATCATTAACAGCCCGAAGACGTCCACTGCTGAACATAGGCCTCCTCCATAGAGCGCCACCTTGAGCGGCTACTCGCCTCCTGCATCCATCGGCTCCCAGTTGTCACCAGATCAACATGGGAAAAAAAGAAAACATGGGCAAACGTGTTCCACCTTAGACAAATTCGTCGCTCACCATTAGCTAGTACGGAGGGTAGACAAAATTGTCTCCCCCATATTATTCCACTTGAAGTAAGCAAGTATGAAGAAAGTGACATAAAATGGGGAAAGACTACATAATATTTTGTCCCCCGTCCGTGCTAGGGCAGCTGGTGAGATGTTGTCAAACATATGACAATTTTAGCATTAAAAAACGAATGTGTGTATTTATTAACAAAAGCAGTAGCAAGTGTAAGCCAAGCCGCAGCCCGTCTGCGCAGGCGGGCCCGGGCCCGGCCGACACGGGTAAGGCCGCTAGCGCCGGGCCGTCGTCGCCGGCCATTGTACAGTGTGACTGGACCTTTGGGACACTACGTGAGTTTTTGTTTGAGTTTGGCTAAACTAGAGATTGTACACCGGGAGCACTCACGCTCACTAAAAAGCTTCTTGCGGCGGCGTCGTGCCTCGGGTCATCCTCTTCCCTCAAAAATGGTTGAGGAGGGCGATGGCTGGCGCATGCGTCAAGCTCGTGAACGGGCGCTGCTTGCGGGAGCTGGGGGTCTAGCAATGATCCCAATCGCTAACGCTAACGCCTCACGCTAACTCCAAAAATGTACTAAAATGACATTCGCTGCGGAAAAGTTAGCGATTTCCGAAATGTCATTTCAGTAAATTTTGGAGTTAGCGTTTGACGATAGCGTTAGCGTGAGGGAGCTTTGCTAGACCCCGGGGGTCTAGCAAAGAACACTTTCCATTGGCGTTAACGCCAAACGCTAACTCAAAAACCACTCGACTGAATTTGACATTTCCTTGTACTCCGTGGTTTGAAACTACGACCATGTTGGAAATACGGCGTTACTACGCCATCTAGTAACAGAAGCAGAACTACCACTAACGCTAACACCTCACGCTAACTCCAAAAATGTACTGAAATGACATTTCGGAAATTGCTAACTTTTCCGCAGCGAATGTCATTTCAATACATTTTTGGAGTTAGCGTGAGGTGTTAGCGTTACCGATTGTGATCTTTGCTGGTCTGCTCGTGGTGTATGCACAAATCGAAATCAAAAATAATAAAAATACCCCAGATAGTAAAAAAAACAAAAAAGAAACAAACAAAAAATAGGTTAAGTATTGTCCTCTCCTGTATTGTACCTGTTCACTAAAATAAAAATAAATAAATAGAAATAAATAATATTAACAAAGAGCACGAAGCCAGGTGCCTATGGTGAAAGCAGATTAAATAAAAAAGGTAGAGACTGAAAAGCGTGCGGCAAGTTTAAAAACATCAGCACGGCATCGGCAGCCCCAAACTAAGGAGAAAACTAAAAAATATTTTTGCAAAACGGTAAAACATCAACTTTATTAAGGAATCAAAGTGAGTTGTTCTAAATTTTCTTCATAGTTTAAACTAAACGGAAAGAAACGGGCTATAAAGCTCATTGGCGATGATAAATTAGTAAAGGCTAAATTTCAAAGCCTTGAACATCGACGAAAGGTTGCCAGCCTCGGTATTTTACAAGCTGCACTTCGGAGAGTGTGCGACGGAATTGCACAACTTAATTCCCCCATCCCCATTTTACCATCGGACATCAAGACGCACGGAAACACGGCATCCGTATATGTTAGAAATTCTTCGAATACGTACAAAGCTGTTTGATTCCTCGTTTATAATTCGGACAGCGAAGAAATGGAACATCTTACCAGCGTCATTTCCTGACAAATATAATCTGGGAGTTTTTAAGGCTGGAGTGAACCGGTATCTTCTAGGCAAGCATGCTCCATCGTCGACCGCGTCGTCACTTACAGGTGAGACCGTGGTCAAATGTTAGCCTGTCGATGATAAAAAAAAAACTGCCATGCTGATATTTTCGCCGTGTTATCGGTCTCTACTTTTATTAGCCAGATTCTATTAGCTCACCCAAACCTTTTTTTTGTCTAGCAAAGATCCCAAACGCTAACTCCAAAATAATGCATTTCGGAAATCGCTAACTTTTCCGCAGTTCATATTGTCATTTCAATACATTTTTGGAGTTACCGTTTGGGATCTTTGCTAGACCCCCTATTACGAAGGAGCTAGCAGCGCTGCTGACGCGCGTCTGCCGCTCAACTGCTGTCACTTTTCATACAATTTTGACAGCAGTTGAGCGGCAGACGCGCGTCGGCAGCGCTCCTAGCTCCCTAGTAATAAGGGGGCTGGTCGGTTGCAAAGAATTGTATCGATTGAAGTCATAAGAATAATGAGTAGGTTGATAGTACATTAGTTAAATAAGTAGTTAAGAGTTGAATGAAAACGTTTCCCGAGTGATACTCCACGCGGGCGAAGAACCTAGTTATAAAATAACTACAAAATATAACGAACTATTTTAAATGCATTGTAGCTAGTGAAATTACTGGGCAAATGAGACTTTATGACCTGATTACACAGTGTAGTAATCTGATTACTAGACTGTGTGATGTCTCAGGATGACGTGCGCAGTGCAGTGTCACTCAAAACTATTTTTTTCAGGTTCCGAGTGACACTGCAACTGTTATGGGCGGCCGTATTGCTTAACATCTAACATCAGGTGAACGACCAGCTCGTCACGTCATTCATTCTCATTAAAAAAAATTAGCGTCTATAATTGTGTATGATGTCACTGTGAAGTTTCTTGTAGCTTCTTCTTTACAAGTGTAATCAAAGCTACAAAGTTGTCTATCCTGCATTGTGCCGTATTGCTTGCACCTGTAGTGGAAGAGAGAACTTCTTTTTTTTCAAACACTTATTGTAATAGGCTTGCTATAAATAGTTATAATATTTGACATTGTGCACTTTGTGATTTTATCTGCTCAGTAATTATAATAATTTAATTTAAGTACCTAACGACTTTTAATTTGCAAAAGTGCTGTGAATAGCCTATTTGCATTAGAACACTTTGAGTTTGGTTGCTCTGTATTTTCATAAACTAAATTAACAATGGAGGTTCAGAAAAGGACATTCCCTATTCTATGGTCTGTTGATATAAATATATATATATCAAATTTTAGGCTTGGATGAGACTTCGGTGACTTTGGTGCAGGAGCTACCACCCAAAGCCAGCAGTCCAAACGGGTAAGATAAACATTTCTCAATTAGTTATAGGCTATTTGACTCTAGAAATGAACGAGTAAATTATTGTTTGGTTAGCAATTCATGGAGTATTACGATTTTAAAGTTTCTGGAGAGGGCATCATCCGGCCCTTTCTTGCAAAACGGAGTATGACGTGTTGTATGTATAGAGGTACCACGGTTTAGTAATGACATACTACGCAGGACCAAGAACTTTTAATATTATTATGGTTTTAAATAAATAAAATAAAAAATAGCAGCTCTTAAAATGTGTTCACCTTTTAAAGATATTGTTTGATAATGTCCCTTAATATATTTCTACTGACTAATATAATGATTATAAATTAATGTAAATGCATTTATTTTTGTAGTGCCACCGAGCATGACTGTCCTACTTCGGAGCAGCTCCATCCAATCGTCGGTTCAGAGGAGCAAATGATTATTCTTTTGGATGGTAAGTGTAAACAAGCCTTGATTTAGGGATGCGCCGAATGCTACGCAGACGACACCCTGGTCGTAGCGAGAGGGAACCTCGGGGAGGCAGTGCGGCTGTACACGGTAGGCACTAGCCTCGTGGTTGACTGCATACGCGCCCTGGGTCTGAAGGTTGCCCTCTCAAAAACCGAGGCCCTCCTGTTCCATGGGCCTCGAGGAGGACCCCCTCCAGGAACACAGGTGGTACTAGATGGGGTTCCCGTCCAGGGTAAAGCCCAGATATTTCATCAAATGAGATGGAAATTTGGAGCCCAGTTGGCCCCAAAAGTAGTGGGAGCTGCGGCCGCCTTAGGGAGGCTGCTGACCAATGTGGGTGGCCCAAGCGCCGTATGTCGCCGTTTATACTCCGCAGCGGGTTATTGCGACGAGGGCGATACGCGGGTACCGAACGGTGTCCTGGACGGTGACCCACCCTGGGAGCTCCAAGCCGAGATCATCGCCGAAGTTTACCAGTTCGTGGCGGCGAGGTTGTCTCGGGGGGAGCCTCCGGGATGGGAAGAGGTTAGGCGCATGCAGCGGCAGGCGCGGGCCGCCCTGTTGCGGCGGTGGGTGGAGAACCTGGCTCCACCGGTTCCTGGTCAAAGGACGGTGGAGGCCATCCATCCTGTCCTCCAGAGATGGGTGATGTGGCCCCACGGATAGCTAACGTTCCGATTGGTGCATGTGCTTTCCGGGCACGGCTGCTTCGGAAAGTACCTGCACCAGATCGCGAGACGGGAGGCGACCCCTGTCTGCCATGAGTATGGAACGCTGGAGGACACGGCGCCCTACACGATGGAAGTGTGTGTCGCATGGGACCCGCAGCGGCACACCAAGAGACCCCTTTAAATATAATATTAATTGTTTTAACTGACAAGGGATGGTGTGGCATATTATGAACTATTTTCTGTAAATACAAGTAAAAATAACTGGGCTATTGTGGTGATCTTTTGATGAATAGTAGTGACATTGGGTTATGGAATGAGAAAACGGCACCTGCCAATTCTATCTCATATGTTTGAGGCAAGTGATGACTTCCCACCGACTAAATGGGCCTCCTGTAATGGCTACGGCATATTGGTACCGAGGAAGCAACATTGGTGTGAGTGGCTTAGGGTGTCGAGAGGTGTGCTGCACTTTCACTGAACACTACTCGCGGCGTTATGCCCCTTAACACTTCCACCCTGGAGCTTAGGGTCCTTAGCTCTTGTGACTTCATCCCCAGACAACCGGTTAAGGCAAGCCAGAGGTTAGGGGGTCTCATGTAGCCCCTTGGAATCAGGGTACGCGGTGTCGCCAGTCACCGACGGCTCGCCACAAAGCCGCCCCTGTGTTATTAGTATTATTATTATTCAGTCATTTATTTATATTTCCTAAATCTATGTTTTTATAATACTTCTTATAAAAAAAAATTACAAAAATATTATAAAAAACCTAAACCTAGTGTTATTATTATTATCTAAAGTTTTTCTTGTCTCGAAATTTTTAAGAAATTTCGGTGTTTTATGAAAACCACGGGCCTAAGCCAAGTGGAGTTCATTTTCTGGGTTGAGTTCCGTAGAAGTCTCTTCCTGTAAAAATTTTCGCACGATTCGGCATGTATTTAAGATCGCGGCTTTTTGCATGGTTATATATATATTTTTGGGTAAATCTAGTAGTCCGATACCATGGTGTAAGTACTTAGGAATTTCTAAAATTACAAATTAATACATTCTAGGCGCTTGATCATCAGAACACTGTATGCTAATTTTTGTTGAACGGACGCTTCTGAACTGTAGAGCGACATAGGATGCGATGCGATTCTGTCCGATGTGTAATCTCCTTAAATTAATTATTTTTCCAGTTAATTGCACCCAGAATACAAATATGCACAAAATACAACGTTTCAGTTGTTTCTAAGCTTTCTGTTGTTTTCATTTTGATTGAAACCACATCACGTTTGTGTTTTCAGAAATTTCAATTCAGAAAATGTTCATATCGATCCAAATTTTAGGTTTAACGAATTTATTTCACTGATGAGCTTAAGTAGGTATATGTATAAATTATAACTAAATAATCTTAGTTACAATTAATCTAAAAATATTGTCCAGGTGATCTGGCGGTACGTATATTATACGTTTAAAAAACATTTGCATAAATATATTTTTTAGCTTAGATTTGAACACAGGCATTGTTGTACAATCTTTAAGGTCGTTAGGTAGATCGTTAAATAATTGTGCACCCTCATACATAATACATCTTTTACCATATGAAGTTCTTGGGAGTTTCAATTTTATTTTATTTGTATTACGCAAGTTATGTTTGAAAGACCTTTTTGTGAATGATATTTGTGTGTGTATTTTGTTGGTCAATATTTTTTTAATTAGAATGCAAGTTGTGTACGTGTAAAGTTGTTTTAAATTAAATATTTTCGTTTGTTCATAGAGATAACGTGTGTTTGTCAGGTAGTCGTAATTGAAAAGAGTTTTCAGCAGCTTGTTTTGCGATATCTGAAGTTGTTTAAGATTAGTTTTTGCAGCACACCCCCATATTTGTATTAAATACTCCAAGTGTGATTTGACTAGTGAGTTGTATATAGTCATGCGGACTTTACGGGGTATACAGCCTACAGACCTTCGTAATGCCCCTGTTACTGACGAAACCTTCGATTGCACATGTTGAATATGTGCTCGCCAGTCAAGCTTATCGTCCAATTGAAGACCAAGATATTTTTCTTGACGAGAACGGTGTATCACTGCGCCGTTTACAGATAAAGGTGAAAATGGCGGGGTTTTTTATTTTTGGCTGAGAATATCATGTAAGAGGTCTTTTTAGTGTTAATTGTAAGCAAGTTACTCTGATACCAGATGTTAAATTTATGTAGGTCAATCTGTGCTTGGTTTACTAGATCGGGTAGGTTACGTCCAAAGTAGAAGAGGCAGGTATCATCGGCATATAAGGTTATATGACCCATTAATCCTATTTTGCTTACGTTGTTTACATAAATTAAGAACAGCAAAGGTCCTAACACCGATCCTTGGGGTATACCACAGACTATCCTTTGAAGGTCACTTTCATGACTTTTACCAATTTTTACGACTTGGTATCTGTTTGTCAGGTAGGATACAAAAATCTTAAGAGCTGTGCTTGTTATTCCCAAGTTTTTTAGTTTATTAATTAGTATTTTGTGACAGACGGTGTCAAACGCTTTTTTAAAATCAATAAATATAATAACCAAAATTGCACCAAAAATTAAAACAAAAAACATATTTTCCATTGCAGTGAAGCTTTTGTTGAAGTTTTATTGCGACTGGATGAACGGCAAAGTTCGCGTAAAATGAGCCGAATAATTCGAATATTCGGCTTCAAATCTTTTTCGTTTAAAAACCCATGTCGCATCCCTATAATATGATTGTTATTGCAAATCGTCTCCTTAGCTCCATGTCGTCGGATATGTAACAATGTGTATTTTTTTCAGAGCCTTTAGTGCAAGAAGAATCCCACGTTGAAGACTGGATGGATGTGGATGACACGAGTGACGATGGCTATGAGCAATGCGTAGAAATAGACGCGAGCGAAGCGATCGATATAGGAATGTTTAGGATGCCAGACGAAGCAATAGACTTCGCGAGCGCAGAGCCGGCCCTTCTCCCCGACAATATTACACCAGAACAGATAAAATACCTGGCGCTTGAGGACGCTAACGCCGACCAAGTAGTCAAACGTTTACTGACCGACTTGGACTTTGACTGGTCAAGCGATCCCAGTGCGTTTCTCGGCCGACGAGAAGAGTTTGTAGGTCCATCTGGGCCCACGTTTGCAGTTGAGCAGACACACAGACCCTTGGACATGTTTTTGAAATTCTTTGACGACGAAGTTTTAGACCACATCGTCCGAGAAACGAACAGGTGTCGCTCGAAGCTGATCAATCCAATGAGTAATCCAAACTGTTCCTCCGTCTTGAAGGAAACAAATAGGGCAGAGATGGGCATTTTCGTTAGTATCCTCGTTCTACAGGGATTGTGCCCACTGTCTGTAGAAAGGGAATACTTCAAAGAGAATGGGTATCTCACGCTACCATATTTGAAAACCTTGATGACGTACAAACGGTTTGTGATGCTGAAACGACTGATGCACTTCACTGACCCCGCCTCTGACGAACAGACGGACAATTGTGACAAGCTGTGGAAGCTAGGCCCTTTGCTGGACATGCTTTTGGTCAGGTTCCAAAGGTCCTACCTTCCATCGCGTGACATAGCGATCGACGAGTCACTGCTCAAATGGCATGGGCGATTGAGCTTCGCGCAAAAAATTGCGACGAAAGCCGCTAAAGTGGGCATCAAGTCATATGAGCTGTACGAATCTAAAACTGGTTACTGCTGGAGCTTTTACATTTATACCGGAAAAGCTGCCCAGCAGGAACAGACAGACAGACCGAGAGATGTGGCTGGGGGCGAGGGTGTGGTTAGGCCGAACAATGCAACGGCTCAAATAGTTTTAGATCTGGCAAAGCCGTTGCTAAACAAAGGCCACACACTCGTTATGGACAACTTTTACAATTCTCCCCTTCTGGCGAGATATTTGAAAGTTAATAAGACCGATTGCTTCGGCACTCTTCGGGTAAGCCGAGAGTTCGTCCCCGAAGATATCAAGGCTACCTCCAAATCGGAGTTGCGTGTGCACGAGATGGTCGTCAGTTACTGCCGCGATCTTTCTGTAACTTTGTGGAAGGACAACAGTTTAGTCGCTTTGATATCGACGATTCACGGAGGGGAAGTGGGAGGGAAGGAAAAGAACGGACGGTACAAATTCAAACCGCAAGTGGTTTTGGATTACAACTTTTCGATGGGCGGGGTGGATAAGAAGGATCAACTTCTGTCTGCCCATCCCATCGAAAGGCCGTGTAATCAAGTGTGGTACAAAAAGTTGTTTCGGCGCCTTTTGAACGTGTCTATTCTGAACGCTTACATTATATATAGGACTCAAAACCCGAATATGTTGCAACGGCAGTTCCGGTTTGATTTGGCACATCAGCTCATTGCTTTGTCCAATCCGCGGCCGATACCGCGCCCACTAAGCGGCGCCGGAGACATAAACCGCGACGCTGTCATTCGGAGGACATATGACGACGTGGTACGTCCATTTGTTCCTACGAACAACCACTACATGGGCGAGGGGCCAAGCAAGTACAAGCGTTGCGTGTTTTGCAAAAAAGCGCGTACGAAGTTCATATGCAAACAATGCCATGTATCTCTGTGCATGAATATATGTTTCGAACAGTATCACCGCAAACTTGCAGGGTGATTTCATCATAATTGGATCACCCTCTGCGTCGTATACGTCGGGATTTCATCAAAATCGGATCAGCCGTCGTGCCGATGAACAGACAGACAAATAGGTTCTTCCCAATTTCTCTTCGTTTCGCGTTGGTGTCGTAGTGACTATTTTTTTATTTCGCGCACAAACAACTTCGTTTTTGCGAGCGAAGTGAGATTTCGCGAGCGAAGCGAGATTCCGCGAGCGAAGTGGTTCTTATTATTGTTATCAGTCAAAATTATGTCGCAGATCTGTAATTTTGAGTTGCTTCTGACTTGTATGTTGCATACACTACCGATTTTGAGCCTCCATATTTGTTAAATAAATATTTGAATTCAAATTATCTTCAAATTATGCTATTACAGCTACGCCATATAATAGGAATCAGAAACTTTTCGAAACGAAATAAGGTTTTTATAAATTTTTTAAAAGCAGGTAGTAGTAAACGCTAGTTTCTATTGTTCGATTGTACTTGCTATATGTTTTATTGACTGTCATATTGTACAATACACTACTATAATGAAATAATTTCTGCATTGTGCAGGATTGCTTGCACCAATAGTGGGAAGAGAACTACTTTTTTCACACTCACAGATGAATAGGCTTGCTATATTTTACTATTACATAAATGCTTAGTTTTGAAATCATCATTTGGATCTTTTAGCGAGATAATTTTTTATTTCGCTAAAAGATTGGCTAAAGGCTTGCTATTATAATATTTTGACATTAAGCCCAAATAAGTATAAGGTTTTTGATTTTTTTTAAGCAGGTAATAGAAATAAAAAAATCGGTCGATTATGCTGTAAAAAGTTAAAAAATATGTAAGTTTTATTTACATGATACCTTTTCGTCTTAAATTTTAATAATAATATTCGATCCACGGATCGGAGTTTTCTGTTCTACATTGTGTCGGATTGCTTGCGCCTGTATAGTGGGAAAGAGAATTTCTATTTGTTTTTTCAAATTTATGTTGTAATAGGCTTGCCATATAATATTTTGACACCTTATAACTTTTTTCACACATTTTTAGGCATATATGATGCTTAGTATGTACAATAATTTTTTAATATCTTTCAAATACTCAATCAAATTTTGACTTGTAAAAGTGCAAAAATAACCTATTTGCAATTAATTATCAGAGATTTATTAGTAGCTGATTTATTTGCTCTGTGATACAATTTGATTGGAAGATGATTCACTATTTAGCTAAGTAACATGTAGTATAATAGCATATATTAGGGATGCGCCGAATATTCGGTAATTATTCATATTCGCCAGTTTTCAAGTTCGGTATTCGGCCGAATAATTACCGAAGATTATATTAAAATCGGAATGTAACGTCGAAGTTCGCGTAAAGTGAACCGAATTTTCGGTTCATCAAGCTTTGAACCGAACAACGTTCGTTATTCTGTTCGGTTCAAAAACCCATGTTCGGCGCATCCTTGCCGCATATTGTACCTAAAACTGTTTATTTTTTATTATTATAATATATAAAGTTCGTGTTATTATAATTCTGAACCACGATCATGATCAGTTCACTTATTGAGTGCTTAATGAAATAAATAAAATTTTTAATAAAAAAAATATTAGCAAGTTTGTTTTTTTAATTTCCATCATCATTGTTAAGATCATAGACATATATATTAAGGACAGGCCTAATGACAGGTTAAAACGTCGCTTCAAAGTGGGAGCCAATTTCACAGATGGGCATCCACTAGCGCTCAGTCTGTGATGGAAGTTAGAAGGCATCGGTCGAATGTCACAAACAAAATATGCCAAGTTGTATTGTGAAGGGTTGCTCAAAAGTGCAGTAAAAAGAAAGACCAAGTTTCTTACCTCAAGTAATTCAATATTTTCAATATTACACTCTGTTTTGTAACAAAATAATCGAATTTATATTTGGAATAATCATTGTAAACATAAACATTGACGGACATAATGGCAGCGATAGGCACCTAATTTTCCCAACTTGTCGTAGTTCACGCGAAATCTAATGGATGGCGCTGGCTTTTCCCACGCCATTTTGACAAAATAAGATATTCCTTCGGGCATATCCTGATATATATATCTATGGTTAATATGATAATGTTTTGTAAGTATTTAAGGACGAGGATAATCTTTGATAACGTACCTGTCATGCCAGGCACTAGTGTGACGTTGTATTTGCCGTTGTATATTGTGAGAGGCCAGTTGTCGTCCACAGAAGTTACCTTCACCCTTGTGGCGTTCTCTCCGATGTCCAGCGTCAGAACTGATCCTAGATATTTTATGCCTGCAAATTAAGAAAAAAGTACTTATACCTAAAGTATAGGTAAAAATTGAGTCGGTAGAACGAGTTGGAGTCGGGAAGAAGTATTCAACATCGACAGCGACATTTTAAATTGCACACAGCGCCATCTAGCCCCAAATTAAGGACCTTGTCCTACCTCCAAAACTCCCCCTTAAAACTCAATATTATTTTACCGGAACTACCAAGGCAGCCATCATGATTGCCTGATGGTTCAGCGGACGCACCTTCCGCCAGTGGCCAACCAAAATGGTATTTTTGAACGATTATTCCCAATTCTACAGATTTTCAATTCTACAGATTCCCAAGTCTACAGATTCCCATGCCTACAGACTCCCATTTCTACAGATTCCCATGTCTGCAGATTCCCATATCTACAGACTCCCATTTCTACAGATTCCCATTTCTACAGATTTTCATTTTAACAGAATCTTATGTTTCATCATCATCATCATCATCATTAACAGCCTGAAGACGTCCACTGCTGAACATAGGCCTCCCCCAGGGAGCGCCACTTAGAGCGGTTGCTCGCCGCTCTGCTCTTATGTTTACTGATTTTTAATTCAACGAAGCCAACTTTTCTAATTGAATAATTAGACATCTGTCAAAAATTACATCTGTCGAATATGACATCTGTCAAAATTGTAATTCTAGTTGTTGTAAACGTTAAATTGTCCTCAGGAGAAAACTCATTCAGCTGAGTATCCCAGAGAAGCTTGTACGATTCATATGTAATATGCTGATGGAACGGTCGGTAATAGTAAAGTTAAATAACATATTCCTCCACCCTAAGACTGTATGGAAAGGTTTGCCTCAGGGATCGGTACTGAGTCCACTACTCTATAGCCTCTATACTTACGACTTAGAAAGCTCCGTAAACCCATTCTGTGAAGTGCTTCAGTATGCTGATGATCTGGCTCTTTATGTTCAAGTAGAGTCCACTGAAGAAGCTACTAACAGACTCAACTCTGCCTTATCATACCTTAGCGATTGGTTACATGACCACGGCCTATCACTGTCTGCTTCTAAAAGCTCGGTCGTAGCTTTCACAAGGAAAAGGCTCATTCCTCCAATTGACCTATTTATAGGAGAGGAAATCATCCCACAAAGTAATAGCACCAAATTTTTAGGCATTATACTGGATTCTAGAATGACTGGCAACTCCCATTTTGACCGCATAGCACAAAAATGTGAAAGAAATATTAATATACTCCGCTCACTTTCTGGGGCCTGGTGGGGATCCCATCCTTACTCCCAAAAGTTACTCTACAACGCCATAATCCGAAGCCACTTCGATTACGGCTCCTTCCTTTTGAACGCCTGTAACAAATTCGGCCAAGATAAGATCTCCAAAGTTCAATCCAAATGTCTACGAATTATTCTTGGAGCCATGAAATCTTCTCCAATTAATGCTTTGCAAGTAGAGTGTGGAGACCCTCCTCTAATCATTCGTAGTCAGTTCCTCTCAGATAGATTTCTTTTTAAACTAATTCAGGATTCCAATCACCCTCTCCTTCCAAAATTAAAACACCTCTCGGACCTACATGACACTTCTAATATTTCTAGTAAAACGCCATGCTTGCTCCTTAGTTTTATCAAACTGTCCAAACTACCTGATCCAGTCAATCAGTTCACTGCAAATCCTTTATACTCAACCCCATATGAAGCCCTCATATTCCAACCTAATGTCATGCTAGACTTTGGTATAACCAAAGATTCTGTTAATGCACGCAGAATATTCAATGAACAAATTTACAGTAAATTTAGGGGTTGGCGCCTCATATTTACTGATGCATCCAAACTCTCCCCCAATAGTGTTGTCGGTGCAGCTGTTTGGATTCCCTCCTCAAAGATATGTTTAAGCTTTAAGAGTCCATCTTGCTCTACCGTGTTTACTGGAGAAGCCTTGGCTCTCTTGGAGGCCATTCTATTTGTTAAATCGCATAACCTTCTAAATTCTATAATATTCTCGGACTCTAAAAGCTGTCTCGAAGCTATTCTCTCTAATCCTTTCCGATCCTCTTCTAGATTCCCTTTAATCTTTAAAATCAAACAATCCCTATATGAGTGCCACAACCTTGGTATTAATATCATCCTTGCCTGGATCCCAGGACACTCAGGAATTCCCGGTAATGAAACCGCGGATTCCTGTGCCAAAACTGCTGTACAAACAGGCACTTTGGACCATTATAAAATATACTCTCATGACCTTTGTCTCCTCCCAAAAATTCATCTACAAGCATCATGGTCAAAGCTCTGGGAAACCTCCAAGAATCAAAAAGGTAAATTCTACGGAGATATACAACCAGACATCCCAGCTGTCCCTTGGTTTTTTGAACTTCGAAAAGGTAACAAATCTACCACCTCCACAATCTGTAGACTAAGATTAGGACATTCATGCACTCCAGTGCACTTAGCCAAACTCCGGATCAGGGATCACTCTATGTGTGAATGTGGCCTGGACGAAGGAACTGTGGACCACATATTTTTCAGCTGTCCTAAATTACGTTGTTCACTTTATGATATCCTCCCTCCTGCTATCCCTCGTCCTACATCCTTAAAATGCCTATTATCCCTTACCTTCTCACCGTTAGTGAACTATATAATATGTAAATTTATTAGTATAAATAAAATTAGGTTGTAGTATTATAATAGTATATATGTATGAATATTAAAATAATATAAGTATTTATGTAGTAATAACAATTTTTATGTTTAGTTAACCATAATATTTCTAGTAGTTTTACTAACACCGTGTTTGTCTTAGTTGTGTTGTCTCTTTGTTTTCAGAGTAAATCATCTTGGTTGAGTCTCCCTCTTCTCCACCGATCATATTCTTTTGTAATACACCATCTCCAAAAGTTCATGACACTAGCATGAAACGGACATTGGCAGAATTGTGACAACTAGCCACAGAAGCCATAAACCAAGAAGTCAAGTCAAGTCAACGTTAAATTGAAACCTTGGAATTAATTGGGTGTCTGTAATAGATATCCGTAAAATTTGGGTTGCTTAAAATTGGGAATCCGTACATTTAGGAATCTGTAGAATTGGGAATAATCCTTTTTGAACAGTCTACCAAGTCTAATATTAAAAAGTGAGAATAAATTATGAAATTCACGACTGTACCAACCTTGTATCTTAAACCTGGTTACCCCATGCGGCAGAACCGGCCTGCTAACTTCCATCCTATCTAGATGTACACTAACACCAGCGTACCCAAATATTAACGTTTGCAAGAACCCTCCCATTCCGGTTAGGAAGTTCACAGCCCCTGTCTTAGGCCGTGGGAGTTCCGACCATACCTGCAACAAATTAGCGAGCTAGTCGTTCGATTGATGTTAAGCGACACGGCTGCCTATAACAGCAGTGTCATTTGGAACTGTAATGGGTAAAATAGACGATCAGGACCGACCACCGACCAAGGTCACATTTGTCTCACCTTGGTCGGGTTGGTGTAAAATCCGACCGTGTGGATGGTGGTTGGTGTCTATCTGTCGGCCAACTACTCGACCTTGGTCGTATGCGCATCCACACGGTCGGATTTTAAGGTGAGACAAATGTAACCTTAGTCGGTGGTTGGTCCCGATCGTGTATTTTGCTCATAAGCCGCGTATCATGCCTATAAGAATAATAGGAAAAACCCATAGACTACTTTCTGTAAAAAAAACAAGTCAATGGTTTCTCCCAAACATTAGGTCATCATCATCATCATTAACAGCCTGAAGACGTCCACTGCTGAACATAGGCCTCCCCCCGGGAGCGCCACGCAGAGCGGCTGCTCGCCTCCTGCATCCATCGGCTCCCCGCGGCTTTCACCAGGTCGTCGGTCCACCTAGTGGGGGGCCGGCCTACGCTGCGTCTTCAGTTTGACCAGTAACATTAGGTAGGTACACAGGCTATTTGTGTGGTTTTTGTCTTCCGTGGTGCATAGAATTATAATTATTTGTATTTGCCTGTTTTTGTGAAATGTTTCGTAAAACCACGAAGATAAGATGCGGCTTTAAAGGGTTTTTGACAGAGTTAAAGCGCTGAATGCTCCCAAATCGACTATTTAGAACGTGATTATCTCAAAACGTATACCATTTACAGGATTGAAAAAAATGCACGTGAATACTGGTCATATCTTCTTTCCATCTGCCGAAACCGAAACACGTTTACGAAAAGTTTTCTCGATAGAAAAAAAAAGTGAAGTGACCTCTAAAAAATCATTCAAACGTCCTAAAATGTTACATTATATTAAGACACCCCATTGAAATAAATCATAGTGATAAGCTGTTTCAATGCATCCGTCTATAAGCTTATTTTTTTTATAACAATAAGCATTTCTTTTACAACTAATTATTTGTACCGAAAAATGGAAAAGTCGAAGTGCAACGCAACGTAATCGCCATATTTTTGCTATGCATAAAGCGACCCTATAAGGTACAAAACAAGTTTCAAGTTTGTCAGCTGTAATAAACGTGCTCGCATTGGGTCCTGTCAGGGCCTTAAGATAACTAATGGGTAATTTCTTTATTATTCCGTATTAGGTACATAGATCATCTTATGGGCTGACAACCGATGGGAAAGAACGGTTCTCGAGTGGCGATCACGAAGCGGAACACGCAGCGTAGACCAGCCTCCCAATAGGTGGACCGACGATCTGGTGAAGATCGCGGGGAGCCGATGGATGCAGGAGGCGAGCAGCCGCTCAAAGTGATGCCTATGTTCAGCAGTGGACGTCTTCAGGCTGTTAATGATGATGAGGTAGTGATATTCAAAATTCAAACATATTGTCACCAATGGTCTTTGTTAGAGTTTTGACCATTATCGATTACGGATCAGAGACCCCACCCAATGTAGGTAAAATAGGTATACTTACCTACCTTAAAGATAAAACAGGTGAGATTGCGGTCAAATGCCCCTATCTTGGTTATTTAAAAAAGATTACCTTAAAAGGTTCTCTCACGTAGTCCTGGTAGCTCCTATTGAATGCCTCTCCAGCTTTCCCATCATTCCCCAAGTGTAAGTGTCCAACAGTATGCATACTCCAGGTCATGGCGGGACCGCCATGTTTGGTTACCGACTCGTAGTAGGATAGATCGTTCGCTCGGGTCGACCTGAAATGTTTATACATTACGGTTTAGACTGGCCTGATAGCTCAGATGGTGTAACTCTGCCTCTGCTCTGTGGGTTCGATTCCTACCCAGGACAAACATTTGTGTGATGAACATCGATGTTTGTTCTGTGTCTGGATGCAATATTTTTTTTTTAAATAATTCATTTATTACTCAAAATAACTACTACAACAATAAAAACTAAACTAGCTATCTGCTACTGATTGTAAATTCATACATAGTATACAATATAACACCCAGACACAACAAATATCGATGTTCATCACACAAATGTTTGTCCCGGGTAGGAATCGAACCCACAGCCCTCAGTTCAGAAGACAAGGAAGGAAGTTGGTGTAGACCAACTGGGGGTCTAGCAAAGACATGCAAAGATCACAACCACTAACGCTAACGCCTCACGCTATCTCCAAAAATATATTGAAATGACATTCGCTACGGAAAAGTTAGCGATTTCCGAAATGTCATTTCAGTACATTTTGGAGTTAACGTGAGGCGATAGCGTTAGCGTGAGGGAGCTTTGCTAGACCCCCTGAGCTATCAGGGTAGTCTCGAGCTGTCACAACTTACTCGTTCATAGCATATTGCAAAGGGAATCCCAATAACACGACATCAGCTTGCTTGATCATCTCTCCCCGTGGGTACCCGGCGAATTGTGGATGGTAGTCCAAAGTGGCATCGTGTGGGAGTGAGAGGGACCATGCTATGTCCGCGTAGTGTGACGGGTCTCGCGATAGGTAGTAATTTTTGCATAGGCATGATACGTATCTAGAATATTTTTTTTTTAAATTAATGAAATTAATATATGATAACAGAACCCAGCGTACACCGACAATCTGGTGAATACTTGGAGTTGCATGCACGAGGCGAGCAGCCGCTCAAATTGGCGCTCTGTTCAAGCCTATGTTCAGCAGTGGATAACTTCAGGTAGGTATTGATGATGATGGTGATGATGAAATAATTATGCCGATGGATGCAGGAGAAGAGCAGCCGCTCAAAGTGGCGCTCTCTGTGGGGGCCTACGTTCAGCAGTGGAAGATCTTCAGGCTGATGATGATGTATGAAATGATATGACGAGCTGGTCGTTCGCCTGATGTTAAGCGAAAATTTTTACTTAGTTTTAGTAATTATAATTTTTTTATTTAAGTTAGGTATATCAAGTTAGGCGTAGGTAGTGGACGTCTGCAGGGTGTCGTTGATGATGATATAAAAATATAGATAGATCAACAACACTTTATTCACACCAAGGTGAGGTAACAAAACAACAAGAAACCACTTATAAGTAGGTTACAATGGGCGGTCTTATCGCTAAAGAGCGATCTCTTTCAGAGAATCTTTGGATGGATAGAGATATATCAATGAGCATGGACGGAGGTGCTATAAAAGTATATACAAGGTGACCTTGAATTAGTATGTTATCCCGAAAGGGGGTAAATCTACACCTCAAGGTAGACAATGTATCTTCTACGACTTTACTAAATTAATAGTTTTTCATTGAAGAAATGCCATGTGAAGTTTACGTAGGAAAATAGCCTTAGCGCAGCTGGGTGGTTGAACTTCGTCGTTGACTGAGTGCACATAAATGAGTTTAACGACCTGTGTTTAGAAATGAATTTATGGTATCTTATCTTATTAACTCTATCACTCGATCGCACGTACAATTTTGCGAGTGGATTTATTTTTTACCATGGCGGTTTGGAAACACCCAGTTTCAAGTAAGGTTCTCTCAACTTGCAGGGTATCATGGTCCAAGTCTCCCCATTTCGGGATAACATACCAATTCAAGGTCACCTTGTAGTTAAGTAGGTACTTACTGTGCCAAGTAGAGTGAGTATCCAGCGACTACATTGGTGAAGGCAGAGTTACTGACATTGTAGTGGTCTTCGTCGGGACCCATCACATCTGCCAAACAGTGGTAAATTAATAAATATGTATAGACATTGCACACAGCGCCATCTAGCCCCAAACCCCGAACTAAGCATAGCTTGTGCTATGGGAACCAGATAACTGATACAATACTTAGATACTTTTTGATTATAAATAAGTACATCGAATACAATGTAACACCCAGACAGAGAACTAACATCGATGTTGATCAAACAAATGTTTGTCCTGGGTGGGAATCGAACCCACAGCCTACTGTTTAGAAGGCAGAGCTACTACCAACTGAGCTATCGGGCCAGTATTATTCAATAACTAGCTGGCCCGTCCATCTTATCATGGTTTAATTTTACGCCCTTACCGTGTGTAACGGAAGCCTAAACAAAGGTGGAAAAAGATATAAAGCGAAAAGGATAAATGGGTGAACGGACGGCGAAGGGAGAGGAAAGAGATAGGTGAAAAGGATGAGTGACGGTGACGGGAGAGGATAAAGATAGGGGAAAAGGATGAGTGGATGACGTGACGGTGAAGGCAGAGGATAAATATAGGGGAAAAGGATGAGTGGATGAAATGACGGCGAAGGAAGGGGAATAGGGTAAATAGATGAACGGACGGTAAAGGGAGGGGAAAAGGATAAATAGATGAACGGCGAAGGGAGGCCTCCCTTTGCGTTCCGTTATATTTTTAATATGTCAACTCAAAATTATTGTGAGACCTAACAGCAGCTTGAAATAAAAACGTGTAATCTTACTGTTAATGTCGTAAAGTCCAGTGGTGTAGTTGATGACGACTCGAGACGCCCAGAAGTCTGCGATATGGGTCACCAGGGAGCATCCTCCGTGCTGGAAGACATACATACTTTTTTTACTAGGTGGTAGGTTTTTGCAAAGTTCGTCTAGGTAGGTGCCACCGCTTTGCCAGTTATCCTGCCGCCAAGCAGTAGTGTGCAAGCGCTAGCGGCGCTAGCGCTAGCGCTAATGTTCCGGTTTGAAAGGCATTTTAGCTAGGGAAATTCCTGGGCATATTAGACTTTATGGCTTGATTTCACAGTCTAGTAATCTGATTATTAGACTGTGTTGTCTCAGGATGACGTGCGCAGTGCAGTGTCATGAAATTAGGAGAGATGAGATCCGGAATGAGGAGGAAATCCGCTGGAAAACTAAAGTGACCGTAGAACTGACAACCGGTGGGGAAGAAAGATTCTCGAGTGGCGACCACGAACCGGAAGCAGGGTAGGAACCCCACTAGGTGGACCGACGATCTGGAAAACTGCGGGGAGCCGATGGATGCAGCAGCCGCTCAAAGTGCCACTCCATGGATGAGACCTATGTTTAGCAGTAGCCTGCTTCGGGCTGTTGATGATGATAGGAATCTTACCCCATCTGTTCCCGTAGGTGCCGTAAGAGTCAGCTAAATTGGTCTCCTATAGTCCTCGTCCCTGCTAGTTAGTCCTCCTTCAGTCGTCCCTACTAGTTGGTCCTACCTTCAGTCCTCGTCCCTACTAGTTGGTCCTCCTCAAGTCCTCGTCCCTACTAGATGTTCCTACCTTCAGTCCTCGTCTCTACTAGTTTGTCCTACTCCAAACCTCGTGCTTACAAGTTGGTCCTCCTACAGTCCTCGTCCCTACTAGTTGGTCCTCCTATAGTCCTCGTGCCTACTAGTTGGTCCTCCTTCAGTCCTCGTCCCTACTAGTTGGTCCTACCTTCAGTCCTCGTCCCTACTAGTTGGTCCTTCTCAAGTCCTCGTCCCTACTAGATGTTCCTATCTTCAGTCCTCGTCTCTACTAGTTTGTCCTACTCCAAACCTCGTGCTTACAAGTTGGTCCTCCTACAGTCCTCGTCCCTACTAGTTGGTCCTGCTACAGTCCTCATTCCTAGTAGATGATCCTCCTACCTTCAGCCAGTCCTCGTCCCTAGTAGTAGCAAGATACTGCCTGGCCGCGAAGGCGATGCATCCACTGATGTGCTGTTCGAATTCTGCCACTTCGGGGCAACATGGCTGGGTGACCTCTGTACCGGTATATGCACTTTCCCATGGAAATCTTATGGAAAAATACAAAAATACTTGTTATAATATTGTATTCTATGTCTGTATTTACAAACAAAAATTATCTAAGTATGGTATCAGTTATCTGGTTCTCATAGTACAAGCTATGCTTAGTTTGATGCTAGATGGCGCTGTGTGAAATGTCCAAAAATATTTATTTATGGTTAGGCCTATGTTCACCAGTGAACGTCTTCAAAATGATGATAACGATGAAGGATACAGAAGAACCTTACCGGTATCCCTTGTGTCCAGTAAGATTGGCAAGTGCGGAGGCCACGTAAGCGTTGTCCAACCTATACTGAAGCAGCGCCCGTGCGTATGTCGGGTACAGAAGCAGAATACTTGGGAACATCCACGTTTCTGTGTCCCAGAAGTTGTGGCCTGAAAATATAGTTTTTACCTCAGTTAAGTATTAAAAACCTATATTATTATGTTATGGTATGATGAAAAATTATTTGGATGATATTTTTGTCGAAAATTTCTAACATTTTATCATTTTTTGTAGGCCTAATGCAGTTTAATTTTTCACAATCAAATCCAGTCATCTTATATCTTCAGCTCCCCAATTCAGCAACCTTGTAAGTTTGCCTATAATTATGCTTAGGGTGTCATCATCATCATCATCATCATTAACAGCCTGAAGATGTCTACTGCTGAACATATCCCCCAGGGAGCGACACATTGAGCGGCTGCTCGCCTCTTGCATCCATCGGCTCCCTGCGCCTTTCACTAGATCGGCAGTCCACATAGTGGGGGGCCTACGCTGCTTCCGGTTCGTGGTCGCCACTCGAGAACCTTTCTTCGCCATCGGTTATCAGTCTGCGAGCGATGTGGCTTCCATTTCAACTTGCTAATTCTAAGAGCTATTGTCGATCACTTTGGTTCTTCTGCGGATCCTCTACTCTTGTAAAAACGTTAGAAATAGCCTATTGTTTAGGCAGTCTCTCAACTTCAACTTCAGCTTTTGAAAATGCGAGTCAGAATCATTCATATAATCCATGCAACTACTTATAGTTTAAAAAAATGATCACCTACCCTCATAATCGTCATAAGTACCCCCGCCAGCGAGGCCGACCGGACTGAGTCCGTAGAACTTGTTTAGCGGATGGTGCGAGTGTTGCGATGGGAGGGAGCTTAGGTAGTAGTACCAGATACCATTTACCAGCTTCGCCTGGGAACATTGGACTATTAAAAACTATAATATTTAAAAAAACTTTATAGGCTAAGCATTTGCCCACGGCCTCACCCGATGGAAAAGGACGACGCAGTGTACGATGGTGCATGCTTGCCTAGAAGATACCAGTGAAGTTTTCAGGCCCTCAGAATTACAATAAGCGTCCTTGCCCAATGCCATATTAATCTGTGCAATTGTTTCATCACAATAAGCGCCTTTGCCCAGTGCCATATTAATCTGTGCCAATACTTCATTACAATAAGCGACATTGCCCAGTGCCATATTAATCTGTGCCAATACTTCATTACAATAAGCGACTTTGCCCAGTGCCATATTAATCTGTGCCAATACTTCATTACAATAAGCGACTTTGCCCAGTGCCATATTAATCTGTGCCAATACTTCATTACAACAAGCGACTTTGCCCAGTGCCATATTAATCTGTGCCAATACTTCATTACAATAAGCGACTTTGCCCAATGTTTATTAATTTGTGCCAATTGTTTAGTAGCTTCAGAGCTTTCAGCCCTCTTAGTGACCATTACGGGTAGTTAGAGCTGTATTAGAAATCAAAATGATATAGGGAGATCCCTATCTATTCTCTTCTCTCAAAAAAAACCTTTGACCAATGAAAAAGCGACAAAAGGCTTATGACGTGACCCGCATAATCGTGCAAAGGTCAAAACGTTTTCTCGATAGGGTTCGTTCCCTAACCTGGTTTTTTTCCTTTTATTATTATTTATATTCATTTGTGATTTTTTGGAGATTTTTTCCTGCTACACGTATATGAAGAACGTACCAATTCTAAGTTCCCTTCGATCTCCATGCTTCCCTCTTGATACATTTTCAACCACTGCACCACATGCTTGTCGAACAACTCTTCGCCTTCCTCCTGCAATACTGTCCAGGCATTAACTCTACAACTTAGGATACTAGGTGGTAGGACTTTTCTGCAAAATTCGTCTAGGTAGGTACCACCGCTTTGCCAGTTATTCTGCCGCCAAGCAGTAGCAAGCAATACTGTATTCCGGTTTGAAGGGCTGTAGCTAGCTAGTGACATTACTGTGTAAATGAGACTTTATGACCTGATTTCAAAGTCTAGTAATCGGATTACTAGGCTGTGTGATGTATCAGGATGACTTGCGTAGTGGAGTGTCACTCGGAGCTTTATCATATTAAAGTTCCGAGTGACACGCAAAGCTTGTACTATGGGAACCAGATAACTGATACAATACTTAGATAATTATTGTTTGTAAATACATACATAGAATACAATATAACACCCAGACACAGACCATCTATGTTCATCACACAAATGATTGTTCCGGGTAGGAATTGAACCCACAGCCTACAGTTCAGAAGGCAGGGCTACACCAACTGATCTATCAGGGCTACTGTGAGCTCTTAGCGCGATTCAAAACAGATCGTGGATTCGTACCATTTTTTATGAACCCCCAACGATCACATACATAGATCCTGGCCCCTAACTTGGATTCCCTGTATCTAATGGACCCAGAAACTACGAGAACGATGCTCCCACAATACACAAACACAGAACAAGTAATAGCACTTTTTTCTGTGCACAAGTGCTTGTCCTGTCGCGGGAATCGAACCCGCCACCTCCGAGTTATGAACCGACTTGCTCAACCACTAGGCCACGGAGGCTGTCAATGATAAAAAAGATGATGAACGAACCTGCAATAAGCTCCTGTCGCGCGACACTCCCGTTGGTATCCGCTGTCATCACAAATGTGAACACCCTGGCTCCGTGCTGCGGAACTACGAGGTGATCAGGCACAGACGTCCAGTACACGCAGACCTCTACCTGTGTATAATGTCCATAGTAATATATATCTTGGATTACTGATTAAACAGTAATGAATTATTGACAATATAGGTACTCAACGACGTGATAATTCACGGATAAATAAAATGCTTAAAATCAGCCAAGTACGAGTCGACTCGCGCACGAAGAGTTCCGTTTCGTACCATCTATCTATACATATAATAAAACTGTAGAGATAAAAAAATCTGTAAATGCAAGATATCGAAAAAAAAATTACACAGGTTAGCTTGAAATTTTTTGCTGATCACGTTAAGCTACTTTTTAGACATTTTGTCTGTTTGTTTGTTTGTTTGTTTGTTTGTTTGTTTGTTTGTTTGTTTGTTACGGCACAACTCCGAAAATACTGAACGGATTTTCATGCGGTTTTCACTAATAAGCTTAGAAAAACCCAGCGCATAACATAGGATATATTAAATTTTAAATTTTGTAAATTTTTTTTGGTGAAAATGATTAAGATTTCATTATGAAACGGAACGGGATTTTCACAAGATGGCCGCTTCAAGACTTAAAGGTAAGTTTTTTTTTCTTATATTTTGGTCCACACATAGTGTAGGTATTTAGCCAGTGTCAAAAAGTAAGTTTTGTTTTGGCTACTAATCATAGATGAGAGGAAAAAATGTGCTCTGTGCTACTGACGGTAATGTTATCTCGGGTTTATCCGGATGCACAGATTAAAGAAAAAAAACTTTGTTACTATTATGGCGCGGCTTCATATACGCCCGAACTTTTGCTGTTAAGTTGGCGCGCAAAAACATCTCTGTTGACTATCCTCGATGTTTTTGTAGCGCCCCAACCCGGACACATAGTCAATTTGTTTGCCTGCTGCCCGACCGACCGACGTGGGTTAAATAAAATGGAGGAAGCAGTAGCGTTATATTGCATGTCGGCGAATAAATATATTTTACAAACTGTGAAAGTATATTTTGCGATTACAAAAATAAATTTTAATAGTTTTAATTTATAATTCCTTATCAATAGGAAGTAAAACCATTTTTTTTTATTTGTCTGTTTATCTGTCCCTTTGAATACGGATCACGGTTGTTATAGTGGCATCAGAAATATATCATCTGTGAAAAATTCAACTGTCTAACTATCACGATTCATGAGTACATCCTGGTGTCTGATGGACAGACAGACAGACGGAGAGCGGAGGTTTAGTAATAAGGATTTACCCTTTGAGTACGGAACCCCAATCATTTTTATTTCATTCTGAACAATCCCCACTGCACTAAGCAATAAGGAAGTAATTTAATGCATGTTTATATTTATAACTTAAAAGACAAAATCAGTAAATAACAATTGGCGCGCCTGCATTACCGGCAGCGTATCACACTTTTCGGGCTACGGCGAAATACATCGCGCGATTACTCGATGCAGTGCAGATTAGAGAAAAACAATCAAGGAAGTCATATGTATTTTTTTCTCTAATCTGCGGTATTACTAAAGATAAGTTTTTTCGTTAATCTGTGGTCCAAACTAAAAAAGAGGATAGGTATGAGAACCTTCTTGAATATGAGCAGGACAAAGAGAACAAGGAATTTCGAAAACTAAGAACTTCTTAGACTTAGACTTTTTATTATAAGTTTTAAGGCTTCACGCGATATTATATTTAGCCAATATTGAAACATAACTAAAATTATTATTCATGTTTTCGATTTCTTGGGTTCTGGCGAGGGCAAAATTCTTTATTGGCAATCTGGTATTATGGATTAGTTTTCAAAAATATACTACGCGTTACCATTCGAAATAAGTATTTAAATTGTATTTATAGTACCTATAGCTTAACCTATAGTAGTAACTTATTCAGTAATCTGTGCCTATAGGTACTTAATTTATTGACCCTTGCTTTTGCTACGCATTGTATAACCTTTTTTATTATGGCATTAGACAAAATTTGTATTTAGCCAATGATAGGAAGTATTTTATGAAAACTGTTTAAAAGGGTAGGTTCTTAGACTTTTTATAATCATTCATAAGGCTTCACGCGATTATCATACTTAGCCAATATTGAAGCTTACTTAATTAACATTTTTTTTCAACTTTTTGATTTATAGGGTTTTGGCGGGGAAAATGTTCTGTATTGGCGATCTGGTCAAATGTATTATTTACATAAACTTACTACACGTTACCATTATAATTAGGTAGATAAAATTATTTTTGCGCTACTGCTAAATTCTTGATCAACCCCAAAGAAGTTTTAAGGTACCTGGGGGTCTAGCAAAGATACTAATCAGTACATTTTGGAGTTAGCGTTTGGCGTTAGCGTTAGTGGTAGGTATTGTATAGTGATATCAACCACTAACGCTAACTCTAAAATGTACTAGGATGACATTTTGGAAATCGCTTACTTTTCCACAGCTAATGTCATTTCAATACAGTTTTGGAGTTAGCGTTTGGCGTTAGCGTTAGTGGTTGGTATCTTTGCTAGACCCCCTGTAGTACTTATAGCTACTTAAGTTATAGACCCTTACCATTGCTACGCATTATAAACCTTTTTTAATTTGGCATTAAAGTAGAGTGCTTGCTATTATTTGTAAGCCAATGATACGAAATATTTTATGAAAAATGTTTAAAAAGGGTATGTACTTAGATATAATAATATGTGGGTATTCATTATGGCAATTGTATCCTCGAATTAACAACAACATGGCACGTAAAGTTCGTTTTTGACTGTTTTTGATTCGTTCTTCTTCTTCTTGCATGTTGATATAAGTTTTTAATAGTTAAAATATTTTAGATCTGTGGGCTTTTAAATAAACCACGGGAGCAAAAAATGATTGATTACTCCGTTACTTCAAGAAGGTTATAGTTATAGTAGGTAATCTTTGGGTGAAAGTAATATTTATGTAATGACGATTTAACCTACTTCCTCACTTTCATCACTAGGTAGGTATTTTGAAAGTGCAGTGGGAATGAGACAGCGTGGAAAATAGTGGACATAATAATAATTATAACTGTAGATTCTTTAAGGAGTTGTGGTTTAGTATTTGTAATTCCTAATTAGTATTAAGAAAATTAATTATGTACGCATCGTACAGGTAAATGCATATCTCCAGCAATTTATAACCTTATTATTGACACTGGCTAAGTGTAGGTACTCAATTCGTATGGAGCCAAACTTAAGAAAGTAAAAAAATGTGGTAAATGGTACAAAAAGCAAGCGGATAATATGTAAAACTGAGCAAAACTGCATCATCGTGTATGATTCTTCCATATTTTCTAAACTGTACCTGCCTGCTTAGGTAACTACTACCTAAACAAAACTTACTGAAACTTCTGTTAAAGACTTGAGTGAAGTGATGATGATTTCTTTTTGTTGTAATATGAAGAGGTACTTGTAAAATTGTAGTTTTTTGTTTGAAACTTCTTTTACTGTTATAAATCTATATTAGACTCAAAACATTTAATTGTAGGTAATGGCTTAAATAGCTTCCACTCACGGCTATACTTGCGTTATACCTATACCTATGCTAACTAATACAGGTTACTGTACTGTGCTCAGCTTCGAAAATATTTATTGGATTTTGTTGTTTGGTACGAAATGCATGATCTATTATTAGACTATAACGTAAAAATAACATAACACAAGCGTGCGAAGCCGCGGGCAAAAGCTAGTTGTCTATAAAAACGAGCAAAAAAACCACGTTTGTTGTATGGGACATGGGAGCCACCTTAAATATTTATTTTATTCTATTTTTTAGTATTTTTGTTATAGCGCCAACAGTAATACCTACACTACATCATCTGTGAAAATGTCAACTGTTTAAGGGAAGTTAGCCCCGCACTTTTTCAATCAGGATTTTTTCCCACACTCTTAACTATAACGGTTCATGAGATTACGGCCTGGTGACAGACGGACAGCAGAGCCTATAGGGTTTGCTTTAACCTTTGGGACCCTAAAAAGCACAAGTTTTGAGAAATAATACAATGCAACGAACGTGAACTTTCCGCGTTCCCGCCAATACGTTTTGATAGTTTACGTACCGGTAAAGGCTGGTACTCCAAATCCTCGGACTCTATGGTCTGGCCACACGTGTTCCAGATGGTTCTTCCGTCTATGATCTCCGGGTGAGGAGGATGGAATGATATGTCGGTGCTCATCTCACCTGGCGCGAGTTTCAGGGCGACCCAAATCTTCATGTGGACGAAGTTCGGGTCTGAAATGAGTTAATATAATAAATAAAATAAATCCTGGACCCTAACTAGGATTCCCTGTATCTAGGGACCTGGAAACAACGAGGGCCATAGACCATGTTTTCATCATGAGCTGAACGTCCACTGCTGAACAGAGGCCCCCATAAAACGACATTTTGGACCCTATACCCAACACCCTATGATAAGCATAGGGGGTTGGCCACAGTCACCATGCTTGACAGGCGGCTTGGTGATCACAGATTTTAGTGTACGAAGAGAATGCTGCAGCCCATTCCTTAGCCGACTCTTACGGCACACACGGGAAGAGATGGGATGGTCCTATTTGTAATCGGAGACCACACGGCCAGGTGTATTGTACAAATTGATTGTAGGTAAGTATCTAGTCTAGTTTATCAGTACCTATTAGCACGGGGTCCAAACGAAAAATAGCCCGAACTTGAAAAAAATGTAGTAATGTAGTAATCGTGTCTTAATAGTTAGTGTCCAGTGTATTCATTTGGCACAATTCTTCGCCAACACGCAATAAATGTCGCTTGATAATCTTGCGTTATGCAGAAATAAAATAATTCGTAAATTAGCCCGCGTTATTCCGTTGTATGGGATGAGGCATCTGTACTGGTATTATATTTATCTGGGCTATTAGCAAGTTGTTCAGGGAATGGGCAGGCCACATCACAGTTTTATATAAGTACCTATATACCTACAGTCATTCTCTCTCAAGGAATGTGTCTAGTTGCATTATGCCATCATACCGGGGTTATGACGAATTGTAATCTTGATTACGAGCAGTGAAGTGAAGTCACCTTGTTAATGAGTTGATTGCCTAAAACTAAGACCTGGCATTAGGTTGATGTTATAAGTAATTGGAATTATGGAATTTCCCGTTTTTGGGCCAAATTCATACTGAGTTTTTTACGCGGAAAGTTCCGAGTGACACTGCAGCTGTAATGGGCGGCCGTGTCGCTTAACTTCAGGTGCACGACTAGCTCGTTAGTGGTATAATTAAAAAGTTCGGTGGGCACTCACCATGTGGTTTCGCTACGACCTTTATCTGATTGACAATAGATCGCGTGTAATATTTGTGTGCGTACACTCGCTGGGTCACCACCGACCTCTCTCCTTCCACCGTTACTTTAAACACACCTGAAATATAAAACACAATCAATCAATCAATCATTTATTTGCGAGAACACAAGCACAATTCACCTTAAAATAACATATGTAGACATATTGCGTTCAACTTGCATGCAAGTGTGCAAATATTAAAAGTATTTTTGTTACAGTACATTTGAAATTCCTTAACACTATAAAATGCATGTTGTTACAACCAGTCATACAAAGATTTCTTGAATAAATTGCCTGTTAACATTTTTAAATCATTAGGTATACAATTATGTATTGATATGAACATATCGTAGACATTTTTCTTATATATATCTTTACGACAAGGAGGTTGATGCGGTAGGTTAGCAAAATTTGGCTCTTTTCTGTCGTTTAATAATTTCACTGCGTTTATGGAAAAAAAATGAACACACACACATCATCATTAGCCGGAAGACGTCCACTTTGGAGGCTTATCATAGGATTTGCCATAACTACCAGGTTTGGGAAGCGGCTTGCTGATCGCAGATTTTAATGTACCAAGTAGAATATTGCTGACCATTCCCTTGATATTCCCTTAGCCTAAATAATAGCTACTTGAATAGCTCAATAGCTAGAATATAAACTGAACTTGACACTGGCTAAATACACAAATCTCATGAAGCCAAAAAAGATATATGATCACAGATTAGCTTAGGGCATTTAACCAATGGAGATGTTAACACATCAACATAGATATGTTAACATTATAATCCGCGAACATTATTTTCTGCCGATTTTGACGGGGGACGAGGTAAACACGCATAGCACACGCGCATTGAGATAAGATACTAACACGCGCAAACCGCGCGTGTAAACGCACGCCACATAACATCTTTAAATACGCACACAGTTATAATATCGTTACGCATACTCTGCCTCCATTTATAAATAAATGCTCCAATAATTAAGCAAATTAGAGAAGAATTAACTACTTTAAATTATTGTGAAAAAAAATGCGTGAATATTTACCTTCTTTCGTATCCAAACTATAAGTGGTTGGGTTAGTGGAGTTGAGCCTAATATTAGCCCAGTTAGGTATCCTAGCGCGGTGGCTGTTGCCGGCGCGGCCGTTGTAGAGGCCGTTCATATAGACGGCGTCGCCGAAGATTGTGGCGGCGATGTGGCCGTTGCCGACTGACGGCATGAAGCGAGGATTTGAGGGGAGGCTGTAGACCGTAGTTAGAAAATTCAATAAAATTGAGTAAAACAGTGTATTCCAAAGACCTATATGTATATACTAGACAGGACATCTCTAACTGACACTGTCGACCACAGCGAGTATGCTGGCCAGCATACTTTCTCATACGGAGCTCATACGGAGCTCCGCCAAAGCGACTACACGTGTTTTGCAGTAATATTACATCGTGCGTGCTCAGATAGTCGGGGAAAACAAACAAATGCATCGCTTTGAGTGCTCAGCTTCGTATGAGCAAAAGTATGCTGGGAATAAATAATTTCCTGTTTGTGCGGTCGTTAGGCGTTATCATTATTGTTCTGTAGCCACAAAAATAAAAAAAAACTTACGCATCAGTAGAAAATATATGAGCTTCATCACTGATATCCTCTGTCTCCTCCAAGAAGCTTTCAGCAGCGGTGTGCTTTGGTCCTCTAGTTGCCAGGAATATAACCACAATGCCTGCCCCGGTCAACACTCCGAGCATAGCGGCAACTTGCCTATTTCGCGCCAAAAAGTACCACATTCGTTGACTTGACGATGGCAAAATGACTGAGACGCACAAAGCCAAAAAAGAATGTCTCTTATTATCACTAAATTACTATCCCTTCACTGCTAGTGGCAAAATAGACGCAAACAGTAGCCACGCAGTAGCCAATAAAAAATCACTGCCTACTTTTTCATTTGCATAGGCTTTTGTAAGTTACACTGACTTATACTTCCTTGGTCTGGGCGCTGACTACAGAAAACACAAAATATAGCTTCAACTTATTGATCCTAAAAGTTACAAATGAAATAAATGCTTTATTATTTTTATTAATGAGCTATTGGCATAAGTATTCCGAGACGAGCTAGTCGTTCGCCTAACGTTAAGCGCCACGACCAGCCATTGCCGCTTTTATTTGGATTTTTTATTTTACGCCTTGGCACTTTTTCTTGATTTTATTTTTATTTATTTATTTATTTTAGTGAGTTTTTATTTGGTGCCTGGTAACTTTTTCTTGATTTTATTTATTTAGAAACAAATTTATTTTTTATATAATTTTACAAGATGTTCAACACAATCAATAGTTACAATTATTTGATTAAAAGAGATTTAATTGAACCAAACTCGGGATTTTTTCTGTCACCAATTCGTCAGCTTCACTCGCGCGCGGGATTACAAATGACCGGTGGGTGGTGACCCAGATTATATTGTTCTAATGTTAATAGGGTCATCTCTTTGTTCTGAAATAGGTATGTAAACTATTTTTAGCGTTAAAAACAGCAATGTGCATCGAAGCGATAACATGAATGTTGGTTTTTTGGCTGGAACGCTGAAAAGTTCACGTCGTTGCATTGTATTATTTTTCCAAACTTTTGCTTTTTCCAGTGTTAATGTTTATTTGGTGGCGGTTTACGCATTAAGTGCTGAATTACGAGCATGAGTGTGGGCAAGTGATATAATGTGGTGAAACGTGATTTTTCGTGTTGCTTCCAAAACTCCATAGAAGCTTCTAGTAAAGTTGCCACCACTTTGCTGGAGCATGACTTAGACTAGACTATGGCTACCTGACTTAGACTGGACTATGACTAGGACATGACTTTGCGTGAAATATATTATCATCATCATCATCATTAACAGCCTGAAGACGTCCACTGCTGAACATAGGCCTCCCCCCGGGAGCGCCACTCAGACCGGCTGCTCGCCTCCTGCATCCATCGGCTCCCCGCGGCTTTCACCTGGTCGTCGGTCCGCCAACAGTTAGAGACCACGTCTCAGTTCCATAAGTCATCAATAAATATATTATAACACGATGAAAATATAATATTTGACACTGGCTAAATACACCATGTCTGGAGCCAAAATATAAGAAAAAAAAATAACATGAATGTGTAGATTTTGTTGGGGATTCTTATTTTCAATGATAAGTAGATGTATAAATAGGTATAATTTAAACAAAAGTGCGTTGCATCACGGAATAATAAGTTTATTATTATGAACTAAGTTAAAGCTGCTATTTAATGTTACAGTATAAGTACCTAATGCTTATAATTTACAATGTTGTAAGGATCCTGGATCTTTTATCTAGTTCGCGCATTGTGACTTCTTGAAGATGAGTAATTTACTTACAAAAAACCTACATCTAAACTAGACTTATAAATACTTAAAACAATTTTTTCATACATAATATAAAACAGAATTCCTCGGTTGACTCAGGAATGGCCAAAGGCTTCGCAGAATTTAGCAATTATAGAAAAACAAAAAACTTAAAAATTAGTAATAGGAATGGTTGATATTATTTTTCCTTACTGAAATAAATAAATAAATAAGAAAAAGCTCAGATAATATAATACCTAAGTAAAAGAAAATGGTCGTATTGAGAATGTTTTTTTTTTGTATTTGCGAAATGTGCACAATAATAAATAAATAATAAATAGTGTAATTATGTTCCGTGCGTGACAGCCCTAGAACTAGAGCGGTAGGAGGTAGACTAATTCAATTGTCACTTCCTTATTAACTGGGCACACGTGGACATATTAGCTAGCTCTAAGACAGTCTCGTCTGGAACTACCTAAATAACAATTATACTTTAATTAGTGGGAATTGATCATGCTTGTAGGACGTTGACCTATCTAATAGACACCATTTTTTGACGGGCTGATAGCTCAGTTGGTAGTAGCTCTGGGGGTCTAGCAAAGATACCAACCACTAACGCTAACGCCTCACGCTAACTCAAAAAATGTATGGAAATGACATTCTCTGCGGAAAAGTTAGCGATTTCCGAAATGTCATCCTAGTACCCTACAACCACTAACGCCTTTATTCTCTATCGATTCCTTACTTCGAATCCACGCGAATTCCTTGTCTTACATAAGAAATCTACAGAAGTCTATTCTCTACTATGAAACGAAAACAAAACCGCGCGAAATTAACTTCGAGACGCGTTCCGAAACATCAACACATCAAAAGATATGACCACTTATATCAATATATATTTTATTTAAAATAGAGTTAACTTTAATGTAAAGTGAAAGTATATCTAACGCTGTGACACGATTTGAACATGACACGGCAACGACGTGGTTTCGTATCGTGTGGAATCTGTGTTTCCATAGAGAATAACCGTCCTGCCTTGTAAACTATAGGCTGTGGGTTCGATTCCTACCCAGACCAAACATTTGTGTGACGAACATCGATGTTTGTTCTGTGTCTGGATGTTATATTGTATTCTATGTATGTATTTACAAACAAAAAGTATCTAAGTATTGTATCAGTTATCTGGTTCCTATAGTACAAGCTATGCTTAGTTTGGGGCTAGATGGCGCTGTGTGAAATGTCCTCACATATTATTTATTTATGGGGGAGGCCTATCTTCAGCATTGTAAATGTTTAAACCTTTGTGAAAGAGTGCTATCAACGTAATGGGATTATGGAAAATAAAACTAAAAATTGAATTAACATTAATATTTTTTTTAAATCGAAAGTTTATTACAATAATAATTTCTATTTTAATATTAACAGGTTTTTAATATTTTTAAAAATCTACACTTATAAATAATAATGTAATGCTGTTCGTTTATTACCGGCATTATTTGGTGATAAAACTGATTAGGCTTATTTTAACCGACTCCAAAAACAAGAAGGAGATTCTGCATGTTTTTTAACATCTCATCGATTTCTTTGAGATTTGTGGTTGTGGAGGTTTCCGTGTTTTTTTTTATTTGGTACTATTTATGTGTTTCTCAGTATGAATTAAGATGATTGAAATCAATTGATTTTAAATTCACCACTTTTAAAGTACACTTTAGGCAGTTTTATATCAGTGAGAACTGGCAACATGACGACATGACAGTTGTCACAGAGTACATAATCTTCATAGTCCAACTCAATCCTTCTTGCTGTGCTCACAAGACACAACGTATATTGGAGGAGGCAGCAGAAATACAGGAGGATCTGAAAGAATAAAATAAATATGCAGTTTAATAATATTATTTAATAATAATATACAATGTGACCTTGAATTGGTATGTTATCCCGAAATGGAGGGGACTGGGACCATGATACCCTACAAGTTGTGAGAGCCCTACTTGAAACTGGGTGTTTCTAAACTTCCATAGTAAAAAATAAATCCACTCGCAAAATTGCACGTGCGATCGCTACGAGAGTTATCTTGTTAACTTTAATTCATTTCTAAACACAGGTCGTTAAAGTCATTTATGTGCACTCGGTCAAGCACGAAGTTCAACAACCCAGCTGCGCTAAGGCTATTTATGAACGTAAACTTTACATGGCATTTCTTCAATGAAAAACTATTTATTTAGTAAAGTCGTAGAAGAAACATTGTCTACCTTGGGGTGTAGATTAGCCCCCTTTCGGGATAACATACTAATTCAAGGTCACCTTGTATAAGTTGGAATTTTCTGCAGCTAGCCGTGGTTGTGTGGTACTACATAGTTTAAGAATAGTCCACTGCTGAATGAATCCCCCCCCCACAAAACGTCACTTTGGACGCTTATCATAAGATTTGCCATAATCCCCACGCTTGGCAGGCGGCTTGCTGATCGCAGATTGTAATGTACGTCAGAGAATGTTGCTGCCCATTCCCTGGATATTCCCTTAGCCAGTTCAAAGCAGCGGCGTGTAGCTAGTAGTAAAGTAGATTTATTGTTGGCTGTGGGTTCGATTCCTACCCAGGGCAAACATTTGTGTGATGAACATAGATGTTTGTTCTGCGTCTGGGTGTTGTATTGCATTCTATGAATGTATTTACAAACAAAAACGTATCTAAGTATTGTATCAGTTATCTGGTTCCCATAGTACAAGCTATGCTTAGTTTGGGGCTAGTGAAATGTCCACACATATTTATTATTATTTTATTTTTTATTCTCACCACACGCTGCACCGCATTGACTCTTCAGATTTTCCAAACTGCCATTATGTCCTTGGGATTTACTGAAAATTAAATAATTAATATCGGAATGATCGATTCCAAACATATTAACTAACCCATAAAAAGAAATTATAAAGTTACAAGCATCTTTTAAATTACAAGAATAGAAAGAGAAAGTGAAGTGAGAAACACGCAGTGACTTCAGAATATCACTTCTTATAGTATCTCATTACTATGCTGTGATAACTCTACATACAACCTCCTTAAATGTGACGTCACAACGCCTTACTCTCCGTTTTGCAAGAAAGGGACAGGCGATGCCCTGTTCAAAAACTTTAAAAGCTTAATACTTCGTGATTTATTTACCGATTTTACTTACTCTTTTGATTGTTACATTTTTTATTACCCTATTTTAACAATATATAATATTTACGCATTCATTTTTAGATTTAGTCAGATAGCTAGCTCTTCCTAAGTAAGGGAACCATTGGTCCTCATAGTTCCTGGGTCCCTAGATACAAGGAATCCTAGTTAGGGTCCAGGATCTATGTATGTGTTCGTTGGGAGTTATTTATTTATTATTAATGGGTGTAAGTACAGCCCCTGTAAGCTTTAAAAAGGCCTTGTGATACCAGCACCGAAAAATTACAAGAAAGAGAAAATAACAAAAATATTTACCAAGAATCTCCTAAATGGTTAAGCGATCGAGACAACTGGCAGCTTTGTATAACATTACTCTGCAAATCCGCCAATGAACACGCCTGCCTGAGCCTTGCCACCAACTTGTGTTGTATCGACAAATTGTTATTATCATTCAATTTGTCTACACTTATTTCTGGTACGATGCCACTGCTACTTTCCGTTTGCACATTTTTATCCTGCATTTTTATACAATTACAATTTTCAGTGTTACCAGTTTGAGGTATTGATGTTTGACAGTGCCATTTGGAGTTGCCAGGTAAATTAATTTGATTTTTGGTGGAATTTTCTGCCAAATTGGCAGGTTTCAATCTTTCTTGTAACGACCTGTGTATGTTTGGATCTGAAGCGTATGTCTGTTTGTATTTGTCGTTGAATTGAACTTTTTTTCGGCTCATTAAAGAGAGTTGGTATTGCCCTCTCCTTTGGACGGAGGGAGACATGTTTGGCGAACGGTTTGGCGATGTGTAGGCTGAAGACGTTTCTGTGGGACGTTTTTTTACGGTTTTTATTTCGTACTCTGCTGCTATCGCTTCGAAGACCTGAAATAATGGATATTCAGAAAAATTAATAAATAAACAATAACCGCGGGAGTTGGATGTAGGAGGCGAGCAGCCGCTCAAAGTGGCGCGCCCTAGGGGAAGCCTATGTTCAGCAGTGGACTTCTTCAGGCTGTTGATAATGATGAAACCCTTTAAGTGATAACGATATGGCAATGATCCTATAACCAATATAAACTTCTATGTATCTAAATAAATAAAATAAACGTATTTTTTTGATGTTTGATAATGTTAACGAACTGTATTTCATTTTATTTGATGGTTAAATAAAAAAAAAATTATAAAAATGTGTTCATAAATTACTTACTTGTTCTGCGACCAAATTCCTCGCGTACGGAGAGTCTTTAGGTGGCAATGGATCCCGGCACAACGCGCATCGCTCCAACCGCGACCAACATGCTGAAAGAGATAACCGTTTTAATATACCTGTCACTCTATAGTAAAGGCTTACATTTGGCTTTTCCTTTTTTAGGGTTCCGTACCCAAAGGGTAAAGCGAACCCTATTACTAAGGCTCCGCTGTCCGTCTATCCATCAATCTGTCTGTCTATCTGTCTGTCTGTCACCAGGCTGTATCTCATGAATCATGAACCGTGATAGTTAGAAAGTTGAATTTTTCACAGATGATGTATTTCTGTTGCCGCTATGGCAACAAATACTACAGAGCCAGCCAACAAACGTGCTTTCTGCGCGGTTCTATAGATAATGGTACTGAACCCTTCGTGCGCGAGTCCGACTCGCACTTAGCTGGTTATTTTTCGATAGTGTTTCGATTGCTTGGTTATAGTCTTAGGTAATTCGTATCTCAGTCTCAAGACACAGGCTTTCGCCTAGTTTGAGCCTCGTTGCAAATTCATGTTTAGCTGTTTAATTCTTTTTGAATTTCTTGTGAACCCTTTACATAAACCGATGTAACGTTTTTTGGAAATAAACATATATTTAGATAAAATATTGATTAATCATCGATGATCTACAGCAGAGTGGCACTTTGGCGGTGGCTGTACATATACAATACGCGAGTACCTCCGCAGTAGAGATGCGAGCGGCGACAGGAGAGAGGCGCGGTGGCGGTGGCTGTACATATACAACACGCGAGTACCTCCGCAGTAGAGATGCGAGCGGCGACAGGAGAGAGGCGCGGTGGCGGTGGCTGTACATATACAACACGCGAGTACCTCCGCAGTAAAGATGCGAGCGGCGACAGGAGAGAGGCGCGGTGGCGGTGGCTGTACATATACAACACGCGAGTACCTCCGCAGTAGAGATGCGAGCGGCGACAGGAGAGAGGCGCGGTGGCGGTGGCTGTACATATACAACACGCGAGTACCTCCGCAGTAGAGATGCGAGCGGCGACAGGAGAGAGGCGCGGTGGCGGTGGCTGTACATATACAACACGCGAGTACCTCCGCAGTAGAGATGCGAGCGGCGACAGGAGAGAGGCGCGGTGGCGGTGGCTGTACATATACAACACGCGAGTACCTCCGCAGTAGAGATGCGAGCGGCGACAGGAGAGAGGCGCGGTGGCGGTGGCTGTACATATACAACACGCGAGTACCTCCGCAGTAGAGATGCGAGCGGCGACAGGAGAGAGGCGCGGTGGCGGTGGCTGTACATATACAACACGCGAGTACCTCCGCAGTAGAGATGCGAGCGGCGACAGGAGAGAGGCGCGGTGGCGGTGGCTGTACATATACAACACGCGAGTACCTCCGCAGTAGAGATGCGAGCGGCGACAGGAGAGAGGCGCGGTGGCGGTGGCTGTACATATACAACACGCGAGTACCGCCGCAGTAGAGATGCGAGCGGCGACAGGAGAGAGGCGTGGTGGCGGTGGCTGTACATATACAACACGCGAGTACCTCCGCAGTAGAGATGCGAGCGGCGACAGGAGAGAGGCGCGGTGGCGGTGGCTGTACATATACAATACGCGAGTACCACCGCAGTAGAGATGCGAGCGGCGACAGGAGAGAGGCGCGGTGGCGGTGGCTGTACATATACAATACGCGAGTACCTCCGCAGTAGAGATGCGAGCGGCGACAGGAGAGAGGCGCGGTGGCGGTGGCTGTACATATACAACACGCGAGTACCTCCGCAGTAGAGATGCGAGCGGCGACAGGAGAGAGGCGCGGTGGCGGTGGCTGTACATATACAACACGCGAGTACCTCCGCAGTAGAGATGCGAGCGGCGACAGGAGAGAGGCGCGGTGGCGGTGGCTGTACATATACAACACGCGAGTACCGCCGCAGTAGAGATGCGAGCGGCGACAGGAGAGAGGCGTGGTGGCGGTGGCTGTACATATACAACACGCGAGTACCTCCGCAGTAGAGATGCGAGCGGCGACAGGAGAGAGGCGCGGTGGCGGTGGCTGTACATATACAACACGCGAGTACCTCCGCAGTAGAGATGCGAGCGGCGACAGGAGAGAGGCACGGTGGCGGTGGCTGTACATATACAACACGCGAGTACCTCCGCAGTAGAGATGCGAGCGGCGACAGGAGAGAGGCGCGGTGGCGGTGGCTGTACATATACAATACGCGAGTACCACCGCAGTAGAGATGCGAGCGGCGACAGGAGAGAGGCGCGGTGGCGGTGGCTGTACATATACAACACGCGAGTACCTCCGCAGTAGAGATGCGAGGGGCGACAGGAGAGAGGCGCGGTGGCGGTGGCTGTACATATACAATACGCGAGTACCACCGCAGTAGAGATGCGAGCGGCGACAGGAGAGAGGCGCGGTGGCGGTGGCTGTACATATACAACACGTGAGTACCTCCGCAGTAGAGATGCGAGCGGCGACAGGAGAGAGGCGCGGTGGCGGTGGCTGTACATATACAACACGCGAGTACCTCCGCAGTAGAGATGCGAGCGGCGACAGGAGAGAGGCGCGGTGGCGGTGGCTGTACATATACAACACGTGAGTACCTCCGCAGTAGAGATGCGAGCGGCGACAGGAGAGAGGCGCGGTGGCGGTGGCTGTACATATACAACACGCGAGTACCTCCGCAGTAGAGATGCGAGCGGCGACAGGAGAGAGGCGCGGTGGCGGTGGCTGTACAAACGACACACGCGAGTGCCCGCACGGCGCCGCCGAGCGCTCGCCTCGCTCGCTCTCCGCGCAAACCGCCTCCACAACTCCATAGTAACTGGACACGTAACAAGATAATACATTTTAAACTCTTATCTTTACTAAAAGAAAGTGACAAATTACTTTAAAACATTTTGCAGATGGAGATGTTAACATTACGATCTGTGTAGGCCCCTACAGACGCGGCAGAAATCGTAACACGCGAGTATACAAAAATGAACTTAAAAATCGACAGAAAAATAATAATAATAGTTTAAGGTTGCGAGGTGAACACGCATAGGTATCACACGCACAAACCGCGCATGTAAGAGCACGCCGCACGCCGTCTCAAAATACGCAAATAGTCAAAATAATAATGCAGCATAGTAAGGAATAATATGACTGTTACACACTGACTGGTAAACTGTTTACACGTACGCTATGATAATTTGTATGACCAAATAGCGCCATATGACCGGCAGAGGGGTAGGAACAACCCTACGCCTTGCCTTGCCATCTCCATTTATAAATGCTCGAAGCAAAGTACCGAAAGGGAACGATTTAATTTAATAGAGCGAACATGGAATTAGTACTTATTCTAAGAGAGCGAATGTTTTTAATGTAGTGGGCTACAAAATGCGAATCAAACTCAATGGCGGCTGTAAATCCACTCCAAATCCCTGCACGCGCTTCCTGCGCATACCTAACTTTCTCTACACCTCAGTGTTTGACTTTCCAGCCGCCATTAAGTCTGATCCACACTATCTACGTAAGATCTACGTATATTTACCTCGGGATCGTCTTTAGGGTCGACACCGCAGTTCCACGCGAGCAGAGACACCCCTCGCCCCGTGCCGTCTCCGCGGATCAACCCTGCTACCTGACCTATCTATAAATATTTATTTGATGAAAATGTGCAAGAAAAGGTGGTATTTTGTGCTATTTAGGCAGATTTTGAAGACTTACAGGCAACCCCAGCAAGTCTTTCCCATCCGCTTGCAGCAAGCAATCTCCAGTTTTGAGTCCCGCTGCGTCGGCCAGGGAATTCGGAGTCACTTCTCGAACCTGCCGTAAATTACAGAAAATTTCGTTACTAAAGTGTCCAGTAAGGAAACTGTCGAATCGAGAAAAGTGTCAAATCAAGAAAAGTGTCTAATCGAAGAAAATGTCGAATCGGGGAAAGTGTCGAATCGAGGAAAGTGCCGAATCGGGGAAAGTGTCAAATCAAGAAAGTGACGAATCTAAGACAGTGTCGAATCGAGAAGTGTCTAATCGAAGAAAATGTCGAATCGGGGAAAGTGTCGAATCGGGGAAAGTGTCGAATCGAGAAAAGTGTCGAATTAGTGAAAGTAGAGAATTAATTAAAATAGCCAATTAGCAGAAGTGTAGACGTCATCAGACCCCTCGCTTATTGCCAGTGGTACTACTATTCCTACCAGTAGTAGCACGAACACTATAATTTTCGCCCACAGTAGGTCTAGGTACTACCGAAAGGCTCAGTAGTCAGTAGTAATACGGGGCGTAGGACTTTTTTCTTCGTAGTAGATAATATTATTTCGTATTACTACCAGAAGTACCTAATACGAAATAATAATATCTCGTCACACTACTACGTCGTACTATCAGCAGGCTAAAAAAAAACACATTTTTGGACATTTTTTATCCAGAAATCGTTTTGCATTTCTTGAGACTATTCAAACATAAGTATATTTGATAAAATAAAGATTGAATAAAACCAATAAAAACCAGGCATGAGGCGTTTTATTAAAAAAAAAAGCTGTAAATTAATAAAGACCCGATAGATGCCGTTATAATGGAGGTTTTACGTTATGTCATTGTTAAGATAATTATGTATTGAGTTTAGTATCCTATCCTTATTTTATGGAAGGCATATAACTAATGGCTTTCTATCGACAAATCGACAACGAACTCTGTGATCCACTCAACTGAATTTGATATTTTCTTGTTTGAAAATACGACCTTGAAATTGAAATTACGACCATGTTTTAAATACGTAGTTGCTACGCCATCTAGTAACATAAGCGGAACTAGTTTTTTTTTTAAATAAAACGTCTCATTAAAGTTGTCCATGCTTCATATCATAGTCCCTGTATATAGGGAAGTTATAGTCCGACTCACTACACACATAGGTTAGGTAGGGCAGCTAAACTTGAACTTTTTAATTATTTATGGTCTGTGTTATTGGCAGTAATATCAAAACAGAATAACCTCGCCATAAACAATTGTGACCCCGAATCAAAATGTAAATTATTATTTTGCTAAATTGTTATTATTGTACCTACTAACTAGGAGTCATTTAAAGCAATTCGAAACTCGCCTGATGAAGGTTTTTTTAATGATAATGAATGACGCGACTAGTTAATCTTTCACCTGATGTTAAGCGACACGGCCGCCCATAACAGCTGCAGTGTCACTCGGAACTTTAACATAAGTTAAGTGACTCTGCACTGCGCACGTCATCCTGAGACATCACACAGTTCATTAATCAGATCACTACACTATGTAATCAGGTCATAAAGTCTCATTTACCCAGTAATTTCACTGGCTACAATTCCTTTCAAACCGGAACACAGTAGTGCTTGCACACTACTGCTTGGAGGCAGAATAACTGGCAAAGCGGTGGCACCTTCCGAACTTTGCAGAAAAGTCCTACCACTTAGACACTACGTCGAAACGGATAAATAAGTGCCAACTTTAGGACCTGTCTAACTTTAGGTATAGGTTCAGACGGGCTACTCTAACATCGCCGCGACCACAACACCTTTTTGACACAGACAAAATATGAACTGCGCAACAAATGTTGGACAATTTTAGCCTTCCCAGATTGTTGTAATAAAACTGTCATAACAAATATTTTTCTTATTCTTTGTCACATACATTTACCAGAAACAATCCCTTGCAGCTTTCCCAATATAGATAATCTTATAGTTTCATTTTAGCGGAATTACACTAGATATTCTTGTTTCATTTTGTATATGAACTGCCTTGATTGGTTTAAAGCTAGATAGATGCTAAAATGGTGATATAGTATCTTACCCAAGGGTAAGGGTCCCACAAAGTCCTCGTGAGCCGGAAGCCAAGACCCTCGCCTTCGTCTTCCGGAAGATTTAACTGAATACAGAAAATAATTTAGAAAAGAATTAGATTAGATGTTTAGGATAAGTACCTAATTCTATAATTAGATGAGATTTTGAATGGGGTTAGATTTGGCTCATCCCATCATCATCAACAGCCACAAGACGTCCACTGCTGAACATAGGCCTCACCCAGATAGCGAGACTTTGAGCGGCTGCTCGCCTCCTGCATCCATCGGCTCCCTTTTTTCACCAGATCGTCGGTCCACCTAGTGGGGGGTCTGCCTACGCTGCTTCCGGTTCGTGGTCGACTCGAGAACCTTTCTTCTCCATCGGTTGTCAGTTCTACGATGTGACTCAACCCCTTCCTCCCTAAATGCCTCACGTAGGTAATTACGAGGACCATCCTGGTATTTACAACTGTTATTGCCGTCGTTCAGTCCAGCGTGATGCGTTTTCAAAGAGACAGACAGACAGACAGACAAAAAAAATCTCAACGATCACATACATAGATCCTGGACCCTAACTAGGATTCCGGGCTGTATCTAGGGACCCACGAACTACGAGGACCAGTCTCCCACAACACACACAGAACAAAAATTTGCGCTTTTTCCTGCGCACAAATACTTGTCCTGTCGCGGGAATCGAACCCGCCGCCTCCGGGATATGAGCCGACCTGCTCAACCACCACACCACAGAAGCTGTCGCATTTATAGATCGAAACAAAAAATATTCAATGTACAGATTAAGCCCACTTTATATATATATATTTTTTTATTAATGACATGACGTTCACCTGATGTTAAGCGACACGGCCGCCCATAACAGTTGCAGTGTCACTCGGAATTTTAAACTAATAATGTTTCGCGTGACACTGCACTGCGCACGTCATCCTAAGACATAACACAGTCTAGTAATAAAATTGCTAGACTGGGAGATCAGTCATAGTCTTTTAACCCAGTAATTTCACTAGCTACAGCCCTTCAATCCGGAACACAGTAGGTAGTGCTTGCACACCACTGCTTGGCGGCAGAATGACTGGCAAAGCGGTGGTACCTACCTAGACGAACTTTGCAGAAAAGTCCTACCACCTAGTAAAATTATGTAGGTAAAATATATATTCATCGCTCACCACAAGTAATCTAACTCCAGGCGCGTATTCCTCGCCGTCACTGACGGAACCCTCAGCCGCAGTATGTGCCTCCATCTAAACCATTTAATGGCAAAATAAAATCACTAGGTCCCAACGGATCCCACAAAACGGATCCCATATTTAGAGTCCGTACCCAAATGGTAAAGCAAACCCTATGACTAAGGCTCCGCTGTCCGTCTGTCAACAGACTGTATCTCATGAACCGTGATAGTTAGACAGTTGAAATTTCCACAGATGATGAATTTCTGTTGCCGCTATAACACCAAATACTATAAAACAGGAAATAAAATAAATTTTTGAGGGTTACCATACAACAAACGTGATTTTTTGCTGGTTTTTATAGATAATGGTATGGAACCCTACGTGCGCGACTCCGACTCGCACTTAGCTGGTTATTATTTTAAGTACCGAAGTTCCGAAACTGTGCAAAGTTTGTTGCAATTTTTGATCACTGACACGCGACACAACTAAAGTGGCACAATCCCGTGTGGCGGCGATCAAAACATATTAATGGTTAGTGATGGACGAAAAGCGAAAGTTATCGATAGTTTCATAACACAAACATGTAGGTATAACTAACCGTAAATCCCATAATATGTACCTAATCATTTGTTGACCTGTTTTGTATTTTGTTACTTCTTTTTATAACATGAATGGACACACCCTTGCCGTGTCGCCTATGGACACCAGCAACAAGCAGGACAGCGATTATTATAAGTACTATAATAAAATAACCGAGCAAGTGCAAGTCAGACCCGCGCACGAAGGGTGACAGACAGACAGACAAACGGACAGCGGAGCCTTCTACATAGTATATCCATCCCATCACTGTTGTATTAGAACCAGTCCACTTCATAAAAATAATTACAATACTTCCACAAAGATCGAATAACTACATACTTACACCTTATAACAAAACAAAAAAGACGAATATCGATATATCGACAAAGCCATTCCATCCACAGCGTCGCATCATTATTATATTGGAACCAGTTCACCTCACGTTCAAGGCTCACGTCTCGATACATTACGACATACATGTACAGAGAGAGAGAGGCTGCTCAACACACGAGTTAGCCGACTTTAAAAACGAGCCGCTTTTGAGTTAGACAATACGATGTACCTAATAAATATTTAAATTATTTTTTTTTTCTGTCAATAATTTATTTGATCACTTTGCAGGTTCCGCTAATATTCGGTAGTACCTACCACTGGTACATGTAGACGTCAAGAGCTCAGTGATATTACTACAAAAGACGTAGAAACCCGTGGTGAAAATGCTTCTCGTTAAAATTACTAATATCCCAGATAATACCTACAATATACCAAAAACAATAATTCACAATATTTTACATCCACGGTTCATTTTATGAAATAATAATGAACTATTAAGCTCTCAAACTGTAAAAATGCCATCACTGCATCATTTTGACAATTATTGTACTTTCAAAGTTTTTTTTTATGAGAATGAATGACGTGACTAGCTGGCCGTTCACCTGATGTTAAGCAATACGGCCGCCCATAACAGTTGCAGTGTCACTCGGAACTTTAAAATAATAAAGTTTCGCATGACACTGCACTGCGCACGTCATCCTGAGACATCACACAATCTAGTAATCAGATTACTAAACTGTGTAATCAGGTCATAAAGTCTCATTTGCCCAGTCATTTCACTAGCTACAATGCCCTTCAAACCGGAACACACACACTACAGTACAGTAGTGTAGTAGTGTGATTGTTTTTATAATTAAAAGTTAATGACAATAACAGTGTGAAAATGATTCCATGGTTAAAAATACAGATTTTACTGACTGCAAGCTATACTGACCAAACCTCGAGAGATGCTGACCCTTCCTTGACCAATTTGCTACCTATTGACATATGCATGTGTTAGTTAAGTAAAGAAAGAAAGAAAAAATTATTATTATAATATATAATAAAAAGATATTGTAAGTGGTCAGGAATAGGCCCAAGGCCAGGGGCCAGGGTGTAAGTAGAAATTAGTGTACTAGTAATTCTATTAAACATTGGCCATGATAAGTAAGAAAAATATATAATTTTTGGCTTCCACCAAGATACTAGGTTTGCTCAGGAAAGATAAAGGCATGTGGCAAATAACCAGGGGGTCTAGCAAAGATACCAACTACTAACGCTAACGCCTCACGCTAACTCCAAAAATGTATTGAAATGACATTCGCTACGGAAAAGTTAGCGATTTCTGAAAAGTCATTTCAGTACATTTTGGAGTTAGCGTGAGGTGTTAGCGTTAGTGGTTGTTATCTTTGCTAGACCCCCTGGTCCAGACTAAAGAGGCCCAAGGCCCTAGGGGCCAGGGGTAAATTTTTTCACGTATATAAATAAATCTATATAAATCACGTATTATCACCTACTCAATATTAGAGCAATCTTAATGAATAAACGGTTTAGCCTAGGCATACAAGGCACCTGTTCCATGTATTCGGCTATCCTATTTATATGTCATGGTATCCGAATATATGGAATGGTAGACGTCTATCTAGGGCAGACTGTCCAATTGGGTAGGTCCAACTTCGACAAAGAGGTCGCCCGAAGAATCCAACTCGGCTGGGCAGCGTTCGGGAAGCTTCGACCTATCTTTTCGTCCAAAATACCACAAAGCCTGAAAACAAAAGTTTTCAATCAATGTGTGTTGCCAGTGATGACTTATGGAACTGAGACGTGGTCTCTTAACTGTTGGCCTCATTACTAAGCTCAAAGTCGCGCAACGAGCTATGGAGAGAGCAATGCTCGGTGTTTCCCTGCGAGATACGATCCGAAATGAGGAGATCCGCAGAGAACTAAAGTGACCGATGTAGCTCTTATAATTAGCAAGCTGAAATGGCAATGGGCAGGCCACATCGCTCGTAGAACTGACAACCGATAGGAAAGAAAGGTGCTCGAGTGGCGACTACGAACTGGAAGACGCAGCGTAGGCCGGTTCCCCACTAGGTGGACCGACGACCTGGTGAAAGCCGCGGGGAGCCGATGGATGCAGGAGGCGAGCAGCCGCTCTAAGTGGCGGAGGGGGAGGCCTATGTTCAGCAGTGGACGTCTTAAGGCTGTTAATGATGATGATGATGATGACATACTAAGCATAATTATAGGCTACCGTAGAAGGTAATGTCAAAATATTATTTAACACTATAAATATGAAAAAAAAAATGTAGTTTTGTTTTCCACTACACATCTCTAGTCACCTAGTTACCTTGCTTGCTTAAGAACGACTCATTATCCCCCTAGTTACCCAGAGCTGCTATTTGGATTTCGGTATGGGCAGCTGGTGTCTCATTAAAAACGTCGGGGCGCTCGCTTCGCTTGCGCATTATTATCAGGTATTTGTCGACAACTTCGAGACTGTCGTTCCCAACAATTACCGGTATTTATTTATTTATTTATTTATTTATTCATAAATGCTTGCACACTTACAGCAACGCCAAGACGTGTGACGAGCCAGATACAATAATAGACTTAAGTATAGGTATTCGATTAGATACAAAATTAAATATTATAATAGATATGCACAAATGTCAATTACCGGTTAGGTCAATTATTATATAATCCTTACCATATTTAAAAAAGAACAACAAAATAATATAAAAATCATGTCAAAAAATTAATACACATAATAATAAACACACTATTTTACATAAAAAAAAGTCAAGGTCTGGTTGTTGAGCAACCAAGGCGTTGGGAAGAGAGACAGCCTGCGCCGTGGGAGCGTACTGTGTGGTGCTGGCATCGACACCAGAAACAGTGTCACCGGCATATTCAAATTCACAATTAGATTGTCTAGAGGACTGCTGATCTTTTATAAACTTCCAAAACTGCTTAGGGTTATGTCTAATATCGGATTCGGTTTGGCTTATATACTCCCTCTAAGATTGATCAATGAGTAATTTGACCCCTGTAAAATTTAAACATTTCCCAATTAAACTGCTGAATCTGTTCTCCAAATCGTTTCAAATGAAAGTCCTTATTCTTAATATTGGTTGTTTCCGTCGTAAACCACGTAGGATATTGATAACGTGAGCAAGGAATCGATTCTCGTTTACGGGGAACGCACCTATCAGAGCAAGTGCCTAGTAGGTTATATAAAATATTCACTGCCATATGAACCTCGGTGGATAAGTACATCTCGTCTCAATCAATAGCGGCAATGGAGGCATACAACGAGTGGAAATCAGTCTTGCGGAAGTTCCATTCTAGGGGTACTAGATCGCGTTCTGGGTGCACCCCACGCGCGCTGCGCACGCCAACTAATAGTGGCAGATGATAACCATCAATTTTGACTACAGGCTCCGTGTCGCCACTCACCTCGATCCATTCACCACCATGGTTGCTCAACACCAGGTCCAAAATTCCGTCACATTTACTAGTAACACTATTGTGTTGCTTTAACTTATAATTATCGACCATACAGTCATACTGAATGCGAACATCTTCACTACATGAAATTAGATTAAAATCGCCTACAATTAAGGCGACTTAAGGCTTCTAACTTAGGAAATTTAGCAAGGACATTCTCAAGTACACTAAAAGTATTACAGTATTTTCCTCACTTGATTTCGGTGGAATATATACGACGCAACAAACTACTTTCTTATATTGCAACTCAATTAACCCAATCACAATTTCAATATCATCGGAATAGCCATCCACTTCAACTATCTTCTGCACTTTAAGCGAGTTTCACACAGCTAGCAGCACACCTCCCCAGCCTTGGTCACGAGCTCGGTCATGCATGACGTAGCACGGTGTACCCAGCAGGAAACAGTTCCCCGTCATATACTCCTGACACAAGGAATGCTACGGTGAATGCATACATATCTGCTGATAGCGTGAGTATCGCCTTCTTTGCGGCATCAAGCTTCGAACGGAGACCTCTGACATTCTGGTAAAAGAGCGTATAGCAGAGGGCAGAGGGTGGTATTTACTTTCTTACTTGGTTTTCTGTTGGTTGCGAAATTCATTACGCCATGGCTTGATACACACGTGCTTCAGCCCAGTGCTCAGCTGATAAGTACGTCTCGACGTCCTTAGTCGGCACAGTTAATTTAAATGAAGCGTAGTTACCACGAGCCTTCAGAGTTTCGGCGCAGCATTTATTTCCAGGGCATATGCTATTTAGATAGGCTACTACTTGGTTCGCCGTAGTGTCAATATGCACATAGTACAAGTGCAGGTAAGATTTACGTTCAGCTGCAACAATTGTATTGGTGGAACATGGGCATTTGACATGATTTTCGTCTTGTCCATGTTTATCTTAAGACCAACCTGTCGGGAGACTCTACTGAGGTCATTGAGCATGGTGCTGAGGTCATCGAGCGACCCCGCCATTATGACTATATCATCGGCAAAACGAAGGTTAGTGATATACTCGCCGTTTATGTTGATGCCAAATCTTTTCCACTCCAAGAGCTTGAAAACATCCTCCAATGAATTTGTGAACAGTTTCAGAGAAATAACGTCTCCCTGTCTCACGCCTCTCTGCAATGGGATCTGTTCCATGCTCTGGTCCTGTAGTCGGACTGACATAATGGCCTTACTGTACAAACACTTCAACACTTCGATATACCTATAGTCAATTTGGCATCGCTGTAAGGACGGCAGCACCGCCCCAGTCTCGATTGAATCGAAGGCTTTCTCATAGTCCACAAACGCTAGGCATAGCAGCCGATTATACTCTTTGGTTTTCTGTATAATCTGGCGTAGCGTATGGATGTGGTCTATGGTGCTAAAGCCTTTTCGGAAACCAGCTTGTTCGGGAGGCTGGAATTCATCAAACCTGCGCGCGAGACAATTCGTAATGACCCTCGAAAACAGCTTATACACATGACTCAAGAGCGAGATGGGCCTATAGTTCTTCAATAAGGTGTTATCACCTTTTTTGAAAAAGAGCACCACCACGCTTTTGTGCCACGTCTCTGGCGTTGTACCTGCGAGGATGCCAGAATTGAATAACTTCTGGAGGACTATAAGTACCGGTCTACCACCCGCTTTCAGAAGTTCGGTCGTAATTCCATCCTCACCTGGCGCCTTCTTGTTTTTAAGCTGTTTGAGAGCCATTCTAATCTCGTACAGGGTGACGTCCGGGATATCTTCGGTATGGTGTCGGACTATCTTGGCTCTGGTGTCCTGAGACCTGTTAGTAGCGGGCTCACGTGTCGAGGTGTATAACTGTCCATAGAAGTTCTCAATCTCTCTCAGAATCTCAGGCTTGGATGAAATGACACTACCATTATCGGTCTTCAGTTTTTTCATTTGGCTTTGCCCAATAGACGAATCTTTTGCGAATACTTTAAGAGCCTTGGTTCCGCTAAATTGCGGCCTCAATACGTGAAGTACTAAAAGCACGCAAGCCGTGTCGCATGGAACTCCAGATACATCTATTGAGTTCACCGTAGGCTGACATATCAACTGAAGACTGTAGTTTCAGTTCGCTCCAGTCCGCCATTAGTTTTGTGTTTCCTGAGAGTTTCTGAGTCTTCTTTCGGCGTTGGGTCTTGAAGAACTTAGCTCCAACAGCTTGGACAGTTTCCACCAACCCGTTGTTCAACTCGTCCACTGTGTTGCAATCGGCAAGGCACTGGAAGCGATTTTGGAGTTCCAGCTGAAAGCCTTCGGGGTTTTAGATTTGGACGGAGTGTAGACTTCACCAGACGCGGCCTTTCAAGCTTAACATTGATATTCAATGCGCCTCTGTGAAAACCGTATACAATACGGTGATCGCTACCGGTTTTCACCTTGCTGATCACAGCGACATCATCGAATATGCGCTTCTTGGTCGTAATCATGAAGTCTATCTCATTCGTGGAACCGTCGGGGCTTATCCACGTCCACTTTCTGGATGGCCGCTTCTTGTAGAAGGAGTTCATCATTAAGAGGCCCTCCTTCTCCATGAAGTCAGCCAGCTTTTGTCCCCGTGGGTTCCGCTGCCCATATCCAAATGGCCCCACTCTCAGCTCATCACCTCATCACCATTCCTTGTGCCCAACTTCGCATTGAAGTCTCCCGTCATAACGATGAAATATGTTTCGGAAGTACGCATGGCTTCGGATATATCCTCATACATATCTTCTACTTCATCGTCAGAGTGTGCCGAGGTCGGTGCGTATACCTGGATGACCTGCAATGAATGCCGTTCGGTTATTCTGAGTATCAGGTACCAGGGTAGCTGGTCGACACACTGTCGACTTTGATCACGTTGTTGACGAGAGACTTGCGGACGAGGAACCCGACACCACCTTGGGAGAGTTGGTCTACCTTCCGGTAGAAGAATAAGTTACCGGAATTTAGGATTATCGTGTCCTGTCCCTGTCTTCGGACTTCTGATAATCCCATTACATCCCAGCGTAACTTACTCATCTCCTCCTTCAATTCGACCATCCTTTCGTCAGCCCTCAATGTGCGCACGTTATATGTTGCCAGGGCCAGGGGTCGTGTTTGGTGGGGTTGGTGGCCGGGCGTCTGCCGGGGATTCTTTGCAACCCCCGTTGCCGTGACCGCCGGAGCCACGGGATAGCCGAGCCGCCGGGGACTGGGGGCCGTTACTATTTCTGCTTGTCATTAGGGGGGGGGAGGGGGGGGGGGGGTTGCCATAATCGGCAGGCGGCTTGGTGGTCGCAGTAGATTATGATGGTGAAGACCAAGGCGAATGCTGCAGCCCATTCCCTGGATATTCCCTTACCCGACTTTTACGGAACCCACGGGAAGAGATGGGGTGGTCCTATTCGTAACCGGGACCACACGGCTAACAGGACACAGTAGTTCGAAAACAAAACTTACTCGCAATACAAGGTGATCTTGAATTGGTGTGTTATCCCGAAATGGGGGGACTGGGACCATGATACTCTACAAGTTGTGAGAGTCTTACTTGAAACTAGGTGTTTCAAAACCTCCATAGTAAAAAATAAATCCACTCGCAAAATTGCACGTGCGATCGCTACGAGAGTTAACAAGATACCATAAATTCATTTCTAAGCACAGGTTATTAAACTCATTCATATAAGGCTATTTTCGAACGTAAACTTTACATGGTATTTTTGCAATGAAAAACTATTAATTTAGTAAAGTCGTGAAAGAAACATTGTCTACCTTGGGGTGTAGATTTACCCCCTTTCCGGATAATATACTAATTCAAGGTCACCTTGTATAAAAGCTGACTTTATCTGACGGTAATAAGCCTTCTCACCTCATTGCTTTGTTATCGCACGAGTTGTAAGAATAAGTAATTAATTACCTACTATTATGACTTTTACCAGTCATCATCATCATCATCATCATCATCATCATCATCATCAACAGCCCGAAGACGTTCACTACTGAACATAGGCCTCTCCCAAAGAGCGCCACTTTGAGCGGCTGCTTCCCTCTTGCATCCATCGGCACCCCACGGTTCTGACCAGGTCGTCAGTCCACCTATTAGGGGGCCAGCCTACGCTGCGTCTTCCAGTTAGTGGTCGCCACTCGAGAACCTTTCACCAGTATGAGCTTTTAAATGTTGTTTCAAGTGTTGTTTTACTGCTGCTTTATAATCACATAAATTGCAAGCATATGGCTTTTCACCAGTGTGTGTTCTGATATGCTTTTGCAAATCTACTGACCGTCCTGATTTGTAATCACATAAATTGCAAGCATATGGCTTTTCACCAGTGTGTGTTCTGATATGCGTTTGCAAATCTACTGACCGTCCTGATTTGTAATCACATAAATTGCAAGCATATGGCTTTTCACCAGTGTGTGTTCTGATATGCGTTTGCAAATCTACTGACCGTCCTGATTTGTAATCACATAAATTGCAAGCATATGGCTTTTCTCCAGTGTGTGTTCTAATGTGCTGTTGCAAATTTGCTGACCGTCCTGATTTGTAATCACATACATTGCAAGCATATGGCTTTTCTCCAGTGTGTGTTCTGATATGCTTTTTCAAATCTACTGACTGTCCTGATTTGTAATCACATACATTGCAAGCATATGGCTTTTCACCAGTGTGTGTTCTGATATGCTTTTGCAAATCTACTGACCGTCCTGATTTGTAATCACATAAATTGCAAGCATATGGCTTTTCTCCAGTGTGTGTTCTAATGTGCTGTTGCAAATTTGCTGACCGTCCTGATTTGTAATCACATACATTGCAAGCATATGGCTTTTCTCCAGTGTGTGTTCTGATATGCTTTTGCAAATCTACTGACCGTCCTGATTTGTAATCACATAAATTGCAAGCATATGGCTTTTCTCCAGTGTGTGTTCTAATATGCTGTTGCAAATTTTCTGACCGTCTTGATTTGTACTCACACAAATTGCAAGCATATGGATTTTCTCCAGTGTGCGTTCTTAAATGATTTCCTAGCTTTTGAGAGAATGCTGATTTATAATCACACAAATTGCAAGCATATGGTTTTTCTCCAGTGTGTGTTCTAATGTGCTGTTTCAAATTTGTTGACCGTCCTGATTTGTAATCACACAAATTGCAAGCAAATGGCTTTTCTCCAGTGTGCATTCTCATATGAATATTTAATTTATATTTGCTTGTATATGTTTGTTTACAGAATGCGCATTGGAATGTTTTCTTCTCTGACTTTTCTTTATTTTTTTTAATTTCGTTTCTTTTTTTTGAGCCTCTAGCATCACACATGTTCAACTTCAACTCTTTTACCGTGGTTTTTGCCATTCTGCGGTAAGTCCACCACAATTATTTTTAAAGTCACTATGTAGAACTTGAATAAAGAAAATTGTTCAAATGTTTATGTAATTTCCAAATTGATCTTGTGAGAACAATAAGGAACCGTGAATAACTATTATTCTGTGATGATAACTATGATGTTGACACTGAAACCGCAGCTGCATACTGAAACAAAATACAAATACACATAAATAAATTGAGTGCACTACAAGCCCACTAGGTGGACGAACAACCTGGTCAGAACCGCAGGGAGCCAATGGATGCAAGAGGCAAGCAGCCGCTCTAAGTGGCGCTCTTTGGGGGAGGCCTATGTTCAACAGTGGTCTTCAGGCTGATGATTTATTTATTTTTATTTATTTATTTATTTAATTAATTAGTCGGTCGAAGCCAATTACACCAATTAATGTAAGTACAAAAGATACAAATAAATTCAGAATACAATGTCAATTATGTGAGTTAAAATTAAACAATAAAATTATATATTAAATTACGATAAGATATAAATAAGTACCGTCAATTATATTATCAAAAAACATAAAAGAAAAAATAATTAAAAATAAATTACTCATTCATCTCACAGAACTGCAAGCACTCCGATTGTCTCATTTTCAATTCATCCCCAAACAAATCACAAGCTGGCCTTGCGTCCAGGAGTTCATTGAGTGCAGCGAGGGTTCGAGGTATTGGAGAATAAGCTCGTGCAACTGTACGGCAAGATGATAGTGCGAATAATCTATGACTCCTAGCACGGCGGTAGTTATTCGGAACATAAAAAAATGAAAGCTCGTTATGGAGGTCAGGGGTATCCATTTTTCCACGAAGAATCTTGCACATGGTTTGCAGCTGGTCGTTTGCTCACCTGACTGCTAGAGAATTATAGCCTAAGCTGCCTAAAAGGAACTTAGTAGGATACATGTACGGGTAGTAGCCGTACATGTGCTTGTAAAGGAAGCGAAGGAAGGCTTTTTGGGCTTTTCCCAAGAGAAGAGCATAAGTGCTTTCGTGTGGGTGCTACACACATGAGCTGGCTTCAAGCTTACTGCGGACCAACGCACTAAAAATGAGCTTGATAACTCTGTCACCCGTAAAGTCTCGAAAGTTCCAAAGCACGAAGCCAAGACGCCTATAATACTCTTTAGCGGGTGCAGTTAAGATTGTGTCAACTTTTGATCGAATACTACACCCAGGTCTTTCATTGCTGTAGATCTAGCGATTGTAGTGGAGTCTGTGAAATTTAATTGGGTGTCGCATTCGTCCAAAAGTCATGGCATAACATTTTGATGAATTAAACTCCATTCTATTTGTTAAGCCCCACTCATTGATTGCATCTATATCCTGTTGGAGCTTTAGACAATCATCTACAGACTTTATTTTTAACATTAGTTTTAAGTCATCCGCGTACAGAAGACATTTGGCATGCTTTATGACAGCGGGAAGATCGTTGATCATTAGAATAAACAGAAGCGGTCCGAGAATGGAACCCTGACTAACCCCAGAACGTATATGATAGGGAGACTATTCATACATGCCTAGCCTAACATATTGCTGTCGATCCCGAAGATAGTCCGCAATAAACTGGAGGAGACCCGGGGCAAATCCCAATGTACTTAGCTTTGCCAGAAGTACGTCATTATTGACTTTGTCGAATGCTTTTTGAAGTCGAAGTATAAAACGTCTACTTGCCCTCGACGATCCAGACTTATTAGAACCTTTAGAATAGGGTGTAACCCTAGACACCTTCCAAGGCACCGGATAGGTTCCAGTGCTAATGGCTAGGTTGGATGGCACAGTGGATTAGCGAGAAATTTTAGACCTTGCTTCAGAAACCATGGGGAACGTTACCCAACAGAGCTTCCTGCTTTGAGATTCCAGATTGCAGAACCCACGTCTGTAGGAGTTAACTTGGATATGTTTACATATCTGCTTGAGCGTGTCTTATCAAGCTGATTTGCGCTTACAGTATGTTTCGGGGTATCTGGCAAGAAATACTAGCAAAAAATTTGGCAAAAGCTTCTGAAGCCTTTGTCCCGCTAAAAGCTTCGCCATTATAATTTATGCTTGGTTCAAAAGCCACCTTTAGATATATTCTGCCAGAATCCACGAGGATTCAAAATGACATCATCCTCAAGTTTTCTTAAATAAGAATCATGTGCGATTGCAACACGCGCCTTCAATGAAGCCCTCAGGTCCGAAAACGCTTTGTAGGTCTCTACGCAATGAAATTGTTTACAAAGAGCATGGAGCTTTAGCTTCCGTTTAGTATCTTGAATGATATCACTTGTGAACCACACTGGATACCGTCTAGTCAATGTTTTTTTGTAGTTTTCAAGGAATACAAATGTCAAATAAATTATAAATAATACTACAAAAACGATCGGTGCATGTTTTCACATCGTCAGCTTCAAGTACATCACGCCATGTGACCTCAGAAAGCAAGACATACAGCATATCGTAGTCACAGTTTTTGAAATTCCAATCCTTGCTAGGATCAATATTGCTGGATTCGAAGGAGTCAGAGCAATAGGTCGTGATAGCTTTTATCCCAATATCCAGAGGAGGATGGTAGGCGTCTGGGGGCACAAAACCGTCCATAGCTTTCTTTTCGCTCGCATTACTACTTAGTTAAAAAAGGGAATCAGCTGCTTGGATTTATTCTTAGAATAACAAAATCTTTTACTAAGTCAAAGAGTCTTTTATACCTTTACCAAAGTCTAGTAAGATCCGTGACTGAATATGGCTCTTTGGTGTGGTCACCTTTTTACTCAACTCATTCTGATAATATAGAACGTATCCAACGTCGATACACGAGAGCTGTTTGCCTCCGTTTTGGTCTCTTGCGTAGGTATCCTAGCTACGTATCCAGGATTAAGCATTTTAATTTAAGTTTTCTCTCCAAAAGGAGGCAAGTAAGTGAGCTGTTATACTTGCATAGAATCATCAACTCGGCGGTGGACAGCCCTCATCTATTAGGGCTGATAAACTTTAATTTAAGTATTCGCAGCAGAGTTCCTAGAGTTTTTAGGGTGGTATAGAAATAACGTATCCTACAACGGCCCTATGCCTCGTATGTGCCGTTCGTATGATGATCTAATTGGTAGCGTTCATCACCACTTTGACAATACGGATGATGATGAAAATGACGTATGCTATGGCCCAAATTAGTTTTGGGATAGCAAGGATGCGTTATGTGCCCTAAGGCTTATGGCGGTAAATTTATAAGAGAGTGGACTGTATTTTTGAATCGTTAGGCGGCTGGTTACAACAAATGGTATCACAACTACGACGAGCAAATGCTTAGGACTAGGATAAAGGAATTCCACGCACCTTCACTCCACCTAGGTACTCCTGGGAAGGTCCAGAGCGTCCTGGATTGTCCAATGTCTCCGGTCGATCGTCGATGGCGTCCGATTGCTAACCACTGTCCAATTTTGTCAATGTTTTTGGTGCACCAACACTTGTTTCACAATAAATTATATGTATTTTTAACACGTAATAGTTTTTGCGGTAGTATCACTTCACAAAGAGGCTTATGCGCATAATTCGCGTGCGCAGATCCTTCCCTTGCGACGATTCAAGGGTGACAGTTGACGCCGAGCGCATTTTGCTAGGCGTCGTGCGTGGATGACGTATAAGAATGGGAGGGAAAGGGACGCAATATACTCATCAAGCCAATGATACCATATCAATATAATTTGAATGAGAAATATATACCTACGGCGTCAACATCCCCCCGGCCTTAAAGGGTTGCCTTTAAGAAACCAAAATGCGTATAAATATCGTATGTTACTATATCCGATAGTATGCGGTGCGGTGTAAAGTATAAGTCATATAAATTAGTATGCGGTGCGGTGTAGAGTATAAAATCTATATAAAATAGTATGCGGTTAAACACAAGCGGTGAAATATTTTGCGGGTAAATATGTGTGTGCGGTACTTAATATTATGCGGTTCAACATAATTATAATACGCGGTAATGTATCTAATTTAACTTAAATTATAAAGTAAGCTAAGAAATTATGCTATAAGAAATTATTGATTAGGTAAGGGACATAACTTAACTACCGGGCGAAGGTAGCTTCCCTTTGCAGTCTTTATCGCGCAAACTCGAGTAGTGCCATCCTTAGACGGGAAAACCTCCTTCACAATGCCCAAAGGCCAAGCAAAGGGGGGAGCATTGTCAGTCTTGACAATGACAACCGTTCCCTCTTGTATGGGAACAGAAGGAACATTCCACTTAGCTCGCGATTGCAGCTGGTGCAAATATTCAGCGCGCCAGCGCTTCCAGAAGGACTGTACCATTCCATCAATCAGGCTATGTCTTTGACGTATGTCTATCAACGTAACCTCGGGCGCGGGAACCGAAGAAAGCGGCATAGTTTGTAAAAAGTGCGCGGGCGTAAGAGCAGAGGGCTCTGCGGGGTCACTGCTCATGGCGACGAGCGGGCGTGAATTTATAAGTGCTTCTATCTGTGTAAGAACAGTAAGAAGCTCCTCGTACGAAACGATTTGTTGACCTACGACCTTAAAAAGTATGGTTTTAATAATCTTCACCATACTCTCCCAACAACCACCCCAGTGTGGTGACACAGGAGGAATGAACTTCCAATCTACGCGATTCTCGGAAAATTCAAGCTCTAGGTGAGGTCGTAATTCGTCCAAAAATTTATAGAGGTCGCGGAGATATGAACGTGCTCCAACGAAACAAGTCCCGTTGTCAGAGTACATACATTTTATAGGGCCACGTCGAGACAGAAAGCGTTTAAACGCATTGAGGAAGCTGACTGTACTCAGATCGGTAGCTATCTCAATGTGAGTGGCTCGGGTTGTAAGACACGTGAAGATGCATAGCCAAGCTTTACGGCTCTTCACCCCCCGACCACGAGTGGGTGTGTACAACAATGGGCCAGCATAGTCGCACCCTACGTGCGTAAAAGCTTTATCTACCTGATTAACGCGGTGGCTAGGTAGATCAGCCATAAGCGGGAATAACGGCGTAGGTTTCGATCGGAAACAGACGTTACATTTATGAACGCGGTTGCGTATAATGCGCCTTGCAGCTAAGATCCAAAATCTTTGTCTTAATAAAGACATCAGAAGCTCTGGTCCAGCATGCAAGTGCTTGCGGTGATAGTAGTCTACTATCAAGTCAACTACGTGGTCATGGCGCGGCAGAAGGCACGGATGTTTATGCGTATATTCCTCGGCGGAATTCGACAAGCGACCTCCAACGCGAATAAGACCATTATTGTCAATAAACGGGCGAAGTTTAATTAAAGCGGGTGAACAAGGTTCATTTTTCAATAGACTAGATTTATCGTGCGAGAAATGAATACCTTGCACGGCGCGAATTAATTCAATTTCTGCAAAATCTAAGTCTGCGGCGGATATAGAATTACCACGAGGTAATTTTTTCGTAAAGCGGTAAACGTAAACGATGGCGCGTAACAGTTTGGAATACGACGAGTGTCGTTGCGCGAGTGCGTACAGCGGGGAGTCCTCAGGACTAGTCGTGAGAACATGCACCTGAGTCCGTTGTTCAGGCGCATCTGCGTAATCAGTATTATCGATTTTAGTTAAAGGCCATTCACTAGGGTCGCGCGTGATCCAGGAAGGTCCAGTATACCATAACGGATGGTCAACCAACTTGTCCGGGGTGAGACCACGTGACAAGCAGTCCGCGGGATTATTTGAGCCAGAAACATGAAAGAATCGACTCGCGGGAATATTATCTGTCAATTTTACGACTCGATTGGCGACAAAGGTCTGCCATCTATGCGGAGACGCTTTTATCCAACAAAGAACGACCTTGGAATCGCTGAAGGCGAAGACATCCCTGACGGGATAGCGCGGTTTAATGATGTCTATAGCCTTGCGAAGTAACTGTGATAACAATACCGCGGCGCAGAGTTCCAATCGTGCAACAGAAACTACTTTTACTGGTGACACTTTGGACTTTGCGCATACGAGTTGTACAGTATACTCGGAACCTACGTGGATTTGCATGTAAACAACAGCACCGTAGGCTCGCTCGCTCGCGTCAGCAAAGCCGATAACGTTGACATCACAATTCTGCACAATACCCAGATGTCGTGGGATGCGCAGTTGGTTGAGCACAGGCAGCTCAGCACAGAACTGCACCCAGCAGTTGACAATATGTCGAGGAGGCTCAGCATCCCAGTCGCACTTTGACAACCAAAGCTCTTTTATAAGAAGCTTGGCGTACAAAATGACGGGAGCCGCAAAACCCATGATGTCCCACAGACGTGCTATCGCGGACAACATCGTGCGCTTAGTGCACTTGTCGTCTGGTGCGGCGACCACGAAACGGAAACAATCACCAGATCTATCCCAAAATAGACCTAAGATTTTATGCGGAACAGACTCCTCGAACTCTTTGTCACGAGGTTCTTTATGCGTATCCGGTATGTGAGCTAGTACAGCATCTGAATTGCTTGTCCACTTGACGAGGTCGAATTGACCCAATTTGAAAAGTTGGATTAGCTCATCACTCAATGTGATAGCTTGCGTCGTTGTCATAACAGATAAAACAATGTCATCCATGTACAGGGATGAAACAAAGGCGTCTTTTGCGGCGGGAAATTTATCTCCTTCATCAAGGACTAATTGACGCACAACGCGTAATGCGTGAAAAGGACTAGACTTAAGTCCAAAACAGACGCGGTTAAACTGATAAACAGCAACCGGATCATCAGTACTAAACCGATATAAAATCCGTTGAAACCTGCGGTCAGGCTCGCGTACTACTATTTGAAGAAACATTTGACGGCAGTCGGCAGAAAGTGTGACTTCAAATAGGCGGAAATTTATCAGGATGCTAAACAAGTCGCCTTGTAAATTAGCACCTGCATGGAGAAGTTCATTTTGGCTGGGTCCAGACGGCACAGTTTTACAACTCGCGTCCAGTACGCAGCGAAGACGAGTCGAAGATTTATCTTCCCTCACTACTCCATGATGCGGGATCGTATATGAAGGTCGAGTGACGTCATCATTATTTAAATCGATAGGACTTAGGTAGCCCTTATTTATATAATCACGTATAACATCATTATACGCGGCGCGGATATTGAGCGAAGCATCTAACTTACGCTCTAAACACTTGAGACGTCTAAGCGCGGTGGCGTAAGAATCGCCTAACAAACATGCGTCATCACGAAACGGTAACGAGACGACGTACCTACCACTGTCATCACGAACGGTGGTAGCGCGGAAAAATTCTTCGCACTCAATGTCATCGGGACACTGAGCGGGCGGCGCGGTAATTACCTCTTCAAGCTCCCAAAAGCGCTTGAAGAGCGTGTCCATAGGGTCATGAACAACGGAACAACAAGTAGATACATTACTGTGAACGATCTGTGACGTAGGCGCGGAGCCCATAATCACGAAACCCAAAACAGTTTGAATCGCAGGCGGTACATTAGTATATTGACTACGGACTACTCCAGGTAGCATTAAATGCGCGAAGGTGGACGCTCCGACTAGACAGTCGACCGGCCCTGGAATTGCGTAATCCTTATCAGCGAGCGGAAGTGACTCGAGATGCGTAAACGCAGCCGCATCGACGGGCGCGGACGGCAGCGTGTCGCTTATACGATCGATCACGAGCGACGTAAGATTGAAATTAATATTCGTATTAAATCTCGAGTGCATTTTTATGTTAACTGAACCCTTAACTTGTTTAACGGAACCCCCAATACCCCTAACTACCGTATGTGACGGCGTTATATTATTGAGTAATCCAATGCGCTCACAACATTCGTAAGTTATGAAATTACTCTGCGATGCGCTATCTAACAGACATCGAATTATTAGCGGCCGATTGTGTGCGTCGTACACTACCACTTGAGCTGTAGCAAGCAATATAGTAGAACAGTTAGCTAACCGTTGCTGCATGTCAGCCGGTGTATTAACACGCGAGCGAACCGAAGCGGCAATGGATGTCGTACATAGCGATAGATCGCTGCGTTGCGTCATCAGCGCAGGCGCTTGGCACGGGGCAGGCGCGTGCGCGGCGGCGGGGACGGGCGGCCGTGGCGTGGCGGTTGGCGCTACAGCCTTTGGCATAGCGTTCGTGGGTTCGAGTCGCGGGCGCGGGTTATTATTAAAATGTAGCATCGAATGATGTCGTTGACTACAAGTGCGGCATTTTAATTTAGAAGTACAATTAACTGCTTTATGAGTACGACTTAGGCAACTTACACACGCGGTATTATTTTTGATAAACTTAAATCGCTCAGTAGGCGAAAGTTTTTCGAATGCGGTACATTTATAATAATGATCATGAGCGGCGTAATTACACAGGGAGCATTTATCAGAACTCGAGCATGTCACGTATGACTGTGGATTCGGCGGGTTATTATTATAATTCTTAGCGCGGGGTTTCGAACTAGATTTCGCGGCATAATTACTGTCAGCAGCTGGAGGCATAGTGCTCCCGTAGATTCGACCTTGACTTTTAATAAAATTAATAAAGTCATCGAGCGTGTTTACTTTCTTATCGCGGGAGTACATTTGAAACGCACGGATAGTCTCCGTATCAAACTTTTGCATAGCTATGTGCAGTAATACGAAATCCAACAGATTATCGATTTTTAATGCTTTAAGCGAGTTGACAGCGACTACAAACTTATCAATAAACAATTGAAAATAAGCTGCAGACGGCGAACCATTTAATTTTAGGTTGAGCGCTTGTTCTAGGTAATTAGTACCTAACAACCTTACGTCTTGATATTTATCGATAAGCGTCTGATAAATCACCTCATAATTATCTGGGGACGGTACAATGCCCGAGAACGTACTCTGAGCGGCGGGAGATAGTTTACCTATTAAATAGTAAAGTTTATCTGCGTTTGTCAGCGAGGGGTTATTGTGCATTGTGGCATTAAAGCTAGCGTAGAATAACGGCCAGTTGCACATATTATTATCGAAAGACATAAGCTCAATCGGTGGTAGCCGCGGTGAGACTCTGTGCGCCACCGAACTTGGCGGAGGCTCAGACGCGGGGGCGGGTCTAATAAACATCGACATAGCCTTCTTGACGTAACAGTACAGGTCCTCAAAGGAGGAGTAACACTGATAAGAGGGAGTGGCTTTAGGATCACTTTCAATGAGCAATTCATTATATTCGTCAAGGACCTTGTGAAAACTCACTCTTATGTCTTCCACAGTTACACAAGAATTCAGAAATACCTCGCGGGATACATCTGATTTATTAGCTAATGTAGCCTGATTATAAACCACATTAATTCGTTCATAAAGAGCGTTTCGCTTTGCTTCTAGAACGGCTAAACGCGGCTTACACGGAGAAGCTTCCTTATCTTTATCTTCGTGAGACATTTTAATCGAAATTAATTATCGCGGAAAAACAAACAAAACAACAGAAAACAATACGTAAATATGTGGAGAACAATAAATATAGGCAACTATCAATATAGCATTACACAATACATACACAATAGCATCAAGTTGAGCGATTATTTTATTTTATTCTGTACGGCGAGTAAACAAGTATCTCGACCGTGCGGATTGCGCGGGTGGTGCTATAACAAATTGATGCTACCGTCAAACTTCGAGTGAATACTGCGTAATATTAAGTAGGCGCGGTTTTAATTTATGTTATGTTATGTTATGTTATGTTATGAATACGTGTTAATAAATACCTAATTATAAAACATATAAATGTATATGCCTAAAGGGCGGGAATGTATATACGATTTATAAATCTCTAAAGGCAAACATTTATATGGGCGCGGTGCGGGGATGCGTTGAAGTTCGTTGCAGGTTAACCGAAACGTCAACGCCTTATGTTGACAAGTGTAAAGTACACAATAGCGTACTATCGTACAGACCACGTTGTGTTACGAAGAAATTGCAACAAAATGGTGGAATTAACATATGACAAAACGGGCAAAAATCAATTGAATCCAATTATGCTGGATCAAATTGATCGAATCCTGTGAGAGGGATCAAATCCTGCGAGAAGGACCAAATATGCTATGGCCCAAATTAGTTTTGGGATAGCAAGGATGCGTTATGTGCCCTAAGGCTTATGGCGGTAAATTTATAAGAGAGTGGACTGTATTTTTGAATCGTTAGGCGGCTGGTTACAACAAATGGTATCACAACTACGACGAGCAAATGCTTAGGACTAGGATAAAGGAATTCCACGCACCTTCACTCCACCTAGGTACTCCTGGGAAGGTCCAGAGCGTCCTGGATTGTCCAATGTCTCCGGTCGTTCGTCGATGGCGTCCGATTGCTAACCACTGTCCAATTTTGTCAATGTTTTTGGTGCACCAACACTTGTTTCACAATAAATTATATGTATTTTTAACACGTAATAGTTTTTGCGGTAGTATCACTTCACAAAGAGGCTTATGCGCATAATTCGCGTGCGCAGATCCTTCCCTTGCGTCGATTCAAGGGTGACAGTTGACGCCGAGCGCATTTTGCTAGGCGTCGTGCGTGGATGACGTATAAGAATGGGAGGGAAAGGGACGCAATATACTCATCAAGCCAATGATACCATATCAATATAATTTGAATGAGAAATATATACCTACGGCGTCAACAACGTACAAGATATATTCAGACTTAGTCTCAACCAATTTAGAAACAATGTTTATAAGTATTTACCGTAGTCGGGTGGTACTGGGGGGCGAATACGCATTGATTATTGTCGTTTTTGTATCCCGGGGCAATGCGATGCTTGAATATAATTTGTTATGTACGTTACCACAACATTTTTTTTTTGTCTCCTTTCCTTTTTCGAGTGTATTGAAGCTATATTTAATGTAACTTTAGAAGTGATTATTATAATATTCTATAATCGAATAATATTCTCTGTAAATAATATTGTGTACTAGCTACTGCCCGCGGCGTTGCCACGCGTGGACTACATTACTTTTCAGGTTTCGATTTGGGTAATGGCTTTATTTTTTAAAACTGATTTTCTATCAGCCACACTGAGTTTTCTGCTCGTATAATCACTTCCACAAAGTAAAAATGACGTGTCTTAATCATGGATGAAATAATTAATTATAATATTTTCCAAAACAGCGTAGGTACGCTAATTATTATCCTTGATATTCCTGGAACAATTTTGATGAAATCTCCACTCATGGCTACTTAACTATAGAAAAATTTTCGATGATATTTCGATAAGTATCATCAAACTCATGATTAATTAAAACCTATATTATATTAAAATCTAGGCTTTCAAAACATTTTTACAATAGGGTCTAGCAAAGATACCAACCGCTAACGCTAACGCCAAACGCTAACTCCAAAATGTACTGAAATGACGTTTCGGAAATCGCTAACTTTTCCGTAGCGAATGTCATATCGATACATTTTTGGAGTTAGCGTGAGGCGTTAGCGTTAGTGATTGTGATCTTTGCTAGACCCCCGGCATTTTACATAACATGTTTCGTACACAGATTAGAGAAAAAAATCTACTTCGTATCATTCCAAAGAGTATTATTATACTTCTGTATCATTCAAAGAGTATATATAATTTATTACGTAACGTAAGAGTATCATTGGTCCACTGCATTAGCCTATGGTGGTAATAGTATGCATTGAATAGTATGCATTGGCCCACAGACCTGTGGGTAGACAGCTTAAATCTTCACAGATGATAAATATATTTTTGTTGCCGCTATTACAAAAAATACGAATAGATAGAATAAAATAATATAATAATAGAATATAATAGAATAAAATAAGTATTTAACCCCTTAAATACTCATTTTATTCTGTATTTTAGTATTTTTTCTCTCTCATACAACAAACGTTTTTTTGCTAGTTTTTATAGAACCGTTCGTGCGCGAGCCCAAATCGCACTTGGCCGGTTATTTCTCTAATCTGCGGGCACTAAGTATAAGTAACATGTTTGTATCTTGAATGCAATCGATTCATACTTACTACTTACAATTTTTTTTTTTTAAATGAAATGAAATTTATTTCGGAAATACATAGGGTCTACCTACTCAAACATCGTAGGTAAGTACTCACTATCCTTAAATATTTAGGTACCTAACCCTCTTAACCACGATTAGGTATGCATTAAGTAATAATAATACATGAGTATCATAAATATAAGTAATCTAAGTAGTATTTAAATTCGGCGTTATTAAAACTTACGTAAGTTTAGCAGTTTATACATAGATGTTAGGTATAACTTGGCTCACACATAGACGACAGTATGAATGGACACCTTTTAGTGGGTACTATAACAAAATTCGAGTAGGTATAAATGCCTGAGCACTAACTCCTAACTAAGTTAACCTGTGTTTAGGATATTAGGTCTCCCACATCGACACTTCCTCTATTTATAGGTATTTTATTAGCGTATAAGCACTGCGATGTTTGAACGTGCAGATACAGTTTCTTTCAATTATTATTAGCTTTAGTTTGTTGTATTTACTTTAGAATAAATATTATTTGATGGTATATCTATTTTACTCCAAAAACCCCAAACAACCTGCAAGGGCTTAAATAGAAAAACTAATAATTGATAATCAAATCTAATAAATTGTAAAATTTCATTCCACTGTTTAATGCATATTTACTACCGAAATTAACTCCTATTACTCTTTGTTCATGGCCTTACACACGTTTTTTTTTTTCTTTAATCTGTGCGTCCAGATGGACTTTACGTGAAACATGTGAAATATTCAATAACAACACAACGAAAAATTACTATACTTGTAAACACTGGCTAAATACACTATGTGTGGAGCCATAATACAACATAAAATAAATTACTGTGACATAAACTAACCGTCAGTAGCCAAAAAAAATGCACCATGAAGCGGCCATGTTGTATAAAATTCCGTCCGGTTTCGTAATGATATTTTAATAATTTTGACCAAAAATTTTTAATGATATTTGTATTTTAATATATCCTATGTTGTGCGCCGGTTATTTCTAAGCATATTAGTGCAACCCGCATGAAAATCAGTTCAGTATCTAGGGTTTTGTTCAATAACAAACAAACAAACAAACAAACAACTACAAATTGTTGTCCCTAGATGGCGTTAGATACGATAAATTAGAAAATGTATGGAGAAGGGCAAAAAGTCTTTTATTCCTGCATCGCGGTTACGATATTTTTTGAACAATAGAACCTATGGGATAAATTAGATTTGACATCATTATGTGTGTGTTCCGTAGGGCGCCAGAATTACACATTTATTATATGTAGAGATTTTGCTAACCATTTTAATATTTTTTTTATTATTTATTTAGGTCTGCCAACAGTTAAAAGAGATATCTAAACTACATGCTCAACCAATTACAGGCAGACACCGCATACACCTATAATATAACTTGTATAGTGTGTACTAATACTGCGCTAATTGCACTATGTATAGTTAAACGCTAAAGGTAAAATAAAAAAAAAATAAAAAAATTTAAAATAGAGGAATGAAACATCAAAGACAAACCTAATTTGGTTTTATATGTGTTATTGGGCATCTCTGTAAAAGTTCAGAATTAAATAAATAAATAAAAATATCTGGCTAAGTGCGAGTCGAACTGGCGCAAACAAAAGTATCACGTTTGTTGTATGGGAGCCGCCTTAAATATTTATTTTATTCTGTTTTGAGTTTTCGGACACAACTAAGTTCAATTCCGTTCACCTAGCACTTATTACGAACTGTCATATTTAACTAGAAGTTGCATCTCTTTCAGATGTTCACCGCAACCCTGTATTTAAAACAAATACAACTATTAGGTGCAAATATTGTAAGTTAATTTTTCTATGTACTTATGTTATTTTTATTGTGTATTATGATGTAGTGTTGTGTGATGTCCTGAATAAATGTATTTTCATTCTTTCTTTCTTCTTTCTTATTGTTTTATCAATCAATCAATATATTTAGTTGCAAGAATAAAAACGTTTAGCTCTCTAATATTCCACCGTATTGGCATGCAAAACTAGTAAAACACAATTAGAATTTAATTACATCAAGAATTTAAATTAATAGGAGTAATACTACTAATTGACATTAATTATCTTGGATTTTAATATACATATGTTAATCTTTATTTTTCAATGGACATTATATTTTTAATGATAAATGTTATTTTTATATTATTATTTACTTAGTAAAATTTAATTTTTTAAGAACTTATGTTTTTACCTACAAGTACCTACTAACTATGTAAGTATGTTAAATTATTGTTCACCTGTATTTTTTATACCAAATAAATGAGTATGAATATGAATAATAATCAACAATAATTCATTATATTCAACACATAATAACTATACAAATAAATTCAAAATTATTAAAATGTCAATTGATAAAACACACATTAAAATGCCCCTTCACAAACCAATACAATAGCAATAGAATACCTCAAATTAATTACAAGAACCTATCATTTAAATACTCCTTAATTGTATAATAACCTTTATAGTTCAAAAATTCAAACAGCTTTCTTTTAAACAGTTCAACATCTAAAATCTTCAAAATGTATTTTGGTAAATTGTTGTAGTCTTGGGGCCTTTACCAGACGCCAGAAACTGTCAAAGTCAAAATCACTTAGTGTAACGATTGTTTTCATTGAGTGAACTTATTATTGTACTTATCTAAAGATTGTTTTCTCCGCAAGAGGAACTAAAAATAGAATGAAATCTAGGTATAACAAATACACCCATTACTAAAACTCCTTTCTATTATCCTAATATTGTAATTTGATTCTGTTTTTAAACCTATTAATCAAGCTTCGATTGCTCATTGTTTATAATATAATGTATGTAAATTAAGTGTAATTTCTCATGCAGTGAAATGTAAATTTCTTTTTAGAAAATAAAGTTTCTTTAACCATATAAAATAGGCTTAGATAGATAGGTGTGTTAACTAATTTTGAGGCATTCAGTTTGAGGCAGACTTAATAAGTTGTAGTTAAACACAATATACACATAACACACAACACATACAAAACACACACATTCTGTAACACTTCCTGGTAATTTGCAAGTTATGGGCTAAGATTGTCCCCACGGACCCAAATCCTGGATCCGCCCCTGCCTCACCCATGGTAAACATTTGTGTGAATGTGATTAATATTGGTGTTTATTTTGTGCTAGGTCTAATTCTATTATTGGTAAGCATGTTTTATAGGTTAACTTAACTGGCTCCCATAAAAGAATAATAAGGAAGCCTATAATTCAATCAAACACAAATCAACAAACAGCAAAAAGGCATCCAGTGGATGTCAAATAATATAAGGATATTAGGATCATCTCCATGATGTTATCCCCCGTTGAACAGGCCTCCCCACAGATTACTTATACGTAGCAAGCTAGGCCTCCCCTAGCCTCCCCCATAAATTGCCACTTTACAGACCAAGCAGGTATTCCGGACAGAATATTAAGTATCGCCAGACGCTCATTATATGGGGTTTACCATTATCACGCAGACCTCTGTCTAAAGCACAAAGTTACAAACCCCTTTGTTATCTTGTTCATCAGCTATCACCAAGGTCCACGCCCGCCACATCAATGGTAAACAAACACTCGTACCTACATACCCAGTAGATTTACCAGAATATTATAATCATCCTCCACAAAATAGATCTCAGATGAACCCACAGAGAACTTTGCTATATACTGAACACAGAATTCCCCCTAATACATAGCAGAACCGAAGTGTCCATACATACTTAACCCAAAGAGTATATAACGCTACGCTGACTTAACCTTGTTTGAACATGAATCAAACTATAGAGCACATTTTTTTTTCTTCTAATGTCAGTTCCTCTTTCAACATACCATATTAATAGTATTACCCGATTTAGTCGGGTACCTAAATAAAAATCTAGCTAGAAGTAAAATGTAAATAATAAAAATTATATAACGCCTACATTAAAAAAATATAAAATATTAAAATTAATTACCATCATACTACTATCTATAGACAAGAAAAAGGTCTATAGATAGCTCATGCAATCTTTTAATAAGAAGGATTCAAATTAAGTATAACCAGCAGTTTATTCAACATTTCTTTTAATAACTCACGAGTTTTTCAATATTACCAAGTAAAAGGGATTAAAGAACAACAGTTATGTAGGTATAGGATTCAGTGAATTCTATGAGTGATTTTACTCAGAAATAACAAAGTTATTGTTATAATATTCTACCCACTTTATGTTTAGTCATTCAATAATTTTAAAACAATGTGCAAAGTACCCTCGATTAGTTGAGATATTTATGTCAAACTCAACTGACTTAGGAAAAATTGACTTTGGAAACTGTCAACTTCAAGTGACAATATAGATTATTGACGCAAGTATTGTTTGGATCGGGTGCTGCCATAGCTAATGGATTCTACCAGTTTGTTGGGAAAATAAACATAAGATGGATTATGTTAAACAAATAAATAAATTTGTTTGAAGATTGGTCTTAGCGTAGTCTGTTCGTTTGCCAGGCTATTAAAGCACAAGAAATAAAATAAGTATTATAGTTTATAATTAATGATGCCGCAGACACGCAGCCAGAGTGCGGTTCGTGAAGCAGATAGTCGAATTCGTGCACTGACTTCTGATTTAGAAAAGGCTCAGCAGTTAAATATAAAATTGCTGAATGAGCAAGAAGAGTGTGCAGAAGAATATACGCATCTTCTTAGCCATATCGCACTACTTAAATCAAAACTAGCCGAAAAAGAAACTGAACTAATTGATCTGTCTTCTGAAACAAACAAATTGAAAAATAGCACAGAACAGAATCTAAAAGATATGAGTGAGTACGAAAATGCATTACAAATAATTAAAATGCACGAAACCAATGCTATGCTTTTTGAAAAACTACAAAAGTCGGCGGATATGGAGAATAACCAAAAAATTGACTCACTGAATAAACAAATAGAGTGTCTTACAAATCAAGTAATACGCCTACAAACTGAAATTATACAACTCAAAAAAACTCAGAATAAAAAAACTGGAATTAAAACTCAAATAAAAACAAAGGTATCGGTCCCGAATAAAGATAAAATTGCAAGCAAGATTAAAAAACAGAAAAACGTAAAATCCATCAAAACTGTTAACAACAACAATAAAATTGAAGAACTTAAGGAGACACAGAACACAGAGAACCAATCAAATGGCAGTAAAATCGAAGAAATGGAAGAAAGCATAACTACGCCAGATAACCTGAACCTAACAAATAAAAGAAATAATAGTAAAATTATAGATAATAAACAAGGTAAAAGTAAAACCGTAATACTGAGAAAGAATGGGACCAGAGATAACAAACCAATTAATAGTAAAACAGAGAAACTTAAGGAAAGTGAATCAACAGGTAACAAACCAAAATCCAGTAAAACAAGAGAACTTAAAAGTAGTAAGAAGGAAAATGACAATAAAACTGAAGAATGTAAAAAAAGTGACACTATAAAAACAAATGTTAAGAAGATAATAGAGGAAAACACACTAAATATTATGGAAATAGAAAAAAATGACACTTCTAATACAGTGATCTCTAATAAAATTAATAAAAATGAAATAATAACAACATCAACACAATCTATAGCCAATGGTTTCACATCAGAAGACAAAAAACTCAAACAAATGGTTATTTTGTGTGACACTTATGGAAAATCACTGGCTCAATTTGTAAAAAAACATGACTCTGACTATGATGTTGTGATGTCAATATGTAAACCCGATGCTGCCATTGAAGAAGTCTTAAAGAATGCAGCTGCGATTACAGTAAATCTAAAAGAAGGAGATGAAGTAATTGTAATCACCTCTTGTCTTTTTGACTTTAAGTTGGGGTGTATAAAACACATTGCAGATTTATGTACACATAAAAAACTGAAATTACAAATCACCACCCTACCGTACATGTATACTAATAGTTCTGACAATAGTTATAATGCAAGAAAGTTTAAAATAAATAGGCATTTATATAAATTGGCTTTGCGATCTCGAAGTATGTCAATAATTGATTTAAACTATTTTAAAGGAAAGTTTTTGATTGCCTCTAGGACACCATCAAATAAATTTTTAAAATATCTTTTCCATGAAATAAAGAATAATGTATGTGGCTATACCACATACTCAGGTACCAATTTAATTTACTTGACAGGAGATCAAGTAGTTAGTTCGGAGTTTTCAGATGTTGAATGCATTATCAATAATCCCATTAATTTTTTAGGGAGAGGCTTGATAACAATTCCAATCTCTTAATAAAAAATAGCAATGAATTTAAAATCATTCATCAAAATACTAGATGTGTCAGGAATAAAATTTTGCTGCTACAAGGAATTTCAGAGGCCTACAAGCCTGATGTTTTAATTTTGTGTGAAACATGGCTTAATCAAAGTGATGTAAATAACATAGCAATGCAGGGATATAATCATGCAAACTATTTTATAAGAAAAAAACGTATACACGGAGGCGTATCGATATTTATCCGAGATAGATTATCATATAAAAAATGTAAACAAATTGATGATTTATCGGTTGAATACCATTGTGAACTAACAGCCGTAGAAATTCAAGTAAACGTGTGCAAACTTTTGATTGTAGGTATGTATAGAACCGGTAAAGGTGATTACCTAACATTCATTGATAATATAACAAAACTCTTCGAATTGCTGTGCAGTAGTTTTTCTAGTAGAAGCGTAATACTAGCAGGTGATTGGAACATTGATTTTCTGGTTGAATCTGCTAATAAAAATTCCTTAACTGATATAATGCAAACGTGTGGTGTAATGCTACATGTATGTATATATCATAATATATTACCTGGTTTCTATTATTCATTCACAACTTTCACATCACAGCACTTGACAGTCCTTTTCACAGTAATTTAAGCACAAAAAAACTTGATTTTCTCAAAATTTTACATCACTTTATCGATTTTGCGCGCGGGTCACGGGCCCGATTTCTAGACACGACTGCTCGGATGGCAGTTGTTTTGAAACTGTTTTTTTTGTTTCGAATTTAGTTTCTCTTCAAATTCATATTTTTCTTTTTCTACTGTCAATTTCAGTGAGGTATTTTATAGTTTGGCCATGATTGTATGTATTTTGACTCTAGATTTATTTTTTTTTACTATTCTGTATTCAAAATTTTGAAAACTGCAAAAATCTAGAACCTTGGAATGCTAGCGAGGTTTCTTTAGAAAAGCTGTCGCTATGGAATGGCAGTCTCCATTTACTCCTCGAACGAGGAACACTAAATTGATATAAGGCCATTCCCGGGCCAGGCAAGGCCCGGGAACTCAAGAACGCCTTCAAAAACCATCTTTGGCTATCCAACACCAAAATTGTGAAGTGAATCTCCATCTACGTCAATCGCTGCGCCACGACATATCCATTGTCAAATCGCCGATCGCCGAGCTACATCCGCTACAGCCAGTCGCGAAACTACGACGAATCTATCGCCGAGAGCTGATCGCCGAAACTACATCTGTTGTCACCGTCGGCCGCCGTATCTACCACGACGAATCTATCGCCGAGCGTCAACCAGTGAGACGACCGGCTTGCCTTTTTCAAACATTGAGTGGCAATATAACTTCATCACCATGTTCCGGCCCGTCGTCCGTCAAAGCTTTGTCGACTAATACCTGCGTGTCTCCTGCTCCTGCATCTTGAATCTGAGCTGCGTAATAATACTTCATCGACGGTGGAAGGACGAGAATCTTCTTCTGGATCCAGAAGCTAATAACTGAATGAGCTAGCCGCTGAACTCTGGAAGTCGGACAAACTAAAGGCAACGAATTCCTCAGTCTCTATAACGACAGTGGGCCTTGTTTGTTTGAAGACCCGGAAGTGGGCCTCGTTAAAGACCGGAAGCGGGCTTTGTTTATCTGAAGACCCGGAAGTGGGCCTTGTTTGGATCCAATAACATTCTAATTCTACCGTGATAACTTGTAGGCCGTAAACAACTTAAATTTCGCGTTCTTCCGCATCATCTAGAGACTCTTTTTTTTGCTTTCTACAAAGCTTGTAAAATTTACGAAAATAAATATCTGTTACCAATTCCTTTTTTTCTCTTCAGCTCTTAGGATCCTGTTAACCTAGGCACTGTTTAGGTAGGGGAGGAGCTGCTCATTAACTTGTAGCGTTCCATTCTACCTTTTTCACGAAAGGAACGGATGTAACGTGACAGTTTGGCGCCCAACTAAAATGAACCCTCTAAAACATTCTTCTAAATTCTAAAATAATACTTACTCAAGTAGGCTAAAATTTGATATTGACTTTTGGCTCTAACGTAATATCTTAGGTACTTGCTTAATTTATTTTTATACAGGCAGGACACGCGGAACATCACACTTACATTCTACAACACTCGCATAGTACTTAATACTTAAACGAACTTAAACTTGACTTGATTTTATCCTTGACTATTGACTTCAACTTGTGACTATGGCGAGACCAATTAAATACTCGTTTCTAAACAAACTTGAACTGGAATATGAAGTGACTATCAGAGGTGAAAAACCAGCTGACACTTTGACAACTCTTAAGGAGCAGCTGGCAAAATTGAGTCACATTCAACCTGAGGACATAAAATCTTCTCCAATACCTCTCAAACATGACCTCTCTCAAGCAGAGATCACGTTTAATTACGTCGAGGGTAAAATCTCGCACCTCGAAGCCACGGATGATAAAAGTAACCTGAGGAAAGTTGAATCTTTCGTAAATCATCTTCATTATCGCCTCGAACGCTTTAACGCCGTTCCACCATTTGTTGAGTCATAACTGTCACGTTACATCCGTTCCTTTCGTGAAAAAGGTAGAATGGAACGCTACAAGTTAATGAGCAGCTCCTCCCCTACCTAAACAGTGCCTAGGTTAACAGGATCCTAAGAGCTGAAGAGAAAAAAAGGAATTGGTAACAGATATTTATTTTCGTAAATATTACAAGCTTTGTAGAAAGCAAAAAAAAGAGTCTCTAGATGATGCGGAAGAACGCGAAATTTAAGTTGTTTACGGCCTACAAGTTATCACGGTAGAATTAGAATGTTATTGGATCCAAACAAAGCCCGCTTCCGGTCTTTAACGAGGCCCACTTCCGGGTCTTCAAACAAACAAGGCCCACTTCCGGGTCTTTATTCAAACAAGGCCCACTGTCGTTATAGAGACTGAGGAATTCGTTGCCTTTAGTTTGTCCGACTTCCAGAGTTCAGCGGCTAGCTCATTCAGTTATTAGCTTCTGGATCCAGAAGAAGATTCTCGTCCTTCCACCGTCGATGAAGTATTATTACGCAGCTCAGATTCAAGATGCAGGAGCAGGAGACACGCAGGTATTAGTCGTCAAAGCTTTGACGGACGACGGGCCGGAACATGGTGATGAAGTTATATTGCCACTCAATGTTTGAAAAAGGCAAGCCGGTCGTCTCACTGGTTGACGCTCGGCGATAGATTCGTCGTGGTAGATACGGCGGCCGACGGTGACAACAGATGTAGTTTCGGCGATCAGCTCTCGGCGATAGATTCGTCGTAGTTTCGCGACTGGCTGTAGCGGATGTAGCTCGGCGATCGGCGATTTGACAATGGATATGTCGTGGCGCAGCGATTGACGTAGATGGAGATTCACTTCACAATTTTGGTGTTGGATAGCCAAAGATGGTTTTTGAAGGCGTTCTTGAGTTCCCGGGCCTTGCCTGGCCCGGGAATGGCCTTATATCAATTTAGTGTTCCTCGTTCGAGGAGTAAATTGAGACTGCCATTCCATAGCGACAGCTTTTCTAAAGAAACCTCGCTAGCATTCCAAGGTTCTAGATTTTTGCAGTTTTCAAAATTTTGAATACAGAATAGTAAAAAAAATAAATCTAGAGTCAAAATACATACAATCATGGCCAAACTATAAAATACCTCACTGAAATTGACAGTAGAAAAAGAAAAATATGAATTTGAAGAGAAACTAAATTCGAAACAAAAAAAACAGTTTCAAAACAACTGCCATCCGAGCAGTCGTGTCTAGAAATCGGGCCCGTGACCCGCGCGCAAAATCGATAAAGTGATGTAAAATTTTGAGAAAATCAAGTTTTTTTGTGCTTAAATTACTGTGAAAAGGACTGTCAAGTGCTGTGATGTGAAAGTTGTGAATGAATAATAGAAACCAGGTAATATATTATGATATATACATACATGTAGCATTACATATTTCCCCCACGACCCCAGAAAATTTTCAACTCCATTGAAAATTTTGAAGGTTAGGAATAAAACCTTGCTCTTTCATACTTAAATCTTGCACTTCTTCTTTTACTCGCTCACAAACATACTTAGGGGATATGGTTCACATATTTGATGACGCATACTCCACAAGGAACTATTCATTATACATAACGAAGGCTTATTTTTTTTTAATTAGGTGTCGTTATCCGCACCTTTTTGAAAACCCGAGTAAAGATAATAAGTATTTACAATTAAGAAAATGTACAACACAAAGGCTTATTTAACGAGTTGTGTACCGCTCTTTAAGAATATTACACGCACCCTTGGGTATTGAAGACGTCAAGGAAATTAATATTCAAGAACCTTGTATTTAAGAAATTGCAAGGAAATTAAGATTAGAGTAACAACATGTGCAACTAAGAAAGTATAAAAAAAAATGAGTAAACACAATGGCTTCTTACCCACACGACTCGTGTTATAAGATAAAACAAAAAGAGTGAAAAAAAAAAAATAACGTTTGTAAAATGGATTTAAAAAAATAAGCCGAAAGGGTCTAGTTTCCTTGTACAATACAAAAATAATATACGCTAAAGCTATTTACAGAATAAGTATACAATTTAGAGAAAAAAACAGAATACAACCGCTACACTATTTACACTTTAAAATCTTTTACATGCCACTTTCCTCTTAAGCCGTTAGGATCCTCTAAAATAAAGACGAGAGGTGAGAGCTTCTCAACAACTGTGCATTTGACATATTTGGGAGCCAACTTTGAACTGAAATATGCACCAGCGTTACTCTGGACGTAATTTTTACGCCAGACTGTGTCGCCAACGTTGAACTCTTTAAAGGTGTGTCTCGTGTTGTAATGAGCAGCATTTTTTGTGTGTGCAGTGTGTAATGCAACCTGTACTTTATCGAAGATGTTAGATAATAATCCTAAATTAGCGGCGTAGATGTCACGAGGAAGAAAAATGAAATTATCAAGGTTGGAGCAGTTAGTGTATAGTGAACCACATGGTATGGTTTCACGTCCAAAGACCAGAAAGGATGGAGAAAACCCAGTTGTAGAATTTACAGAACTGTTGAGTGCATATTGGATTTTCTGCAAATGTTTGTCCCATGAACGGTGATCATCTCCGACCAACTGTGAAAGTGCGGTGATAATTGTTCTATTATACCGTTCTGTGGGGTTTACTTGAGGGCAGTATCGAGGTGAATAAAATATAAAAGGAATTTTATACTTATTCAGAAAACTTTGAAACTCATTAGATTGAAATTGTGAACCATTGTCCATGATGATGGTTTGTGGCACACCGTGTACCAGAAACACATTATTTTCCAAATACATGATGATATTGGAAGATGTAGCGCGCTTGATAGGGAAAATAAGGCAATACTTTGAAAAAGAACATGTAACCACTAGTATGAATTGATTACGTTGTCTTGTGAGTGGAAAAGGGCCCATTAGATCTAATGAGAGGCTTTGAAAAGGTCTTGAACAAATTTTTGGTTTACCCATAGGACCATATGGAGAATGATTCGAATGCTTATAAGAGAGGCATGTTTCACAAGAAGAACACATTTTAGCCACATCTTTAAACATACCAGACCAATAGTATCTTAAAGAAAGCTTCTTGTATGTTTTGAAAATGCCAGTATGGGGATTACTTTCTGAGTCACCATGGCAAGTTTTGATGAGATTCATTCTCTCAGAGGGAAGTGGAACTTCTTTCCAAGCAAAATCTTCATTTAGATAATCAGGTGAGTTATTAAAACGGTATAAATTATTGTTGAGAATTTTGTAATTTGGATAAGCATCAGGATTATCTCGACAGTTAGTAAAAAGTCTATTATATAGTTCCAATTGTGATGCATTGTCTCTAGATATGGGTTCAACACCACCAATAATAGCAGTATCGGGTATTTTATGACGCGACAGAAGGTCTGGGACAACATTTTCTTTTCCTTTTTTATGTTTTAGGTCGAAGTTAAAACAAGACAGACGAAGACTCCATCGTGCCAATCTGCCAGAAGGATTAGACAAATTTTGGAACCACTTTAATGCTGCATGGTCAGTGTATACTGTAAATCGTTTACCGTTATCAAGATAACAACGCCAATGCTCAAGTGCAGTAATGACAGCTAAAGTCTCACGTTCTGTAGTTGAATAATTCTGCTCATGCTTGTTTAGAGATCTACTCATATATGCAATAACAACTTCTTTATTGTCTTTTTCCTGAGTCAGCATAGCACCTATCCCAAAGTTAGAAGCGTCGCAGTGAACGGAAAATGGATAGTCAAAGTCAGGGCAAGATAGTATTGGTGTTGTAGTCAAGCATTCTTTTAATTTAGCAAAAGCAGAGTCAGCCTCAGCATTCCAGACAAATTTTTTTGGAGATTTTTTTCCAGATGACGTTAATTTACAGAGTGGTGAAGCAATAGTACTGAAATTAGGTATGAATCGGCGAAACCAACTGCACGTACCTAAAAATTTTCTTACTTCTTTTTTAGAGGTAGGAGCAGCGTAAGCTAGAATCGCTTCAATTTTACTGGGATCAGCCCGCAATCCTTGCTCATCTACTATGTAGCCAAGATATTTCAGTTCTTTGCGAAAGAATTGACTCTTTTCAAAGTTAATGGTTAGACCAGCATAAGAAAGTTTCTGATGAACTTTAAGTAGGAGTGAAATATGTTCCTCAAATGTCGCACCTATGATTATTATGTCATCTAAGTAACAGAACACTTTATTCTCAAACTCTGGAGTGAATAAACTGTCCATAAGTCTTTGTTGAGTTGCTGGAGCGTTTGTCAATCCGAAGGGCATAACAGTGAATCTATACATTCCTTTACCAGGTACGTAAAAACCAGTTTTATCTCTGTCTTTGGGATGTAATGGAATTTCCCAAAAAGCCTTTGCTATATCGATACTAGACAAATATTTAGCATTTTTGAGGTTATCTAGTATCTCAGAAACAAAAGGGAGGCTGTAGGCATCTTTACGAGTAATTGCATTCAGCTTTCTGCTGTCGACGCAGAAACGCCATTCTCCGTTCTTTTTTGGAGTGATAAGTACTGGAGATAACCAAGGACTCTCACATTTTTCTATAACTTTTAATTCTAGCATTTTATCGACCTCATTGATGAGTGCTTTTTGCTTTTCTGGAGAGAGACGATAACAACGTTGTTTTATAGGTAAAGCATCACCAGTATTGATCCGATGACTAACTAAACTAGTACGGCCTAATTTACCTCGTTGTTCAAAAGAAATACTTTTGAAACGCTTGATTATGTCATTAGCAATTTCTACTTGATTCCCAGACAGAAGATCAAATGTTGATATTTGATTTTCAACAGCACAAGTTGTATGATCTTTAGATTCGAGATTGAGTTCAAGAGAAAGTATCTTTGGGGAGAGTTCGAATTCTTTCCAGAAATCCCACCCAAGTATCAAAGAAGGATAAATATCAGGGAAAACATAAGCTTTGATAACATGTGTCTGATTATGAAATCTCAATGGCAAATGAAAATAACCAGAAGACATTGCTTTTTGTTTATTAGCAACCATAACTTGAGTTGGAGACTTGAATAGTTTGGCGCCCAACTAAAATGAACCCTCTAAAACATTCTTCTAAATTCTAAAATAATACTTACTCAAGTAGGCTAAAATTTGATATTGACTTTTGGCTCTAACGTAATATCTTAGGTACTTGCTTAATTTATTTTTATACAGGCAGGACACGCGGAACATCACACTTACATTCTACAACACTGGCATAGTACTTAATACTTAAACGAACTTAAACTTGACTTGATTTTATCCTTGACTATTGACTTCAACTTGTGACTATGGCGAGACCAATTAAATACTCGTTTCTAAACAAACTTGAACTGGAATATGAAGTGACTATCAGAGGTGAAAAACCAGCTGACACTTTGACAACTCTTAAGGAGCAGCTGGCAAAATTGAGTCACATTCAACCTGAGGACATAAAATCTTCTCCAATACCTCTCAAACATGACCTCTCCCAAGCAGAGATCACGTTTAATTACGTCGAGGGTAAAATCTCGCACCTCGAAGCCACGGATGATAAAAGTAACCTGAGGAAAGTTGAATCTTTCGTAAATCATCTTCATTATCGCCTCGAACGCTTTAACGCCGTTCCACCATTTGTTGAGTCATGCTCAAACATACGATCTCGCTTCTTCACGCTCCAAAAACGGTTTGAAGTCTTAACTTCAGATTATTCAGGATCTTCTGAAGAAGTGTTAGTTGACATTCACAATCCTTGTCCTCAGACTCAGCCTAGCCCTCCCTCGATTTATCAATTACTACCTATGACTGGAACCAATCAAACTTTGGAAGTACTGAGTACTCCTCAACCCACTTTACCTTCAAGCATTCTGACTAGTATACCACTGGCTTCCGAGTCTGTACAAAACTATCACACTTCGGATAATTTTGTGAAGGAGCTCAAAACGTTTTCTTTCAATGGAAAATCGTGCCCTAGATCATTTCTTCAAAGATTGGACGAGTTTAGGATTTCTCGAAACATTCCGGAAGGTATGCTTTGCAAGCACGCCTTTGAGATTTTCACAGGTGATGCCCTTCATTGGTTTCGTTTTCAGTATAATCGAAATCCTACCTTATCGTGGAAAGATATTTGCACATTGCTGATTCGAGATTTTGGTATACATGATTACGACTATAAGCTGTTGGAAGCTATAAGGAAAAGAACGCAAGGAGCAACTGAGACCATTATCGTTTACGTCTCAATTATGTTCGGTATGTTTGCTCGTCTTTCAAAGAAACTTAGCGAGAGCGAACAATTAGAGATTTTACTCCATAATATAAGACCGTGCTATTCAGTTTTTGTTGCACTTAAAGATATTAAAACGGTAGATTCTTTAATTTCTACTTGTCAAAGTTACGAACGCATTTCTGAACGAGACAAAAATTTTCATGAGCCTAGATCTGAAGACACTTCTTGTGCTGCTGAATTTGCCTATCTTCCTTCATTTTCTAAAGCTTTATTTCCTAAAGCGTCTCCAAACGTAAGGTACACTAATGCAGTGCAGGAAGATAAACATCCACGCTCGTCATCTCAAACTAATGACATTTCTAAAGAAGAATTCTGTTATCGCTGTCGTATCACAGGCCATTCTTTACAAACTTGTACTAAGCCTAGATACCTCATTTGTTTTAAATGTGGTCGTAAAGGCGTGAGAATCAGCGAATGTCCAAAATGTGCTCCATCAAATCAACAAAAAAACTAGCTGACGACTTGAATGGTTTCACTAAATCACATAACAATAATTTTGATCTTAACGACTGGAATCAATGGTTAAATACTATTCGAAATTTTATGTTTTGCTACAAAACAACTTCTGTTTTCTACGACAAAGAAAAAGACTTTAACAGACCTTTTATTAACGTGTCTATAAACAATATACCTTTTTCCGGTCTTTTAGATAGTGGAAGTTGTATAACTATTTTAGGTAATAACTCTCATAAAGATATCCAAAAGTTAGGCTTTAAACTAGTATGTATATATCATAATATATTACCTGGTTTCTATTATTCATTCACAACTTTCACATCACAGCACTTGACAGTCCTTTTCACAGTAATTTAAGCACAAAAAAACTTGATTTTCTCAAAATTTTACATCACTTTATCGATTTTGCGCGCGGGTCACGGGCCCGATTTCTAGACACGACTGCTCGGATGGCAGTTGTTTTGAAACTGTTTTTTTTGTTTCGAATTTAGTTTCTCTTCAAATTCATATTTTTCTTTTTCTACTGTCAATTTCAGTGAGGTATTTTATAGTTTGGCCATGATTGTATGTATTTTGACTCTAGATTTATTTTTTTTTACTATTCTGTATTCAAAATTTTGAAAACTGCAAAAATCTAGAACCTTGGAATGCTAGCGAGGTTTCTTTAGAAAAGCTGTCGCTATGGAATGGCAGTCTCAATTTACTCCTCGAACGAGGAACACTAAATTGATATAAGGCCATTCCCGGGCCAGGCAAGGCCCGGGAACTCAAGAACGCCTTCAAAAACCATCTTTGGCTATCCAACACCAAAATTGTGAAGTGAATCTCCATCTACGTCAATCGCTGCGCCACGACATATCCATTGTCAAATCGCCGATCGCCGAGCTACATCCGCTACAGCCAGTCGCGAAACTACGACGAATCTATCGCCGAGAGCTGATCGCCGAAACTACATCTGTTGTCACCGTCGGCCGCCGTATCTACCACGACGAATCTATCGCCGAGCGTCAACCAGTGAGACGACCGGCTTGCCTTTTTCAAACATTGAGTGGCAATATAACTTCATCACCATGTTCCGGCCCGTCGTCCGTCAAAGCTTTGTCGACTAATACCTGCGTGTCTCCTGCTCCTGCATCTTGAATCTGAGCTGCGTAATAATACTTCATCGACGGTGGAAGGACGAGAATCTTCTTCTGGATCCAGAAGCTAATAACTGAATGAGCTAGCCGCTGAACTCTGGAAGTCGGACAAACTAAAGGCAACGAATTCCTCAGTCTCTATAACGACAGTGGGCCTTGTTTGTTTGAAGACCCGGAAGTGGGCCTCGTTAAAGACCGGAAGCGGGCTTTGTTTATCTGAAGACCCGGAAGTGGGCCTTGTTTGGATCCAATAACATTCTAATTCTACCGTGATAACTTGTAGGCCGTAAACAACTTAAATTTCGCGTTCTTCCGCATCATCTAGAGACTCTTTTTTTTGCTTTCTACAAAGCTTGTAAAATTTACGAAAATAAATATCTGTTACCAATTCCTTTTTTTCTCTTCAGCTCTTAGGATCCTGTTAACCTAGGCACTGTTTAGGTAGGGGAGGAGCTGCTCATTAACTTGTAGCGTTCCATTCTACCTTTTTCACGAAAGGAACGGATGTAACGTGACAGTGGTTACCGAAATACAATAAACTTTGCCACTAGAATAGAAAATAATTCAGAATCATCAATTGACTGTATCGTAACCAATCTGCCGAGTACAGAAATTAATACTATCCCGCTTGCAACAGGAATTTCGGACCACGATGCACAGCTCGCAAGCATTACAGTGGAAAGTGCCTCTGTTCCAAAATACATTTACGTAGAAAAGCGGTTATTTAATGAAGATAACATTACATATTTTTGTGATGCTATGCTTGCTAATGACTGGGATAAAATTTTTGAAAATTATGATGATAATACGTTTGATCAGTTTATGAATAAAATCTTGTGGAATTTGTACCTGTACTTCCCCATAAAAAAACTTAAACAAACAGTGCACAGCAAATGTCCATGGATATGTCACGAAATTGTCAAGTTACAACAGGAGATTCATGATTTATACCAAATACAAAGGCAATATCCGCAATTGTCGGTAATCGCATGTTTAAATAAGAAAAAGCAAAGCCGGGACAGTCTTATACAAACAAAGAAAATATTACATATAGAAAAACGAATTAATAGTGCGAAGAATATAAAAAAAGAAATTTGGAATGTCATAAAAGAAGAAACCAATAAAAATGTAAAAGAATGGGTCTGGGACTTAGTGGATGCAACTACCAATGCTCCTATAACAGATGAAAATATGGCTAATCACATTAACGATCACTTCATATCAATTGGAAATGACCTAAATATAAATAATTCCCCTAACTGTGAAAAATCTTTATGTTTTCTGTCGCAATTTTACAACGAACAACACACTTTCCAGTTCGAGCCAGTAAATTCTATTAAACTGATGAATGTAGCAAAGCATAAAATTAAAAAATCCGAAACGAAAGACCTCTTTGATATTTCTGGCACTTTTTTGTACAGGATTATGACTGTGTTAAGTGACCATTTTACCTTCCTAGTCAATAATATTTTACAATCTAAAAGCTACCCTGATAGTCTTAAGAAATCCAGATTAACCCCACTATACAAAGGCAATGGAGAAACATCATCAGTCAAAAACTATAGACCCATTACAATAGTTCCCACAATATCAAAATTAATAGAATCTGTAATGTCAGAAAATATTATGAAATATTTCAACATTAACAAAATAATTTCGGACTCACAGCATGCATACAGAAGTGGTCGATCAACGATCTCGGCAACGCATAGTTTTGTGAACAGTATTATCGAAGGTCTTGAACATAGACGAAGGGTTGCTGGTATATTTTTAGATTTATCCAAAGCTTTTGATTCCGTAAACCACAACCTCTTATTGAAAAAGCTAGGGATATATGGAATACAAGGCAACTGTTTAGAGCTTATAAAATCATTTTTAATGAATAGAGAACAAACTGTAGAAATAAAAATTAATAACACAAGACATAGATCAGCACCTGAAGGTATAAAGATAGGCATTCCCCAGGGATCATCGCTTGGAAATGTTCTCTTTCTTATTTTTGTGAATGATTTAGCAATGCTGGATATAGAAGGGGAGATTATTCAATACGCTGATGATACCACAATAGTTTTATCGGCAGACACTATCGAACAGCTGGAAACTAAGATAAGGGATATTTTGTTTAAATTGGATCACTGGTTCACTATAAATGGATTAAAGTTAAATACTGATAAAACAAATGTAATGCTCTTCAGTGCCAGGTCACGCAACGAAACACATGTTCGGGTTAATATAATGGAAGAGACAGTATGCACCAGCACAAATAGTGTTAGGCTATTAGGGTTTGAACTAGATTCTACACTAACATGGAAAAATCATATAGATTCAACTTGTAAAAAAATGGCTAGAGGAGTATATGCACTTAAACAATTGAAAAATGTGTCATCAGCTGACAATCTCAAAGACATCTACTACTCTTACATTCACTCTATAATGTCTTACGGTATCATACTGTGGGGATGTTCTACCGACTGTGAACGGGTACTTAAGATGCAAAAGCGTGCAATAAGAGTGCTTGTTGGTGCGAAATTTAGAGATACATGCAGAGGTCATTTCAAAGACCTACAAATATTGACATCAGTTTCTTTGTATATATTTGAAATTTTAAAATATACTAGGTCAAACTTATCAAAATACACGCTACGTGACACCACAAATAAAAGGACTGTGCGACAAAAAGTACATTTGGAGCCAACATATCACAGACTTAGCATATCAAAAAGACTCCCGCTTGTAATGGGTCAGAAACTTTACAATAGGTTACCAGAGAGTATAAAGACAGAGGCAAAAGACTCAATGTTTATGAATAGAGTTAAACAGCTTTTACTGGATAAGACACTGTACAGTATACAGGAGTATCTAGAGAATAATTACAGTTCATTTAACAACATAAAAGGAAATAAACAATGTATCTAGGTATAATTATATTATTTTTTGTACGGTTAAACAGACTAGTAATATTTCAACCTATTATTATTATTATTATTTTTATTTTTATCGAACGATGCCCCTATACAGCAGAAACTACATTCTTGTGTTTGTATAACTAATATGTTCAATCTTTTAATATTATAATTTGTTATTACTTTAATCATATTTTAAACAATATGAATTATATAATATATTTATAATAATTTGACAAGACACAGTGTAATTGCATTAATTTAGCATCTATTATAATAATAATGTAAACTAGTGTATTCTCTGTGACAATAAATTGATTCTATTCTATTCTATTCTAGGGGGTGTAGCAAAGATACCAACCACTAACACTAAAATGTACTGAAATGACATTTCGGAAATCGCTAACTTATCCGTAGCGAATGTCATTTCGATACATTTTTGGAGTTAGCGTGAGGCGTTAGCGTTAGCGATTGTGATCTTTGCTAGACCCCCTGGGCCTCAACCAAAATAATGTTTCATATTTTAGGATAAAAAAAAATAACCTTAAAAATGGGAAAACAGTGGGTGCGTGGAATAGTTGACAATAAAACTATTATCATTAATTGCACTTCTGTGTTCTGTGTGTTCTTTACTATAGAAATGCGCTGAACATATTGTTGAACGAGTATTAGGTTTCCACCAAACTTCATTTCGACTTTTTCAAACTACTTCAATAAAAATCAAATAGAAATAATTAAAATAATCTTATAAAAATACATGATTAAGGTCACTTACAAGTGAAATGTGATCGTGTGCTTCTGTGATTCGTGCCTCGAGTGATTTCGGCACAGTTTTATCACACAAGACGGCATTTTTTGGTATGTATTCAAAAGCACACCCAAGTAACGACTGATTTTGATTTTGACAGCTGAGAGTCAATCACACCCAAAGTGGTGTGTACGGTTTTGCCCTGCTTTAATTTCGTATTAGTGTTGATACTGAAAGATGAACCCATGATGAACCTTTCAGTTTTTCCCAATGTATGTATGTACGCTGTGGACATGGATGAAATAAAAAAAGAAGGATTGAGTTTTGATTTTGATTGACTTCGAACTGAAGTACAAAAAATGGCGGACACATAAAAAAAAAGTCGTTTATAATACCTACCCCCCCCCCCCCCCACATACGTTGATTCTATATTTTAGGGTACACAACTACACAATATGTAACATTTGGTATTTCTTAATATATTAGTTTTTCCTTTTTTTTCTGCAAGTAATTTTATTGTGCATTGCGGATCGTATCTCGCAGGGAAACACCGAGCATTGCTCTCTCCATAGCTCGTTGCGCGACTTTGAGCTTAATAATGAGACCAACAGTTAGACACCACGTCTCAGTTCCATAAGTCATCACTGGCCACACACATATACCAATGTTAATTACAAACGTAATTTCATATAATGTGTTTCAATATACTTTTACTAGGATGGGTCATCATCATCATCATCATCATCATCATCATTAACAGCCCGAAGACGTCAACTGGTGAACATAGGCCTCCCCATAGAGTGCCACCTTGAGCGGCCACTCGCCTCCTGCATCCATCAGCTCTCCGTGGTTTTCATCAGATCGTTGGTCCACCAAGTGGGGGCCGGCCTAAGCTGCGTCTTCTGGTTCTACAAATATCTAATTTTCTTTATTGGATTAAAACTAAAAAGTATCGAAATTCTGCAGCACTGTTTGGTTAGGTTTATTATATATCGATATATTGTGTAATAGGGGTCACTTCGCTACTCACGCATACTAATGCATATTTAAATACTTACACCAACAGAAAATGGACAGGCATTTTGTGAATGTCCGCCGTCCATATGATTCTATGTTGATGGAAGGAATGCACGACCAGAATATTGCACAGTCAGGGCCCCGTTTTATAAAGCTACAAGTCATGTACTTGTAGCAAAAACCTGGTAACACAGTCAGAAAAAATTGAAATAATGCGTTTTATAAAGGTACAAGTTAACAAGTGTACAACCAAATTGGCCGATATATTACTTTACTCTATGAAATACAAGCACTTGTTCGTAGATCATAGACAATCCATAGTGTTTTTTTATTCTTTAAATGTAAAATCGAACTATTGTTATGGTTTACAAGTGTACGGACATTGAGATATGATAATACAGAGTCACAATCTTGAAGTGGAAACAGTCAAAAAGTGTCCGAGCGCTGTTATACGTACCTATACATCAAATTATATAGCTTGCGGTGTCACATTTGTACGAATTTAGACGTTATGTTGCTTTATCAGTGCACAAAATCGCTTGTACGCATGGTCGGCGATCGTCACATCCTACGTCATGCGAACGAACACGGAATAAGGCAATGAATGGAGACGCTATCGGAAATAAAACAATCAAATATTTATTGGCTTTTTTTTACCATTTTGAAAACTTAAAATCAAGTTGTATTCTAATCGCCTTTAAACAATGGTAATATTATATTGTAACGTTGTCGTTCACTTAGAAGTTTATTTTTTCTGTACATTTCTTTGCAATGTAGCGAAATCTAATATTTCAATGATTCATCATCATCATTAACAGCCTGAAAACGTCTACTGCTGAACAAAGGCTTCGCCCAGGGAGTGCCACTTTGAGCGGCTGCTCGTCTCCTGCATCCATCGGCTCCCCGCAGCTTGATTCCTCTCATTAAAATAGTTGTATGGTTTGAAAATTCAAATGCATATTGAATAAGATCTTCCATAACTACTGTATCTATGAATAAATTTAGAACAACAGAAAAATTTTTTTTAGTGTTCAACTTCGTTTCATAACATTGACAAATATCTCATAATTTGTCCGTTATTTGCACAAATAAAACACGTATTTGGAAGATTCGTAACTAAGTACCTAATATTTATCAATAATAATAATCATTCTAACCTTTTGTTTGTAAAACTGAATTTATATAATTTGTTGTGTGTATTGACAATAAATAACGTATCTATCTATGTTAACCTTAAAATGAAAGCATACAAAAAGTATGGTTAATTAGTTACTATGTATCTTATTGCACATAATTATTTAAAATGTTATCGACTCCATACCTTTCCATTAGAACACGCTTGTCGTGTCACTCTTCGTAACCACGGAAACGCGAGGCTATGTCTCTTTTACTCGTACGCATTTGATGAACGTGTGAAAGAGATACGCTACTGAGGGGCCGCAGACGGGCCATGACCATTATATTGTGCAAAAATATGAAAAAATTGAATTTTTAATAGAAAAATGGACTGTGGATACATAAATTCTATAAATTGTTGTAATACGTACCTAAAATATGAAACACAGTCTTTTTTACCCACGTGTCTGCTGTTATTTGGGCAGTTTGGTACCGAGCACTTTGGCATCGTGCAGGTGTGAGTCGGATTGTGGTTGCCTTACAACTAAACGAAAACTCTGCGCACTGCGTGGCGTGCGCAGAGTTTTGGTGCGGACATTTTTTTCAAGCGTTTGTGACTCTTTATGTATCCTATCTCAATGTGTACGGAACTACAAGTTGTAAAATTTTAAAATTTTTTACCTAACTAAAGAGCTAGGTAAAATGAACTACAAGTGCATATAAATTTATTGAAAGTGGGTTGTATTGGTTGTGTCAGGTATTAATGAATGTTCAATTAGTAAAATTAAATAAATGTGAATTCAATATCATTATTTAGCGACAAATTCAGCTTGATCTTAGCTCATGGATAATGAAAGCATATAACAAAACCTAATATGAGAACAGCCATATATAACCTTGACCCAACTTAATATACTTAAATAGCTTAGCATAAAAATAATGACGCCCGTGATTTCACCCACAACTTATTTACTTACCCGCGGGAATTTTACATTTTCCGAAATAAAACGCATCTATCCCGGTAATATAAGTACCCATAATATTACTAAACTTCATCCAAATAGATTCATTATTACACATTAACATGGCTTGAGACCCAGAACAAACAAAATAGACTATTTTATTAATTTATATTATTTTGTAGCGATTTAATGTAAACTTGACACCGGCTAAATTCACTAGTAAAGGGAATCTAAATTAAAAAATAAGCTATTTACCGTGACGTTTATTCATAGTGGTGTGCAACTTGTAACATCATAATCTAGATTTTATACTGTACTTCGTCTGTGGTTCCACGCCATAACGTTCGTAGTGATGTGAATTATACTTGTAATCGATGATTTGTAGGTTTATAAAACGCTTGTTACTAGTAACTTGTAGTTACTAGTTCTTGTAGCTGCTACAGTTATTGTAAGCTACAATTGTAGCAGCTACAAGAACAAGAAACTACAAGTTACTAGTAACAAGCGTTTTATAATCCTACAAATCATCGATTACAAGCTGTTTATACCAATATACTCTGTGATTACAAGTATAACTCACATCACTACGAACCTCGCGGCGTGGAACCACAGACCAAACAGAGTATAAAATCTAGATAATGATGTTACAAGTTGCACATCACTATGAATAAACGTCACGGTCTATAGCTTATTTTTTAATTTCGCTTGCCTTTATTAATGAATTTAGCCGGTGTCAAGTATACATTAAATCCCTACATAATATATAAATTAATAAAACAGTCTATTTGTTTGTTCTCGCTTACAAGCCATATTGGATGAATCTATTTGGATGAAGTTTGACACACATAAGGTAATATGAGTACTTATATTATCGGGATAGATGAGTTTTATTTCGGAAGATAAAAGTTCCCACGGGAAAAAAGTAAGTTGTGAGTGAAACCACGGGCGTCATTATTTTCAGAGTTATCTATATATTATGGCTTTTCTCATATTAGGTTTGTGATTTTCGTTCATTACTCATGGGCTACGCTTAAGCTGAATTTCTCATTTTACAGATATATTTAATTCATATTTACTTAATTTTACTAATAGAACATTCATGAATATGTGACACAACCAATACAACCCACTTTCATAAATTTATCCACACTTGTAATTCATTTTACCTAGCTCTTTAGTTAGGTAAAAATTTTTACAACTTGTAGTTCCGTACACTAGTAACGACCATAACAATTGCTCGATTTTACATTTAAAAATGAAAAACACTATGCATTGTCTATGATCTACAAACCAGCGCTTGTAATTCATAAAGTAATATATCGGCCGATTTGCTTGTACACTTGTTATCTTGTAGCTTTATAAAACGCATTATTTCAATTTTTTTGGCTGTTGTGCCAGGTTTTTGCTACAAGTACAAGACTTGTAGCTTTATAAAACGGAGCCCAGGAATGTACTTACCTACGGCCCGTATCGTATACGCATCCAAATATTATTATGCTGCAGGACAATCGAGTGTAGTACAGGCAATAAAGTACATTGCCAGGCCGAGAAGTGAACTAGCGTGAACCTATCTAGCTCCATCCGGGCAGTGAACAATTCATGGGGGGTTTTCGGGAGTCCGAGTCCCTACTCTACCGTCACTCCCAGCCGTGAGCGCAGTGAAGTGCGAGGGGATTTCCCTTCCCCATAAAAGGGACAATAATGTACTCTGAAGAATGTTCACACATTTTGATTTTTGGCCCTCCGCATACTCTATTGAAAATGGAACGATATCACACGACTACGAGTGCTGACAAGGACTTGGAACGAATGACCTCGTACTTACAGCACTACTTACTGTGTTCAAACACAAAATAAAATAAAACCTGTTTAGCCGTGAAGATGGTGCATGTAATTGTGCCGAAATATCGGGAACTCAAAAATGATTCTAATCACGGTAAATATCCCGTAAGTACTATTAAAAACGTAGTAAACAACCGTGAAAGTTGAAAACAGTGTTTTACAAACTAAAAGGATTTTATTTTTTGCATGGAGCTAATAAAAAACAGATCTTTTTTTATTTCATCCATGGTTTTTTTTTGAATATAAGACTTGTATCCTCTACATTTTTTTTCTTATATTTTGGCTCCACACGTAGTGTATTTAGCCAGTGATAAGTATTGTAATTTTTCATCATATTAATAGAATATTTCACGTAAAGTCAAGTCTTAGTCATAGTCATAGTCCAGTCGTAGTCAGGTAGTCACAGTCTAGTTTAAGTCATGCTCCAGTAGTGGTGCTCCAGTGGTGGCACCTTTACTAGAAGCTTCTATGGAATTTTGGAAACAACACGAACTATCACGTTTCACCACATTATATCACTTGCCTACACTCGTGCTCGTAATTCAGCACTTAATGCGTAAAACGCCACCAATTTTAAATATTAACACTGGAAAAAGCACATGTATTGAGAAATAATACAATGCAACAACGACGTGAACTTTTCCACGTTCCCGCCAAAACTCTATCCTCTACTTAGTTTGCACAGAGCTATGAAACAAATGACGCTTCAGAGGGGAAGCCATGGATTCTATATTGATGGGGGAAGCGTTATTTTTTTTTGCTCTGTGTTAGTTTGTGTATTATGATAAGACTTAACGCTGCAATCACAAAACAAGCAGCAAATTCAAAAGAATAACAAATTATTAATTTTGTCTGTAATATTTTGGTCGCGCATTCAGTCTCCTATCTTATAAAAAAGTACTCTGTGTTTGCTCCTTGAGTCGTTTTGTGAGTCAAGTACTCTGTGGTGGAGTGTTCGTTCCTTTTCACAGAGTACTTGTTTTGTTGTATATAGATTTTTTTTATCTAATCTGTGGTTGTATAGATTAGGTTCATTCATCAACATAGTTTTTTTTTTTTTTTTTTAATTTTATTGAATACAATATCCATGCATCCTCCATGGGTTCGTTGCTTCGTTGAGTTCGTTTTAGGGATGTAGGTCACAGGAGTAAAAATTGATTTTATAATAATAATAACAATAATAATAATAAATCGTTTATTTATATGATAATCGACTATTTATTGACTAAAGAAACCGATTATTCAAAAAACGTTTTTTTCACCTTATCACCGCTGTATTAAGTAGAAATGAATGCTACTGCAATATACTAAATTAAAAAGTGCGATACGGAACATACGAAATTAATAACCGGCCAAGTGTGGGTTGGACTCTTGCATGATGGGTTCCGTACTATTAACTATAAAACCGAGCATAAACAGCACGTTTGCTGTATAGGAGCCTAATATATGTATATTTATATTATTCTGTTTTTTAGTACTTGTTGTTATAGTGGCAATAATTTAAATCATGTGTGAAAATTTCAATAGTTCAACTATTACGGTTCAAGATCCACAGCCTGATGACAGACGGACACAGAGACAGACAGACAAATAGATAGACGGACAGATGGACAGTGGAGGTTTAGTAATAGGGCGTATACACAGAGACGGGCAGAGTGTGCCTGCGTGAGGTTCTTGTCAATATCTCGCAGGGTGTGGTTGGATAATTTCACCACTCACTTCGCATGCGTTTTTGAGGGTTCCATACTCTAAGGGTAAAGCAAACCCTATTACTAAGGCTCCACTCTCCGTCTGTCCGTACTGAGCAGTGTTGCTGCTGCGAGCATCAAATTATTGTCATAAACTTGTTAGTACATGTACCTTCATTGATTGAAAATAAAGCACATAAAAATTATAACCGCATGCGCAGCGAGCGCGAAAATAAATTATAATAATTATAATTGTAAAACCACTAGAACTAAATCAACCCCTGAATTCACCCTTGTGATTTACACTGAACACCCGTCTATTGGTAGGGGTGTTGCAGTATTATTTATAATTCGTCACGTCATTAATTCTCATAAAGAAATCCGATGTAATAATCGAATTTTTTATTTATCGTTTGTTTTAATATCCCTATTCCCTAGTCCGTTTATCTATAGTTTACTTACCAATGTACTCTGTGATTGTTTACCACAGAGTACACATTGGTAAAATGTTGTTTACGTTTAGTGCAGTTGGTTGAGTTGGTGCTTTTCTGTATTTGTACAAATCAACAAACAGATATGAGAATCTATTATCAATAATGGAGATCTCGACCGACGATAAAGATATTTTAGGTTTGGAAACAGACAAGCCTCTATGTAGGTGCTGTCTAACAACACAAAAACGATTGCTTGATGTTACCAAAGTAGGACGGTATTTTGTGGATTTAGCTGGCATAAATGTACGTACTCTTGAAGATAACTATTAAAACATGTTTTCAAAAAGTGTTTCTTTCACTGTTTGATAATAAAAATCGAAGTTTATTGTTAATAAATAACCTACAAAAAATGTAAGATTTCTGCTAATTTCTGCTGCCGTCCTATTATATCAATTAGGCGTATATAGTAGGGTGGGGCACACGCCCAGTAGCTTCGTAAATAGCCAGACCTGTTACTTTCCATAGGATCCACTCTTCCAGTTGACAATGTTTACTCAATCCTCTTATCCCGGCAACAGCCCAAGCGGAGGCTCGCACCCCAGGGGTTCTCTTGCCTTCCATCTATGACTGCGCCTTATGCTATGTGTGGACGCTATAAAGGTCGGTATAGCCTGCGGTAAACTCAATGGCGGCTTTGAACGGTGCTGTAAGACACCCCACTTACCTCTTTCCGCGCACATCTAATATTTGGCACTGCGCAGCATTCCACGCCGATTTCACAGCTGCCGTTAAGTTTGGGGCGGACTACAGACCAACAGCATTAGCCAAAAAAGCCATGGCTATTATTACTACCTTTTTAGAAAATCTGTTTTCTAGGTGTCGGCATCGGATGGTCTTCCACAATGGATTTGTTACGAATGCCATGCGTTGCTTCAGAAGGCGACTTTATTCAAATACAAGATCCTCAGAGCTCACACAATGCTGTACGAGTACATAACTAGATGTGCCCCGGTATGTATAGCCACAGGATAATATAATACCTACAGTACAGATGCCTCATCCCATACAACGGAACAACTTGAGCTATTTTACCAATTATTTTATTTCATCATAACGCAAGATTATCAAGCGTCATTTATTGCGTGTTGGCGAAGTATTGGGCCAAATGAATACACTGGATACTAACTAGTAACACTCACAACACTGACTGCATTTTTTTCACATTCGGGCTATTTTGGTTTGTACCCAATGGGACCCCATGGTATAACTAGCCAAAGTGTGTTCCGATTCACGCTGTAATCACTGTTCACGTCGATTATTCAGCATTTTGATTCAGTTATGACACTGTCGATGACTACGACCAATAACGTTTAGAGTATGGACGGTGATATCGCATGATGGTGTTGGTTGTGACGTTTACAAGGGATATCGTTGTCGTGCTCACGGCCATTCGGTACGCGTTTTTAGCGCGATAATATCGATATTATTGATTACAGCGTGATTCGGAATACGGCCTTATTTTCTACGCGCCTATGCTAACATTTTATTGAAGCACAGAACTGCACAGACTATCAATATTTTAACACATTGCTGAGAAGCCGATGGATGAAAGAGACAAGCGGCTGCTCAAAGTGGTGTTCTCTGGAGGAGGTCTATAACATGTCTTCAGGCTGATCACTTCTGTAGTCTATTTATATGGTCTTTCTATTTTTCCAGTTCTCAATAGACGCAGAAGACCCTGAGTTGGTTCAATATGTGACTCCCTACCTGATTTCCTCGGAGACTCTCGTGCTTGATACTGGAAAGTCTAAACTAGGATTCCATAAGGTCTTGCAGGTAACTATATTCATTAGATTTTCCTAATTGGGCTGTGTGCCGGCTAACTAATGAATACTTGACTTAACTTCGTATCTTCTGCAATTTCACTAGCTTCTAGGCAGTAGCAAACACCCGTGTGCAATGTCGAACTCGTTAAATTTAATACCCATAGTACTCAACTGTTTAATTACCACTTTTAACTATTATATTTATCACTTTTACACCTTTTTCTCTCGTCGCCAGTATAATATACTCACAAGAACACGTTATTTCGATATGCCCAATCACTCTGGCCAGGTTGACAGCTACAGACTAACGGTTTTCCTATGTACCCTCACATAGGTACATAACAGTTTCTATATCTTTAGATTAATTTGTAAAGGAAAAATTAGAATCACGAGCGGGGATTGAACCCGCATCCATCCATCCCTCAAGCCGGGATATGCTTTACTTAAGCTACTGTGAAAAGTGGTCTCATGTCCGAATTTTTACTTCACCATCAAAAATAATCTCCTGGCTTGAGGGATGGATGGATGCGGGTTCAATCCCCGCTCGTGATTCTAATTTTTCCTTAACAAATTAATCTGTAGATTACGCTGAGCAGGCGATACTGCTATAAAATCATAGATATTGTATAACTTTACTGTAATGAGCATTTCTTTTATAATCTACACCGCGGCTTCGCCCGCGTGAACTATCCCTCAAGATTCATTTTTCCCCTTTAAAGGATGAAATTCCAAAAACGCCGCGACCCGTATCTATTTATTTTATGTGTTCCTTACACATTCCAAATTTCGGTATGATTATGGTAATTTATTTTGAAATTTTCACTAACAAATTTTTCAACCTGCTTAAGTGCTGAATTTCGAAAATTCGCTTTCAGTTAAAAGGTACCATTTCTTTTATTTTTATACTTGTTTGTAAGTGCTAAGTTAAAAATGACAGGTCTCAAAATGTAGGTTTTTAATACAAACGTATTTTAACTTTTACACCCACATAGGGTTGAATTTTCAAAAATCCTTTCTTAGTATGCGGTTACGTCATAACATAAGGAAGCCACATTCTTCAAGTCTTTACGTTCATCGGTTTAGGCCTTTTATATAATAAATAATCGTGATTTATGATTTAAAAATGTTAACAGGCTATTTATTCAAGAAATCTTTGTATGACTGGTTGTAACAACACGCATTTTATAGTGTTAAGGAATTTCAAATGTACTGTAACAAAAATACTTTTTATTTGCACACTTGCATGCAAGTTGAACGCAATATGTCTTTTAAGATCTTCCTTGTGAATTGTGCTTGTGTTTTCGCAAATAAATATTTGATTGATTGATTGATTGATTGAATAATAAATTTTCATCATCATCATCATCATTAACAGCCTGAAGACGTCCACTGCTGAACATAGGCCTCCCCCAGGGAGCGCCACTTAGAGCGGCTGCTCGCCTCCTGCATCCATCGGCTCCCCGCGGCTTTCACCAGGTCGTCGGTCCACCTAGTGGGGGGCCGGCCTACGCTGCGTCTTCCAGTTCGTGGTCGCCACTCGAGAACCTTTCTTCCCCATCGGTTGTCAGTTCTACGAGCGATGTGGCCTGCCCATTGCCATTTCAACTTGCCAATCCTAAGAGCTACATCGGTCACTTTAGTTCTCCTGCGGATCTCCTCATTTCGGATCCTATCTCGCAGGGAAACACCGAGCATTGCTCTCTCCATAGCTCGTTGCGCGACTTTGAGCTTAGTAATGAGGCCAACAGTTAGAGACCACGTCTCAGTTCCATAAGTCATCACTGGCAACACACATTGATTGAAAACTTTTGTTTTCTGGCTTTGTGGTATTTTGGACGAAAAGTTAATAAATTTTAATTAATAATAATTTAATTTTCAGCATGAAAAGCAACCTCTGAAGTCTGCCCTCCATAAAGTCGAGATAACTTCCACAAACTTTCAGTTAGAGGCAACCATAGATGAATTTAAAGAAGAGAATGGGTTTTCAGACTGCGATGACACTCCACTCCAAGATCTCAGGTATATATACCTGCATAATAGTAATAACGTGACGAGCTAGTCGGTCGCCTGATGTTAAACGACATGGCTGAATATAATAGGCACTAGGTAGGACTTTTCTGCAAAGTTCGTCTAGGTAGGTACCACCCCTTTGCCAGTTATTCTGCCGCCAAGCAGTAGTGTGCAAGCACTGTGTTCCGGGTGGAAGAGCATTGTAGCTAGTGACTTTACTGGGCAAATGAGACTTCTGACGTGTTTACACCTCTCAGTCTCAGGATGTCGTGCACAGTGTCACGGGAAACTTTAATATTTTAATGTTTCGAGTGACATTGCAACTGTTATGGGCGGCCATGTCAATAATACAATAAGATTACTATTAAGTCTCAATTGCCCAGTAATGTCACCAGCTACAGCCCTTCAAACCGGAAATTAGTAGTGCTTGCACACTACTGCTTGACGGCGGCAAGAGTGGCAAAGCAGTGGTACCTACCTAGACGAACTTGGCAGAAAAATCCTACCACATAGTTTAGTAGCTTGTTAGCTCTCGTAGTGATCTCACGTGCGTTTTTGTCTCACTCGTGGATTAGGTTGTGCGTTATAGGTGACAGACAGACAGACGGACAGTGGAGCCTTAGTGATAGGGTTCGCTTTGGGTACGAAACCCTTAAAATAGGCATGATGACTAAAATATTTTTTTTGCATAAATTAAAAATATTCCTCAAAGGATAAACATTTCTGAAAACAAAAATAAAATATCTCAAAAAACGACAAAGTTACAAGCATTTTAAAAACCGGAATAGAAAGAGATAGCTCAAACGGCCAGTGACGTCAGAGGAAGGTCGTCATAGTACCTCATTACTAAGCTGTGGTAGCTTTACATACAATCACTTTGGCATGTGACGTCACAAGTGGATTTTTCATAGTAACTGTGGAGGCGCTCTGTTTCGCGAGAAAGGGACAGGAGATGCCTCCTGTAGAAACTATAAAAGCTTATTACTCCGTGATTTATTTACCGATTTTACATATTTTCAATTATTGCATTCATTTTTAATCTTCTTTATGAAAGTATTATTTACTTGTTCATTTTTAATAGTAGTCATCATGCCTATTGTCTTTAAATTTTACCTAACAGCCCAGATAATATAATACCTACAGTACAGATGCCTCATCCCATACAACGGTATAGCGCGGGCTATTTTAACAATTATTTTATTTCTGCATAACGCAAGATTATCATTTATTAAGCGACATTTATTGCGTGTTGGCGAAGTATTGGGCCAAATGAATACACTGGACACTAACTAGTAACTCTCTAGACACGATTACTACTTTTTTTTCATTTTCGGGCTATTTTTCGTTTGTACCTGATGGGACCCCCATGATAACAGCTATTTATCTATAGTTATTGCAGAGAGACAGCGACTGAAATACTCAAAGGGTTCTTAGATCCAGATAGTATCAAGAGGGAGCCAGAAGTTGCTAAGAAAACAAAGAAAAAAAAGGAAGTCAAAGTAAAGAAGAGAAAACGAAGGTATTCATGGAAAATTACAAGAAAAAATATCTTTAAAAAATTAGTTATTTTTTAGAGTAATTATAACAAAAATTATATTTCATATATGTTGTTTTTTTTCTATTTAAAATTAGAAGGCCGACGATCTGGTGAAAGCCGCGGGGAGCTGATAGATGCAAGCGAGCAGCCGCTCAAAGTGGCCCTCTTTGGGGAGGCCTATGTTTAGCAGTAGACGTCTTCAAGCTGATAATCATGATGAATAATATGTATCTGTATTTTTCAGTGACGAAGACACAGAAACAAAGGCACCAGTAAAAAAGAAAACTATAAGAAAACCAATAGAAATTGATCCTGAAAAGATCCGAACTATATATCTAAATCCCGAAGAGCAAGTGAAACAAAGAGAGGTAAGACACTATTTTAATGACAAAAGCAGGTGGCTGGCCCGATGGTAAGTGGTCACAGACTATGGATACACAATAAAATACAATGCAATACAATGTTATGCAATGCAGTGCAATACAATACGATACGATACGATACGACGCGGTGCGATGCGATGCAATCACTGAAACAAACAAATTTTGCCCTACCTTAGAATTTTTTTTACACAAATTATTTTGTTTTTTTGGTTCTTTTTAGGGTTCCATATCCAAAGGGTAAAATTGACTCTATTACTAAGACTCCGCTGTCTGTCTGTCTGTAACTAGGCTATATCTCATGAACCGTGATAGACAGTTGAAATTTTCACAGATAATGTATTTCTGTTGCGGCTATAACAACAAAATACTTTACAGAATAAAATAAATATTTAAGGGGGCTCCCATACAACGTGACGTTTTGCTCGTTTTTATTGATAATGGTACTGAACTCTTCGTGTGCGAGTCCGTTTGCACTTGGCTGGTTATTTTAATTTCTATGTTATATACTCTTCGTTTTTTTACGACCCCCCCCCCCCCCCCCCCCCCCCCCCCCTACTAGGTGTACCGATGACCTGCCCCCTTATTACGAAGGCGTTAGCAGCGCTGCTGACGCGCGTCTGCCGCTTAACTGCTGTTAAAATTGTATGAAAATTGACAGCAGTTGAGCGGCAGACGCGCGTCAGCAGCGCTGCTAACTCCTTCGTAATAAGGGGGCAGGTGAAAACTGGGAGCTAATTCAATTCAATTCAATTCAATTGTTTATTTCCATAGGAACACAAGGATCACTTGGATAAGATCAATATCACATAACTGCTTATAGCTTTTATATTTTTGTTTATAGCGATGTTTTTTTTTTCAGGAGGAGAGTAAAGCAAGTCTGAAATTTCCGTACCAATGCCATCTGTGTTTCAAAGGATTCAACTTCGAAGGGAAGCTGCAGAACCATATGAGTAAACATAGTCCGGTGAGTAGTAAATATGTGTGGACATGTCACACAGCGCCATCTAGCCCCAAACTAAGCATAGCTTGTACTATGGGAACCAGATAACTGATACAATACTTAGATACTTTTTGTTTGTAAATACATGTTTTTATGATATTGGTGTCAATAAAGAGTTATTGTATTGTATTGTATTGTATTGTACATACATAGAATACAATATAACACCCGGACACAGAACAAACATCTATGTTCATCACACAAATGTTTGTCCTGTGTTTAGACGGCAGGGGTACTACCAAGACTACCAACTGCGCTGTCAGGCCAGACTTGAATGGAAAGTAGCCCGATTTCTTTTTTTACAGTTGTTTTGTTTCTCGAAAATATTTAATTTGAAAATGCCTGAATCTTTTCGAATTTGTCTAATCTGTCTTTATTTAAATTGTACAGTTTTTTCAAGAAAAAGTATAGAAGGTAGATGTATACTAAAAAGATGTTCAAATTTTTGTCATAAGCTGTCAAAATTGGCCACGAAACGTAAAAAAAGGTAAAACAGTCAAATATAGTTCAAATTATGTCATGAACTTTTAGCAATAGCTGTCCAAATATTGTCAATAATCATTCAAAATTTAACAAAAATTCGTTCAAACTTTGCCATAAGTCGTACATACTTTGTCGATAAACGGTCAATTTTTGATATTTCTCAAATATCGTTCAAATTATGTGAAGTCCTCAAATTTTAACAACAGTCGTCCAAATATTGTCAATAATCATATAAATTTTACCGAAAATTTGTTCAAACTTTGCCATAAGTCGTACATACTTTGTCAACAAACGTTCAATTTTTGATATTTGTCAATTATCGTTCAAATTATGTCAAGTCCTCAAATTTTATCAACAGTCGTCCAAATATTGTCAATAATCATTCAAATTTTACTGAAAATTCGTTCAAACTTGGCCTTTAGTTGTCCAAATTTCGTCAAAACACATGCAAATTTCGTCAAAAATCGTATAGAATAGAAAAAAGAATAGAATAGAAATCATTTATTCAACAGCAAACGTCATTTTATTTTCCTTTCCAGTCCCGCGGCTCGTTCGAATGCAAGCTGTGCTCGATGTACCTCCCTACCGCACACAGCTACACTATGCACTCACACATACACACGCGGAGATTCGAGTGCAACCAGTGCGGTCGGAGGATGGTCGACCGCGACAGCATATACCATCACTATAGGTGAGTCTACCATCACTGTACTTAAGTGAGTCTACCATCACTGTACTTAGGTGAGTCTGTCATCACTGTACCATCACTATAGGTGAGTCTACCATCACTGTACTTAGGTGAGTCTGTCATCACTGTACCATCACTATAGGTGAGTCTACCATCACTGTACTTAGGTGAGTCTGTCATCACTGTACCATCACTATAGGTGAGTTCACCATCACTATGGTTGAGTCTACTATACCATCACTATACCAATTGGCCTAATTGTAACATGAATCAATGGAAACTTGACCCAATTGTAATTTGTCCCCACGGAAACTTGACCCAATTGTAATTTGTCCCCATGGAAACTTGACCCAATTGTAATTTAAACCAATTGTAATTTGACGAATCGACAACTTGACCCAATTGCTACTAGAACCAATTTTAACTTGAACCAATTGTAATTTGACCTAACTGTAACTTGATCCAATTGTAATGTGATCCTATTGTAACTTAAGCCAATTGTAACGTGATCCAATTGTAACTTCACCTAACTGTAAATTGACCCAATTGTAACTTGAATATTAATTTTCATCGTGTATTTTACTTTTCAGAACGCAGCATGAGGGCATCACCACAGTGATTACATGCAGCTTGTGTGGGAAAGTTTCCAGGTAATTATATTAAATAAATATTAAATATGTGTGGACATTGTGATTAGTTTGTTATGGGCGGCCGTGTCGCTTAACATCAGGTGAACGACTAGCTCGTCACGCCATTAAAAAATAATATATATTATTTTTTATGAGAATGAATGGCGTGACGTCTTCAGGCTGTAGATGATGATTATCATAAACATCACTTTGACCGGCTGCTCGCCTCCTGTATCCATCGGCTTCCAGTTTTCACCAGATCGTCGGTCGGCCTTCGCTGCGTTTGTATATTAATTTCTATCTATAATATATTTCAGTAACAATAAAACGCACCGCGGCCATATGCGCAACCATCACTCGGGTGATCGACCAAAGTGCGACCTGTGTGGGAAGACGTTCGTCAACAAGGATTCATTGACTGAACATTTGCAGTGAGTAGCACTTTACATTGCTTGTATCGTTTATTCATGAACTTTATTCGTTAATTCATTTATTTATTCACTTGTTTATTCGTTAATTCATTTATTTATTCACTCGTTTATTCGTTAATTCATTTATTTATTCACTCGTTTATTCATTTATTCCTTAATTCGTTCATGAATTTATTTATTCACTCATTTATTCGTTTATTTATTCATTAGTTTATTCGTCAACTCATTTATTCCCAAATTTGTTAATTCATTTATTCGTTTATTCATTATCTAGCTGAGGAGCCCCGGCTTCGCACAGGTTTATTACATTACGCGTTGTTGTAATCTAAAAGAAGAGAGAAGGCAGAAGAAAAAGATAAGGGAAAAGGATGAATGGATGGGATGGCAAAGGAAGGCAGGCGATGCTATTCTATTCCCGTGCCATCCATTCATTCTTTTTCCCTTCCCTTGTCTCTAACGTACGTATAAATAAATAATATAAGACTTACAAACAAAAACTAGTTCCCATACTTCCCATAATACAAGCTATGCTTACTTTGAGGCTAGATGGCGCTGTGTGACATGTCCACACATATTTATTTATTTATTTAATTGACCTGATAGCTCAGTTGGTGTAGCTCTGCCTTCTGAACTATAGTTGTGGGGTCGGTTCCCACCCGGGACAAACATTTGTGTGATGAACATCGATGTTTGTTCTGCGTCTGGTTGTTATATTGTATTCTATGTATGTATTTACAAACAAAAAGTATCTAAGTATTGTATCAGTTATCTGGTTCCCATAGTACAAGCTATCCTTAGTTTGGGGCTAGATGGCGCTGTGTGAAATGTCCACACATGTTTATTTATTTATTAACTCAGTCTATTTCTATGTCGATTAAGAAGTGTAATGCAAAATATTTAATGTATAGATTTAGCACAGTTACTGTTTTATTATATGTATGTATTGATTGATTGATTGATTGATTGATGTTGATGATGATGATGTTATAGGATCCACGAAGGAGTGAAGCCGTACGAATGTTCCGTGTGCGGGAAGCGATGTCGCACGCGTACACAGATCAAACATCACCAGCTCAAGCATACCGATGTTAGGGACTACTACTGTGTCGAGTGTGACACCAGGTGCGTGTTGATACGTTTGGTCGTTTTGCTACTTTGGGCGTTTTGCTATTATGGACATTTAGCTGTTTTGGTCAATTTGCAATTTTGTACATTTTGCGTTTTACACAATGCATTGGATGTTAAGCGTTTGTGCATTATACCAGTTTGTTGTGGTTTGAAGTGCATTGGATATTTAGCGTTTGCGTATTATTCGGTGATACTCGTTTATTTTTAGTAGTAGTCGAATAAACTATTATAAAAAAAATTCAAATGCCAACGCAGTGGCTCAATTAACCGCCCACTTTGATGTCCCAAATCATTCATACAGTTTGATTGAAAATGGACCATAGGATAGTCTCATTTGCTCAGTAATGGCACTGCTACAATGAGAGTTTATGACCTGATTACTAGACTGTGTGATGTCTCAGGATGACGTGCGGAGTGCAGTGTCACGCGTAACTTTATTATTTTAAAGTTCCGAGTGACACTGCAACTGTTATAGGCGGCCGTGTCGCTTAACATCAGGTGAACGACTAGCTCGTCACATCGTTCATTCTCATAAAAATAATATAAATAAAATAGTAATATAATTCTGTTAATATTAATGTTTTCAGATTCAAAACTGAGTACAGTTTGCGACAGCACTTACTGAAGAGTTTGAAACACATCGACGTGGAGAAACTTAAGTAAGTTATATCTTATATTGTAATCATTTCCATCTTAGGTGTAGGGAATAAAATATAACTGGTTAACTGCGAGTCGGACTCGCGCACGAAGGGTTCCGTACCATTATCTATAAAAACTAGTTTTTATCACAGACATTTAATAGTAAGCAGACCTAACATTATCTTTACTACTACATAGACGAGTATATATAATATATCTGTGTTTTTCTCTCCTATTACAAATGTATAACTGTATCTCTTTCCTTTTTGTTGTTGCAATACCTACGCACACATGGACAAATAGGAACGCGTGTGTAAAAGAAAGAAAGAAATCTGCGTATCGTTAATATCATAAAATATTAGAAAACCACTCGATAAATATTATTTATAAAAGAATTTAAAATAAAACTGCAGACCACTTTCGTTTCATATGTGTCAATCTGACTACGTCATATTTATTTCTTTTTAATTCAGGACATCATCCAAACACAGAAAGAGAAAACGCAAGATGCTCCTCATCTCACCTGGTGTGGTCACAACCTAACATTTCAAAATAGAAAGAATATACACTTCCGATGTTACAAATATAAACCTAGCTGCTAATTTACAAGTTATACATTCATTTTCTCAATAGAAATTACTGGCAGCAGAAACAATTTAAAATTTGCAATCGTTAAAAAGTTTAAAATTAAATCTAGTACAGTCATGCTTCAATTTTTAGTTAGTACCTACTATAGTCTAGTCCCTCCTAAGCCGAAAAGAAAGGAGAACAATCAATAAGTATAAAACATACAAAATCACATCAAAAGAATATCACATATTAATAAAAAATAAATTAGATCAAAATTATTCGTCATGAGATCGACTCTATGTCTTCTTCTTCTATTCTCTATACTGTTCAGTAATGACTAATCTTCTCTTAATAGGAGTTACGATACTGTCTGACTCCATCTCATCTATGTAAAGCTGTAATCTGGTTGAAGGAAAGCTTTAGGCAAAGTCAGAAAAATTATACCAAATCTTGTTTCCTATAAATTCAACCAGCAATCCAGTGAGGTATATAATCAGTCAATAGAATACCCTTGTCGGACTTGCATTTAGATTCTTCTATTTTTATTATGTTCCCTGTACTTACTGATTCGAAGAAAATCTTCGGTAAAGTCAGTCTTAATAATACCAAAGTCTCCTTCCAAAACAGCAATCCAGGTAGGTATCCAAATCTTGTCTAACTGCAGAGGTCACACTAGATTAATACAACTTTCTGCAGTAAAACATGACCAGAATCATGACTATGATGTAAAGGATCGGAAGGCCATTCATCTCATCTAATCTAAGCCATTCCGTGTAAGTCGCACCATAGCCTAGGTCTTTTATCCGCCTGCATTATTCAATTATTTGCGATTTTCAGTCTTTTCGTCTTTTAATATTATAATATCGCATTTTTTTTATATCAGTGATCATCGACCAGAATCATGGCTATGACGTATACGTAGGATTGGAAGGCTACCTTTCTCATTCCATCTGAACCATTCCGTAAGTCGTATCTTAGCCTTGGTCTTTTATCATCACTTCTTTTCTTCATTTCATTTCAGTTATAATTCATTGCAGCAGCAGTCATCATCTTCTTTTTAATCGGTTTTCGCATCTGTGGTCTCTAATATTTTAGTTGTGTCGTAAATCCATCAAAAAATATAGGTAGTAGGTACGGTCTATCTTCTATTTTATAGGCAGCGTGTCGGCTTAAGGCTTCCTCGGATTCATCGGATCTACGAAACTTTTATTCAGCCTCCATCTTTTTCCAAAATAATTTTCAGGTCAAAGTTTCCACTGTCTTGGTCGCCAGATGTAAAAGAAAGAAAGAAATCGGCGTATCGTTAATATCATAAAATATTAGAAAACCACTCAATAAATATTATTTATAAAAGAAATTAAAATAGAACTGCAGACCATTTTCGTTTCACATGTCAATCTGACTACGTCATATTTATTTCTTTTTAATTCAGAACAGCGTGCTCAAAAAGATCTTGTTATTTCTATGTTACCATGGCAACTTTGAAACGTCAAAAATGGCGAAGTAAAAAATAAAATTATGATTATTATGCGACTTTAAAAATGCTCGGTACTTAAAAATTCAAATATAACTCTTTTGTATAATTAATGCTTGATCAATAAATCACACAATAAATCACACAATAACACAGCTGTTTAGTTATCTTTGTTAAATATTATTGTTGATATATACACCCGCATATATATAAAAATAGTTTACATATATTAGTTGCATAATTCTCTATTTTTTACAATTTGTATTTTGTTGTAATAATTAAGAAACTGTCGGTGTGTATCCGCTCCGTGGTTTCACCAAGAGGTCCCAACGGAAGACCAGCGCTGGTCCAACTGACCAGCATAACGCTGAGTTGGGCCTATTTGTGACAACATATTCACCTTTTGTTCTTTAAAATAATTATGTATAATATTTTAGTGATTGTTGTTACAAATAAACAGTTTTTCTTTCTTTTCTTTCTTTTAAATTTATTTATGTACGCAAGCGCCCTTACAGGGTTCATGTACTATCTACCTATAAGCTTTAAGACCTAACATTATATTTTGTACATGAATGCAAATAAATGAATATGAATACAACGGTAGGCACCCTACAGGTACAGCTGCACGCAATGCCCGAAGCGTTACCCCACTCTCCCCACTCTAACCGCCCACGTGGGCACCGCGCACCTCGGGCTCCGCCCCCACGCCTGCCCCGCCTGCCCCGCGAGGCTCGCGAGCCGCGCCTCGCTGCGGAAACATGCCGCCTCGCACGTGGGGGGCCCGAGGCCACAGCTGCGGCACGTGTGCCACACTTGTGGCAGGAGGTTCCGGGTAAGCACACACAAAAGAAAACACTCGTAAACATGAACAAAACATACACAAAAGAAGATATCCACAAACAAAACAAAGACACAGAAGCAGACGCAAAAGCGGTGCGACGTTACGCAGTTCTCATTCTTATTACGTTGCACTAAGGTAGTAGATTGTTTGTAGTAGACGCTTGCGGCATATTAGAATAGTGAGTGACTTCCAAAACTCATTAATTATCTCGTGAATACTGCCGGAGTCTAACGTAGTTGGCGCAAATAATTTTGATACTTTTTAACAAAAAAATGTAAAAGTATCAAAATCATCAGTGTATGCAAGGATTAAAAATTTAATTTTTTTTTGTTATTTGTGTACAGTATTTGATTATGTTGGTTATCTTATTCTCTAGTGTTATAATTAATATCAAAGTCAATACGTTTGATTTCATAAATGGTGTTCCACGACCGGTGTCAGGAGTAGGTGCTTAGTTTCAAAGGATGCTAATGAATTCAATAACATCCTGTATATCTACATCGATTAAAAATCGCAATGCAGTCAAAATTTTCCAAAAATATTCAATATACAGATTTAGCCCAGTTTTATTATAAGTATGTATTGTATATGTGTAGGTGCGTAGTACGCTAACGAACCATGTGCGAACGCACACAGGCGAGCGGCCGTTCGCTTGCGAACATTGCGGCCGAACATTCGCGCAGCGCACCGCCATGCGAACTCACGTGCGCAGGGGACATTGTCTAAAGGTAATTTATATCGAGAAACCACCCAGGACAAACATTTGCGTGATGAACATAGATATTTGTTCTGTGTCTGGGTGTTATATTGTATTCTATGTATGTACTTACAAACAAAAAGTATATAAGTATTGTATCAGTTATCTGGTTCCCATAGTACAAGCTATGCTTAGTTTGGGGCTAGATGGCGCTTTTTGAAATGTCCACACATATTTATTTATTATTTATCAACTGAAGACGTCCACTGCTGAACATAGGCCTCCGCCAGAACGCCACTTTGAGCGGCTCCTCGCCTCCTGCATCCATCGGTTCCCAGTTTGCAGAAAAGTCCTACAACCTAGTGAATTTATTATCTGTGATTTGGTGCTAGATGGCGCTTAAAATGTCTACATCTATTTATTATCTGTATTTACAGGGGGACAAGGTGAATCCGGTCCCGGTGGGAGCCCCGTTTCCGGCCTCGGTTCTCAAAGTGGAACCATCCATAGTGGACGATATATGTCGACCTTCAGAAGTCTTTTACGTCACTTCTGGGCCTTGAAGCTGCATGAATAATATACAAGGTGACCTTGAATTGGTATGTTATCCCGAAATCTTTGACCACTTATGCGTAATACATAATTACATACCAACTTGGTAACTAAGTGAAACATCTTTATAATAATTCACTGTTGCTGGCTTTGCTTAATAATATCTTGAATTATTAACGATCATGCATGGACCCACCGCCACCCGGCTCAACATAATACAGATATAATTTTCATCGTACCTACAATGGCGATCTCTCGGTACGGTATGGTAGTTGTAGATCGTAGAAAATACTTATTATAAGTATCTTTCATTATGTTTCTGAATCACTCAGTTTATTATTACTAATTTTAGTGCATCTTACTATTAATATTTCCCATTTTTATAGCAGTATCGCCTGATCGCGCGCGTAATCTATAGATAAATTGATTCTAAATTTAAGTGATTTTGAGGTTTGATTGAGTTAGTGATTCTAATTCTCCTTTACAAATTAATCTGTAGATTACTTACTATTGATGATTAATGATTTGCTTGTTTGAGGATTTTAGGGTTCATGTTATGTACTGTACGCTTACATTACCAATATATTCGTTGGATGTTATGTAGGTACCTAATTGGAAGAGGTAATAAGGCAACACTAAAACTACTTACACTATTGAAACAGTGTTGTATATTAGGCACCAACTGATAAGCAGTATTGTATTATTGTGTATTATTTAAATTCTTGTTACCTGCATTATTTAGTTAGCAGCAGTTTATTGTTTCTATTGTATTTTAAGTAGTAGTATTATGTACTGAATTAAGCAAAACTATGTACCTACCTAGTATGAAATAAATCATTTCATTTCAAAAAATTGGGGGGACTGGGACCATGATACCCTACAAGTTGTGAGAGCCTTACACAGGTCGTTAAACTCATTTATGCGCACTCGGTCAAGGACGAAGTTCAACCACCCAGCTGCGCTAAGGCTATTTTCGAACGTAAACTTTACATGGCATTTCTTCAATGAAAAACTATTAATTTAGTAAAGTCTTAGAAGAAACATTGCCTACCTTGGGGTGTAGATTTACCCCCTTTCGGGATAATATACCAATTCAATATCAGGTAGTATATGTCACAGTCTTTTTGTAAGAACCGAATGTTTATAAAAAAACGCGGTTGTTTATAAACTGTCGATCATTGGAAACGGGCAATTTGTCTTGCAATAAAACGGATGATATTTCGATTATTTATAAACAGTCGGTGCCTAGCGGTGACTTTATAAACAAACGGTTTTTAGTAGCGTTTAATTGTTAATTAACCCGTCGAATTTTTTACCAAAAACCTTTGAATGGGTAACTTATGTACATTGCAAAAACAAAACAAACAAACAAATTTTTGTCTCTAAGTTTAATATTTTTAGTTACGTTTATGGTTCCATTACCCAAAATGTACATCGGAACATATTACTAAGGCTCCGCTGTCCGTCTGTCACCAGGCTGTATCTCATGAACCGTGATAGTTAGACAGGTAAAATTTTCACAGATGATGTATTTCTGTTGCCGCTATAACAACAAATACTAACAAACAGAATAAGGTATAAAAAAGGGGGCTCCCATACAACAAACGTGATTTTTTTTACTCTAAGAACTAATATTAAGTATAATTTAATTATAAAAATGTATTGTGTGAAGAGACTTAAGACGTTCTAGAATAAAATGTAAGTAAATAAAAATTGGACCATTTATTTATTTATTTAACATAACTTTTTAAAAATAGAACAAAATATTATTACTAAAACCCCAGATATAATATAATAGCTACAGTACAGATGCCTCATCCCATACAACGGAATAACGCGGGCTATTTTAACAATTATTTTATTTCTGCATAACGCAAGATTATCAAGGAACATTTATTGTTTGTTGGCGAAGTATTGGGCTAAATGAATACACAGGACACTAACTAGTAACGCTCGCGATACAATTACTAAATTTTTTTCAAGTTCGGGCTATTTTTCGTTTGTACCTGATGGGACCCCGTGCTAAAACTATCTAAACTTACAAAGTAATGGACTAAAAACCGCATTCTCCGGACATCCTCTATTTCGACATTTTTGAAGGTATTAAATGGTAGAACTTGCGAAAATTCCAACCGTTGAAAACCCTGCAAAATTATCGTCACAAATGTTTAACAAAAAAATGAACCAAACAATTTTCATACATATTCATATTCATTTACATTAGAACAGGAAAAGCGGAAATCATCTGGTGATAGGCATGATGACTACCATTAAAAATGAATGCAATAATTGAAAAAATAAGCAAAATCGGTAAATAAATCACGGAGTAATAAGCTTTTAAAGTTTCTACAGGAGGCATCTCCTGTCCCATTCTCGCGAAACAGAGCGCCCCCACAGTTACTATGAAAAATCTACTCGTGACGTCACATGCCAAAGAGATTGTATGAAAAGCTACCACAGTTTAGTAATGAGGTACTATAACGACCTTCCTCTGACGTCACTGGCCGTTTGAGCTATCTCTTTCTATTCCGGTTTTTAAAATGCTTGTAACTTTGTCGTTTTTTGAGATATTTTATTTTTGTTTTCAGAAATGTTTATCTTTTGAGGAATATATTTAATTTAGGCAAAAAAAAAAAATTTTAGTCATCATGCCTATTGAGTTTTAATGTATGAAATATTGTTTGGATGAATGTGATATTTTTGTTGACCATTTATGATGATATTTTGCAGGTTTTTCAACGGTTGGCCTTAAGTCGCTGTCTGCAGGTAAGGTGCTCAAAAGTTGGGTTAAATTGATGGGTTACACTGGGTGTTATATTGTATTTTATGTATGTATTTACAAGGTATCTAAATATTGTATCAGTTATCTGGTTCCCATAGTACAAGCTATGCTTAGTTTGGGGCTAGATGGTGCTGTGTGAAACGTCCACACATATTTATTAATTTAAAGCTGGCGACATTACCTCGTTGAATGGCCAAACGTCTTTGGCCGAGGTAAGCGCCAGCGCTTCGGTCTAGATTTACCTATATTGGATGGCTTGTCAAAATCTTCATGCAAAAAAAAACAATATAGACTCTGATTTGAATCGCGCTAAGAGCTCACAGTACAGTAGTTATTTTTGGATAAATTAATTAAATTCCTCAAAAGATAAACATTTGTGAAAACAAAAATTAAATACCGGTATTTTCTAGGCAAGCATGCTCCATCGTCGACCGGGTCGTCACTTACATCAGGTGAGACCGTGGTCAAATATAAGCCTATCGTTGTTAAAAAAAAATCAAGTTACAACATTTTAAAAACCGGAAGAGAAATAGATAGCTCAAACGGCCAGTGACGTCAGAGGAACGTCGTTATAGTACCTCATTACTAAGCTGTGGTAGCTTTTCATACAATCTCTTTGGCATGTGACGTCACGAGTACATTTTTCATAGTAACCGTAGAGGCGCTCTGTTTCGCGAGAATGGGACAGGAGATGCCTCCTGTAGAAACTTTAAAAGCTTATTACTCCGTGATTTATTTACCGATTTTGCTTATTTTTTCAATTATTGCATTCATTTTTAATCTTCTTCATGAAAGTAATATTTACTTGTTCATTTTTAATAGTAGTCATCATTCCTATTAGTCCCCATTTTTGAATTATTTATATCTATACAAGGTGACCTTGAATTGGTATGTTATCCCGCAAGGGGGGGAACCTTAATACCCAACATGTTGTGAGAGCCTTACTTGAAACTGCGTGTTTCCAAACCTCCATGGTAAAAAATTACTCCACTCACAAAATTGCACGACTACGAGTGTTAAAAAGATAGGTATGTACTATAAATTTTAAATTCGTTCCTAAACACAGGTCAATAAACTCATTTATGTGCACTCGGTCAAGGACGAAGTTCAACCACCCAGCTGCGCTGAGGCTATTTTCGAACGTAAACTTCACATGGCATTTCTTCAATGAAAAACAATTAATTTAGAAAAGTCGTAAAAGAAACATTGTCCACCTTGGGGAGTAGTTTTCCCCCTTGGAGATAAAAATATACCAATTCAAGTTCAAATTGTATATAAAATAAATAAATATGTGTGGACATTCCACACAGCGCCATCTAGCCCCAAACTAAGCATAGCTTGTACTATGGGAACCAGATAACTGATATAATACTTATATACTTTTTGTTTGTAAATACATACATAGAATACAATATAACACCCAGACGCTGAACAACAAAATGTTCATCATACAAATATTTGTCCTGGGTGGGGGTATATACTTTCGAGTAGACAGGTAGGTACTTATTATATAATTTTGACTATGGTATACTATACAAATAATCATTTATTTGCTAACTTAGTATTTTATTGTCATACATCCTATCATATTTAGAAAAATGCAGTTTGGACATTTTAGATTGTTCAAAATGCGAATGCGTCATTTTGTCCAATTACCATATATCTTCATCTGTTACGCATTCTCCTTCATATAATGTCATGCCCCCTGGACACTTATTTGGGTCACCGACATCAAAACCACCAGTAATGCCTTGGTCGTTTGTCTCATCTATCAAGAAAGGAGCCAGCACTGTCTCCAAAAGGAACAGGAGCGTCTCACTGTCTGTCATATTTGCGTTCACGGCAGAATGGTCACGGCTTGCGGCAGAATATTCAAGGCTTGTGGCAGAATGTTCAAGGCTTGTGGCAGAATTTTCAAGGCTTGTGGCAGTGGGGTCAAGTTTGGAGTACACCTCATGGAGACAGCTAAACGCGCACATAGCTGTAATAACAAGCTTAATCATCTGAAACACGGCACAAAAAAAAATCATCTGTCATTAATTGATTATTCTCACAGCCTAATTTTATTTTTAATCTTAATAGGCATTAATTTTAGTATCAAGCTTTCATTTGAACAAAGATGTAGTTTTTTTTAATTTAAGGTGAAGGGTAGACCAAACAAGGTGTTTTTGGCAAGTTCCTGACGAAATTAAAGCATGTGGAGCTTTAAATTTAATATATCATGTAGGTAATTCGTTTCAAGAACTTGTTTGTGATAACCGCAAATACAAGATAAATAAATTCAGTTCTATATAAAAAAATCGCAAACGTACCTCAAAAGCATTAAGTCCTCCTTGTACATTGTTTTTGTGCTAAAGTATAAATAAATAAATAAAAGATTTGGTTGTTCCCAATTTATACAGTTTGTATCGAATATATTTAAAAAAAAATCAGTGTATGCCCAACAAACATTCACATAATGTGATGAATTCATTATTTTGCAAAATACTATACGAACATAGATATTAATTAAAACCCTCCAAAATCAGTCATTTTGTGTGTTGTCTTTGTCGTAAGCGCCACGCGGAAGTTCAGACTGAATTAATATTTAAGACTATGACGTTAAGGTAGATGTTTCTTTAAACGAATTTCGACCTGCTTATCTACCCTTCGTCTTAACTAAGTATTAGAGAGCCTAGTCCGAGGTTATTTAATAGTTTTCACGTTTCACCATACACCGCATCACTCACCATACACCGTGAGACGTGAAAACTGTCAAATAAATTCGGGCTAGGCTCTCTGCCCGAAAGAGGAACGTGACGTGATATCATTAACAGCCTGAAGACGTCCACTGCTGAACATAGGCCTCCCCCAGGGAGCGCCACCTAGAGCGGCTGCTCGCCTCCTGCATCCATCGGCTCCCCGCGGCTTTCACCAGGTCGTCGGTCCACCTAGTGGGGGACGTGATATAGCGGAAAAGAATGAATGGATGGACGTATAAAATTCAGACAGTATGAAGTTTTAACCATGAAAAGGTTCTTGTCACTTATGTAGTGCCTAGAGTATGAGTCAGGCTTAATGGCGGCTGGGAAGTGCGCTGCAAGGCCCCACACTGCGCACACCGCTTACCTCTTCCCGCGCACATCTCATTTTTGCTAATGCGCAGCGTTTCGCGCTGACATCACAGCCGCCATTGAGTTTGGATCGCACAGCGCACTCTACCCATTAAGTATTCTGTGCTCAAACAAACAACAGAAACTAAATAGCTACCTTACTTTCTTTACACGAACACTATTTTATAGATAAGTTAGGTCACTATGTATTAGCAAATAAACACAAAAAATACTTACTCTCACAACAGATTTAGCTTTTATCTATTACGTGACTTTTATGTTTATTTAAAAATACAATAATTAAGTTTTGAATATAACTATGAACCTTTCTTATAGACACGGTTGATGGTTACAACATTTCTGACGCTATAAGCTAAAATATAAGTTAACGCTTAATAAATATGAGGAAAATAATATGAATAATTAGTAATAGTTTAGCGGATGTGTTATCTGGACTCTACTATAGGTACTTATTCTAAATCTGGACTTTATATACGTTCCTTCTATTCCTGATTTATAGCAATCGCTTCCTTAACCTAACCTAACGACAACACACGCGAATCAAATTGATTCGGAATTGCTATGTAAGTATTTTTTCCCTTTAAATCTGTTAACTCTTATACTCCCAGTGACTCGATATAGAACACGCATGCATTGTTATTCTATTGTTATCACAAATGCTGGTATTCCAAAGGTGCTGGTATTCAAATTGAAATTCAATTATTTGCTTACGAAAAAAGTAGGGAACAGTCTCAGTTTGTAAAGCGTCAACTGTTGAATTCTTCGTACGTAACTATTAGGCGGGAAAACACAGTGGACGTCAAGAAGTAAGTACCTATACGATGTTGCCAGAATAAGCCAACTTACCTTGTTGTCCTTAGTTTGTGAACGTACCTACCTACATCTAATTTTTGTTGTGTTGCCAACAAGTACTTAGGTTATTTTGCTCAGGGCCGTCTTTACCCGGGGGTTCAAGGGGTGCGGGGCACCCGGGCGCACGGGCCAAGGGGGCGCAAGCCGACCGCCATACATTTCGATAGGTACTGTACCGACTACACTACTGACTGAGATCACGCAAGTGGAGCCGCGCGCACAGCTAGTTCATTACACATCATGGGCATCAAAGAGCGCGGTGCAGCTCGTTTTTTTTTTTTAGAATTTGTGACGTGACGAGCTAGTAGTAGACTGACTTTCGCACCCGGGCGCCGAATATGCTTAAGTCGGTCCTGATTTTGCTGCACAGATTACTATATTGAAAGAAGGAAAGCAAGAAAGAAAAAACATTTATTCCAAAAACACACACACATTACGTCACCGTCTTATTGTAAAAACAGTTTATTTATAAGAAAACGAAAATAAAACTGGAGTAGTTACTTATAAACTGACGATTTATTGCAAAAGATAATTTGTCTTACAATAACACGGATGATATTTCGATTATTTATAAACAGTCGGTGCCCAGCGGTGAGTTTATAAAAAAATGGGTTTTAGTAGCGTTTAAATGTATTGGTTTTTAGAGTCGCTAGTGGCTAACCAGTAGGTTACGACGACGTGCGAAGCGAGGAGTAGTGTTAGGTTAGTTTTGACCACACTAGAAATACACGATTGCAAAAAACGAAGTGATGGCGATTAATTATAAATAACCGAAATATCGACCGTTTTATTGTGAGATACAAACTTCTTTTACTGTTATAAATCTATATTAGACTCAAAACATTTAATTTTAGGTAATGGCTTAAATAGTTTCCACTCACGGCTATGCTTGCGTTATACCTATACCTATGCTAATACAGGTTACTGTGCTCAGCTTCGAAAAGATTTAGTGGATTTTGTTGTTTGGTACGAAATGCATGATCTATTATTAGACTATAACGTAAAAATAACATAACACAAGCGTGCGAAGCCGCGGGCAAAAGCTAGTATTTAAATACAATTTTACCAGTTCCCATATATTTAGATCTACAAAGTATGTCGGTAGGTGACAATGAAATCAAAACTACCTACCTAATACGACCTAACCGTGAGCGGGTCCGGGAGTCCTATGTAGTTGCGAAGAACGCCGGTGATTAGGTACCTGAACTGTGGAGGTCCCAGCGTAAAAATAAGACCACTCCATCTCTTCCCATGGGTGCCGTAAGAGCCGGCTATTTTCTCGTTTAATATTTCAAAATGGCCTGCAACATTATTCTTAAATCTAGTAAATTGTAGATTTTAATGCGCTTTTGTGAGTCCCATGCTGAAACTTTATTCAAAGGTACACGTTTTATGGTTTCAGGGATTTTTATCATCTGATCGTATAATTTGGGCAGCAAGAAAAAAAACAAACTAAAATAAAGTTATTTATGATTAGGGGTTATTTACTATTAACGGAAATAATGTTTCTGATTTTTTTCTTCTTTCAAATAACTGTTGTAATCTTGCTAAACCGTTGTTTTTGTTTACTATTAGGTAATGGTGTAAAACTGTAAACAACAAGCCTCAGATAACTTCTTTTTTTATGTGAATGAATGACGCTGGGACCACCACAGTTCAGGTACCTAATCATATTCATAAACTAGCTTTTGCCCGCGGCTTCGCACGCTTGTGTTATGTTATTTTTACGTTATAGTCTAATAATAGATCATGCATTTCGTACCAAACAACAAAATCCACTAAATCTTTTCGAAGCTGAGCACAGTAACCTGTATTAGCATAGGTATAGGTATAACGCAAGCATAGCCGTGAGTGGAAGCTATTTAAGCCATTACCTACATTTAAATATTTTGAGTCTAATATAGATTTATAACAGTAAAAGAAGTTTCAAACAAAAAACTACAATTTTATAAGTACCTCTTCATATTACAACAAAAAGAAATCATCATCACTTCACTCAGGTCTTTAACAGAAGTTTCAGTAAGTTTTGTTTAGGTAGTAGTTACCTAAGCAGTGTCCATAATAAGTTTATAAATTGCTGGAGATATGCATTTACCTGTACGATGCGTACGTAATTAATTTTCTTAATATTAATTAGGAATTACTAATACTAAACCACCACTCCTTAAAGAATCGACAGTTATAAATATTATATTATATGTTTACTATTTTACACGCTGTCTCATTCCCACTGCACTTTCAACGTACCTACCTAGTGATGAAAGTGAGGAAGTAGGTAAAATCGTCATTACAAAGATAGTTACTTACCTACTATAACTTTTTGAAGTAACCTAGTAATCAATCATTTTTTGCTCCCGTGGTGTATTTAAAAGCCCACAGATCTAAAATATACTAACTATTAAAAACTTATTTCAACATGCAAGAAGAAGAAGAACAAATAAAAAAACAGTTAAAAACGAACGTTACGCGCCATTTTGTTGTTAATTCGAGGATACAATTGCCATAATGAATACCTACATATTATTATATCTAAGTACCTACTGTCACGTTACATCCGTTCCTTTCGTGAAAAAGGTAGAATGGAACGCTACAAGTTAATGAGCAGCTCCTCCCCTACCTAAACAGTGCCTAGGTTGACAGGATCCTAAGAGCTGAAGAGAAAAAAAAAGGAATTGGTAACAGATATTTATTTTCGTAAATTTTACAAGCTTTGTAGAAAGCAAAAAAAAAAGTCTCTAGATGATGCGGAAGAACGCGAAATTTAAGTTGTTTACGGCCTACAAGTTATCACGGTAGAATTAGAATGTTATTGGATCCAAACAAGGCCCACTTCCGGGTCTTCAGATAAACAAAGCCCGCTTCCGGTCTTCAACGAGGCCCACTTCCGGGTCTTCAAACAAACAAGGCCCACTTCCGGGTCTTTATTCAAACAAGGCCCACTATCGTTATAGAGACTGAGGAATTCGTTGCCTTTAGTTTGTCCGACTTCCAGAGTTCAGCGGCTAGCTCATTCAGTTATTAGCTTCTGGATCCAGAAGAAGATTCTCGTCCTTCCACCGTTGATGAAGTATTATTACGCAGCTCAGATTCAAGATGCAGGAGCAGGAGACACGCAGGTATTAGTCGTCAAAGCTTTGACGGACGACGGGCCGGAACATGGTGATGAAGTTATATTGCCACTCAATGTTTGAAAAAGGCAAGCCGGTCGTCTCACTGGTTGACGCTCGGCGATAGATTCGTCGTGGTAGATACGGCGGCCGACGGTGACAACAGATGTAGTTTCGGCGATCAGCTCTCGGCGATAGATTCGTCGTAGTTTCGCGACTGGCTGTAGCGGATGTAGCTCGGCGATCGGCGATTTGACAATGGATATGTCGTGGCGCAGCGATTGACGTAGATGGAGATTCACTTCACAATTTTGGTGTTGGATAGCCAAAGATGGTTTTTGAAGGCGTTCTTGAGTTCCCGGGCCTTGCCTGGCCCGGGAATGGCCTTATATCAATTTAGTGTTCCTCGTTCGAGGAGTAAATTGAGACTCCATTCCATAGCGACAGCTTTTCTAAAGAAACCTCGCTAGCATTCCAAGGTTCTAGATTTTTGCAGTTTTCAAAATTTTGAATACAGAATAGAAAAAAAATAAATCTAGAGTCAAAATACATACAATCATGGCCAAACTATAAAATACCTCACTGAAATTGACAGTAGAAAAAGAAAAATATGAATTTGAAGAGAAACTAAATTCGAAACAAAAAAAACAGTTTCAAAACAACTGCCATCCGAGCAGTCGTGTCTAGAAATCGGGCCCGTGACCCGCGCGCAAAATCGATAAAGTGATGTAAAATTTTTGAGAAAAATCAAGTTTTTTTGTGCTTAAATTACTGTGAAAAGGACTGTCAAGTGCTGTGATGTGAAAGTTGTGAATGAATAATAGAAACCAGGTAATATATTATGATATATACATACATGTAGCATTACACTACCCATAAACATTTTTCATAAAATATTTTGTATCATTGGCTAAATACAAATATCGCACTCCGGCTTACTTATATGTAAAATAAAAAAGGTTTTAAAATGCGTAGCAATGGTAAGGGTCTATAACTTAAGTAGCTATAAGTACTACAGGGGGTCTAGCTAAGATACCAACCACTAACGCTAATGCCTAACGCTAACTCCAAAACTGTATTGAAATGACATTAGCTGTGGAAAAGTAAGCGATTTCCGAAATGTCATCGCAGTACATTTTGGAGTTAGTGGTTGGTATCTTTGCTAGATCCCTGGTACCTTAAAACTTCCTTGGGGTCGATCAAGAATATAGCAGTAGCGCAATAATAATTTTATCTACCTATTTAGAATGGTAACGTGTAGTAAGTTTATGTAAATAATACATTTGACCAGATTGCCAATAAAGAACATTGCTCCCGCCAAAACCTTATAAATCGAAAACTTGAATAAAAATATTAATTAAGTAAGCTTCAATATTGGCTAAGTATGATAATCACGTGAAGCCTTATGAATGATTATAAAAAGTCTAAGAACCTACCCTTTTAAACAGTTTTCATAAAATACTTCCTCTCATTGGCTAAATACAAATTTTGTCTAATGCCAAAATAAAAAAGGTTTTACAATGCGTAGCAAAAGCTAGGGTCAATAAATGAAGAACCTATAGGCACAGATTACTGAATATGTTACTACTATAGGTTAAGCTATAGGTACCATACAATACAATTTTAAATACTTATTTCGAATGGTAACGCGTAGTAGATTTTTGAAAACTAATACATAATACCAGATCGCCAATAAAGAATTTTGCCCTCACTAGAACCCGTTAAATCGAAAACATGAATAATTTTTTTTTTTTTTTTAATAATTTTAGTTATGTTTCTATAGTGGCTAAATATGATATCGCGTGAAGCCTTATAACTTATAATAAAAAGTCTAAGAAGTTTTTAGTTTTCGAAATTCCTTGTTCTCTGTGTCGTGCTCATATTTAAGAAGGTTCTCATACCTATCCTCTTTTTTAGTTTGGACCACAGATAAAAAACTTATCTATATGCAATACATATGACTTCCTTGGGAGGTACTTACATAATGAACACATTGTTTTTCTCTAATCTGCATTGCATCGAGCGCAGACGAAGTTATCGCGCGATGTATTTCGCCGTAGCCGGAAAAGTGTGATGCACTCATGATACACTGCCGGTAATGCAGATGCGCCAATTGTTATTTACTGTTTTTTGTTTTTTATGTTATAAATACAAACATGCATTACATTACTTCCTTATTGCTTAGTGCAGTGGGGATTGTTCAGAATGAAATAAAAATGATTGGGGTTTCGTACTCAAAGGGTAAATCCTTATTACTAAACCTCCGCTGTCCGTCTGTCTGTCTGTCCATCAGACACCAGGATGTACTCATGAATCGTGATAGTTAGACAGTTGAATTTTTCACAGATGATATATTTCTGTTGCCACTATAACAACCGTGATCCGTATTCAAAGGGACAGATAAACAGAAAAATAAAAAAAAAATGGTTTTACTTCATATTGATAAGGAATTATAAATTAAAACTATTAAAATTTATTTTTGTAATTGCAAATAATATTCTTACAGTAAGTAAAACATATTTATTCGCCGACATGCAATATAACGCTACTGCTTCCTCCATTTTATTTAGCCCACGTCGGTCGCGCAGCAGGCAAACAAATTGACTGTGTGTCCGGGTTGGGGCGCTACAAAAACATCGAGAATAGTCAACAGAGATGTTTTTGAGCGCCGACTCAACAGCGAAGGTTCGGGCGTATATGAAGCCGCGCCATAATAGTAACAGAGTTTTGTTTCTTTAATCTGTGCATCCGGATAAACCCGAGATAAAATTACCGTCAGTAGCACAGAGCACATTTTTTTTCTCTCATCTATGATTAGTAGCTATAATAAAACTTACCTTTTGACACTGGCTAAATACCTACACTATGTGTGGACCAAAATATAAGAAAAAAAAACTTACCTTAAAGCCTTGAAGCGGCCATCTTGTTAAAATTCCGTTCCGTTTCATAATGAAATCTTAATCATTTTCACCAAAATAAAAATTACATTATTTAAAATTTAATATATCCTATGTGGTACGCCGGGTTTTTCTAAGCTTATTAGTGAAAACTGCATGAAAATCCGTTCAGTATTTTCGGAGTTGTGCCGTAACAAACAAACAAACAAACAAACAAACAAACAAACAAAAAAACAAACAAACAAACAGACAGACAAAATGTCTAAAAAGTAGCTTAACGTGATCAGCGAAAAATTTCAAGCCAACCTGTGTCATTTTTTTTTCGATATCTTGCATTTACAGATTTTTTTATCTCTACAGTTTTATTATATGTATAGATATGTATAGAATAGATATAGATATAGATAGATAGATGTCACAAGCCTACAAATGACATGAAAATAAAAATTCCAGATTCGTGTTTCGAATTAGGGTCATTCGATAGGTTGGTTTTCGATACGATGAGCTTTCGAACTGACAACCTATCTACAAAAATTTTCGCAACAGCGTGCGTCGCACCGGCGTTCTCCGCAACTACATAGGACTCCCCTAGCAAAGATACCAACCACTAACGCTAACGCCTCACGCTAACTCCAAAATGTGCTGAAATGACATTTCGGAAATCGCTAACTTTTCCGTAGCGAATGTCATTTCGATACATTTTTGGAGTTAGCGTTAGCGATTGGGATCATTGCTAGACCCGCAGGATGGCCGGCGCTAGCGCCGTGCAAGTAGGTGTCCGTCAAGTCCGGCCGCAGAGACCGAAGCCGAGGATTCTTTTGGTACCTAATTACTACACCCTACCGCTGCTATTCACACCACTATTCACTCGCGGAATTCAGCCTATATTCATCACTCCACTACAGGTGCTCACACACGCCTTTCTTGCACAAACTACACCAAAATTATTATCACTAATTTACGAACTACATTAAGCGTGCCCCGCTTCCGGCGGGCATCAAAAAATGCACGTGAGTTATCCGTTGCACGTCTATCGGACTGTCTCCGGCGCGGGCGGCGGCCACTTGCGCATTCTCAAGAACGCGATTCCGTACCTCACCCCGCGCGCCAGCATCCAAACAAAACGGAGCGAACAGTTGGATTACGTGCTATTATAAATATAGATATTGTATGAGGTCAGGAATAGGCCATATTGCTGTTACTGAGTTCTTAGTTCTATTTTTATTTGGTACTGTACTAAGTGGACCCAGCTGAAGCTCCCCCACTAGGTGCACCGACGAACTGGTTAAAGCCGCGGGGAGCCGATGGATGCAGGAGGCTCTCGGGGGGAGACCTATAATCAGCAGTGGACGTCATCAGGCTATTTATGATGATGATGAATGATTAAAAAATAAACAAACATTAATAATAATAATAAATATGTGTGGACATTTCACACAGCGCCATCTAGCCCTAAAGTAAGCATAGCTTGTACTATGGGAACCAGATAACTGAAACTATATACTTTTTGTTTGTAAATACATCATCATCATCATCATCATCAGCAGCCCGTAGACGTCCACTACTGAACATAGGCCTCCCCCAGGGAGCGCCACTTTAAGCGGCTGCTCGCCTCCTGCATCCATCGGCTCCCTGCGGTTTTCACCAGGTCTTCGGTCCATCTATATGTACATCGCATAAATGTTTGTCCTGCGGGTAGGAATCGAACCCACGGGCCTCAGTTCAGAAGGCAGGATTACCTACTACCAACTATCTATCAGGCCCGTCATTACTTCATAACTATGTACATTGTAGGTAAATTATTATAATATGTAAAGTTACACATGCTGCTAAAACAGGTATGAATTGCGGGTGAAACCATGCTAAATATTATTATGTTTCATTTCAACGTATTTTCCTTACTTTGTAATGGTTGAAATATAGGTATAATACAAACATATTTAGTGATAGTGTCAGAAGTTGTTTTACCATTGTTCGTGTTGAAATAACTGCATTTAATTAAATATAAAAGTGTGTCTAACATTAATCAAGCTAAATCTATTGTCAATGTAAGTATTTTGTGTTTTTGCTAATTTAATAAAGAGGACTACATGGTATAGTAGGTCGGCTAGGCCGGAGTCATATTTTTACGCAGATACCCTATTATCATTAACAGCTTGAAGACGTCCACTGCTGAACATAGGCATCCCCCAGGGAACGCCACTTTGAGCGGCGGATCGAGTGATCGCCTCCTGCATCCATCGGCTCCCCGTGGTTCGTGATCACCACTCGATTATGTCTATTATGTCATCATGACATCACTATAAATGTTTCAGGGCCCTTACCACGAACTAATCCAAAACCATTATGTTTCGTGACAGTAATGATTCAAGGATACAATAATATTGTTCGAATTCGTACCATGAACTTATAAAGTATTCCTGCGCAAACACGAGACGTCTACATTTTTACCCGACTACCAAAAAGGAGGGTTACGAGTTTGACTGTCTATGTATGTATGTATATTCATATGTTCCCTCGTATCTCCTAAATTACCGATCTTATTTCAAACAGCAAGGTGTCAATCGATAGATCTTAACACTCTGCGTGTCATAGGCTATATAAAGTTACATTAAATTCAATATGGCGGATTATATTTAAAAAAATCGCGGACAAAAAAAATTATTTTTTTCGATAAACATGTCATGTTTGGAATCAAATGAAAGGTCTTTACGAGTACGTATAATTTTTATATATATGTATAATTATATAGCATTATCACTGTCGCTTGTCGGTGTCAACATGATGTATTTGAGTGAACAATTTAACGGGACGTCATCAGAACTGCTCTGCGTCAACAACATTACAGTATTCTTACTTTTATGTCATTTTTCCAAAGTATCATTGAAGTAATAATGTTTTTAGAGGTTTTGGTAGGCCCCCAGGTGTCATACCTTTCACACCTGCACCTACTTAAACATATAAACACTGACTAAGTATTCTGTGATCTGTTTCAGATGAAACTAGTTATCACAGCTGTGTGCGCGTTCTGCTGTCTCCACGATGTATATTCTGTAGCCTCGTTTGCCGCAAGCCCTGAAGATTCTGCCGCAAGCCTTGAACATTCTGCCACAAGCCTTGAATATTCTGCCGCAAGCCTTGAATATTCTGCCGTGAACGCAAATATGACAGACAGTGAGACACTCCTGTTCCTTTTGGAGACAGTGCTGGCTCCTTTCTTGATAGATGAGACAAACAACCATGGCATTATTGGTAATATTGATGTCCATAACCCAAATATGTGTCCAATCGGCATGGTTGTATTTGAAGAGGAATGCGTACCAGATGATGATTTTTAATATTAATAAGTGATTTAATTGTCAGGTAGAGTCTAAACCAAACTTAATGACGGCTGTGAAATGCGCTGCAAGAAATACTATACTTTTGTATAATAGGCACTTGATGTCGATTTCCATCTTTCGATGATCTCCGCAATATTTGCAAGTTGATATAATATTGAATTAATAGAATATTTATTTCTATAGGTAATAATATAAATAAAGAATTAATAAAAAAAATAAAGAATAATTTTAAGTACCTACCTATTAATGGTTTATTTTAGCGGAATTACACTAGATATTCTTGTTTCATTTTGTATTTAAGATGAACTTCCGCGAGGTCACGCCTGATTCAATCAATTACCTACATACTTTATAAAAAATTAATTGTCTTAAAATAAACCATATGTGTGTCATTTTGGTATATTTGATGAGTCACATTACAAAGAGGATATCATACATATTCACATTATACCTACCTACCATGTTAGCGTAGATGCCTGCTGTTAATAATCAACAAAATGTTATTTTCATAAAGTGAAATCGCGGAGTTATAAGCTTTTAAAGTTTCTAGAGGTATCGCCTGTCTCTGTCACGCAAAACAGAGACGACATTGTATGTAAAACTACCACAGCTTAGTAATGAGGTACTGTGAAGGACCAAATTCTGACCTCACTGCATGTTTGAACTGTCTCTTTCTATTCCTGTATTTTAAAATTCTTGTAATTTTGTCATTTTCTTCAGATGTCTAATTTTTGTTTTCACGCCTGTTTATTTTTTGTGGAATGTTATTAACTTATTCAATAAAAAAAGAAGTCTGCTATTTTGCGTAAAGTGTAACTGTGTCATAATGGTTCATGAATGGTACCATAATGACAGATTTTGACACTAATGTTAGTCTACAAACCATAAGTAGACTACCCTTAGTGTCAAAATCTGTCATTATGGCACCATTCATGAACCATTATGACTCCAGCAGACGTAGCCTTCTCAATCCTCTTATCCTGGCAATAGCCCAAACCAAGGGTCACACCCCAGGGGTGCCCTTGAGCTAGTTGCCCCCCACTTTTGTCGGCTGGGAGCTATGATTACCCAGTGACGCTGTAAAGGTCGAAAGAGACCAACAGCATTAGCCCGTTAAAAAAGAACGAAAAAAAGCACTAACCACAAGTATGTTGCCTGATGGAGTCAGTGGACGTATTGGTGCGAGTCTAAATTCGTACAGTAGGTACAATGAGTATATCCGGGATTCACTCTTTTCATATTTAATTACAGTGACAATAATAATCGGCCAAATGCGAGTCAGACTCGCGCATGAAGGGTATTCAAATGCTCTAAGGACAGCAAAGCCTCAGTAATAGGGTTCGCTTTACCCTTTGAGTACGGAACCCTAAAAATGAGAGAGCAGGCAATAATGCAGCACTACTGTGTTCCGGTTTGAAGGGCATTGTAGCTAGTGAAATTACTGGGCAAATGAGACTTTATGGCCTCATTACACAGTGTAGTAATCTGATTACTAGACTGTGATGTCTCAGGATGACGTGCGCAGTGCAGTGTCACGCAAAACTTTATTATTTTAAAGTTCCGAGTGACACTGCAACTGTAATGGGCGGCCGTATTGCTTTACATCAGGTGAATGACCAGCTCGTAACGTCATTCATTTTCATAAAAAAAAAAAAAAAAAATCTATTTTCATTGATTCTTTCATAAGCTAGTGATTGTGCTTGTAGGACTAGGGGGCCATGCACGGTGAGTGAGTTTGCAATCAAAACTAGACCTCTGGACTGTGTCGTTTTGCAATCACACAAATTGCAAGCTTTATTACCTATGCTTTTTTTACCCCAGTGTGTATTTATAAATGTCGTTTTAAGGATCCACAGTATGCCGATTTATAAGCACACAGGTTGCAAGCATATGGTTTTTCGCCAGTGTGTCTTCTTATATGTACTTTTAAGCATCCAGGGTATGCCGATTTAAAATCACACAAATTGCAAGCATATTGTTTTTCGGCAGTGTGTGTTTTTATATGTAGTTTTAAGTATCCAGAGTATACCGATTTAAAATCACACAAATTACAAGTATATGGTTTTTTGCCAGTGTGTGTTCTTATGTGTACTTTTAAGTGTCCAGAGTCTGACGATCTATAATCACAGAAATTGCAGGCATATGCTTTTTCGCCAGTGTGTGTTTTTAAATGTCGTTTTAAGCATCCAGACTGTACCGATTTATAAGCACACAAGTTACAAGCATATGCTTTTTCGCCAGTGTGTGTTTGTAAATGTTGTGTTAAGTTTCCAGAATATATCGTTCTATAATCACACAAATTGCAGACATATGGTTTTTCTCCAGTGTGTGTCTTTAAATGTCTTTTTAAAGCTCCAGTCTGTATCGATCTATAATCACACAAATTGCAAGCATATGGTTTTTCTCCAGAGTGTGCTCTTAAATGTTGTTTTAGGTGTCCAGACTGTCTCGATCTATAATCACACAAATCGCAAGCATATGGTTTTTCACCAGTGTGTATTTTTAAATGTTGTTTTAAGTTTCCAGAGTCTATCGATCTATAATCACACAAATTGCAGGCATATGATTTTTCGCCAGAGTGTATTTTTAAATGGCTTTTCAAGCTTCCATTGCATTTCGATTTGTAATCACACAAATTGCAGGCATATGGTTTTTCTCCAGAGTGTGTTCTTAAATGTTGTTTTAGGTGTCCAGACTGTCTCGATCTATAATCACACATATTTCAAGCATATTCTTTTACTCCAATGTGAATTTTTAAATGTTGTTTTAGGTGTCCAGACTGTCTCGTTCTATAATCACACAAATTGCAAGCATATGCTTTCTCACCAGTGTGTCTATTTAAATGTTGTTTTAAGTTTCCAGGGTGTGCCGACCTATAATCACACAAATTGCAAGCATATGCTTTCTTACCTGTGTGTTTATTTAAATGTAGTTTTAAGCCCCCAGAATGTATGGATCTATAATCACACAAATGGCAGGCGTATGGTTTTTCTCCAGTGTGCGTTTTTAAATGCTGTTTTAAAATACTTGAACGTGCTGATTTGTAATCACACAAATTGCAAGTATACGGGCTTTCTCCACTGTGTGTTTTTATATGTAGTGTTAAGCATCTAGAGTATGCAGATTTAAAATCACATAAATTACATGCATATGGTTTTTTTCCAGTGTGTTTTTGTAAATGTGTTTTCATGTTTCCTAAATGTGCTGACTTGTAATCACACGAATTGCAAGTATATGGCCTTTTTCGAGTATGCATTTTTAAATGTTGTTTTAAGTTAACTGAACCTGCTGATTTGTAATCACACAAATTGTATGCGAAAGGTTTGTCTCCACTGTATGTTCTTGAAAATTTACTGTTAGCACATTAGAACGTTATCTTTTTCGAATTTTCTTGATCTTTTTTAATCTTGTTCGTCTTTTTTAAGTCTCGTGTGTACACTTCACCCATCCCAAACTTCAATACATATATATTGGCTTCTGCCAACCTTGGGAGTAAATTGTTCTGTGATGTGATGTGTAGTAGACTGTGGTGATTTCGTCTAGTAACGCAGCTGCGTGACTGAAACAAATGCAAACACATTACACATACTTATCGTAATTTTATATATAATTTTATTGTTTAAGTTTAACTCACATAATTGCCACTATATTCTGAATTTATTTGTATCTTTTGTACTTACATTAATTGGTGTAATTGGCTTCAGTCGTCTAATTAATTAATTAAATAAATAAAAAAAAATACATTCATTCATAATTCAGAAAATTATAAATATTAAATTTAACAGGAAGTTTTCACATGAAAAATACACTAAAATAAAAAATTATTTCCATTGCAGTCTCAGAGGGCAGGTCTCAACGGATAGCACAAAACGGACCAGCTGGGCTACCACAAACTTACAAAACCATCATGTTTCATGGCATTATCATTTAAAGGTTACAATAATATTGTTTGAATTTGTACCAAGAACTTATAAAGTATTCCTGCGTGTGAACGAGACGTCTACATTTTTATATGGCGTTATCACTGTCGCACGTCAGTGTCAACATGATGTAAAGGTATGACATGACGGTTGTATTTGAGTGAACGATTTAACGTGACATCATAAAACTGCTCTGGCTTTGCAGTATTCTTACTTTTATGTCATTTGTCAATGTATGATATAAGTAATAATGCTATAAGATGTTGTGATTGGCCTCCAATGCCTTTTTATTAACAATGCAGTGGAGCTTTTGTTTAAGAAGCTACGGAATGTAACGCCAAAGTTTGCGTAAAGTGAGCTTAAACTATGACCAAGGTGATAAAATCTAATGGCTGTAATACATAGGATATTAGTTAGTACAATAAAATAGTATCCATTTAAAAGGCATAATAATAAATTTAGAATCAGAATAATAATTTATTGAAGAATTGATAGAATAATATTTGGCTTGGTGTGATAATGTTAAACGTGAACTACTCAAACTGGACTCCACAAAGGGCGCGGGAACCGATGGCATCCCTCCGTCCTTTTTAAAGTGTACGGCGCCTTCCATTTGTATACCTATACAATATGTTTTTAATTTATGCTTACGTGAAGGGATTTGCCCTCAAGTGTGGAAAAGTGCGCGAATTGTACCAGTATTTAAAGGTGGTAGTAAGAGTGATGTGGAGAATTATCGCCCCATCTCTATTTTGCCGGCTTTATCGAAGCTACTTGAGAGGTTAATTCATAATGCTGTTTATCCTAGTTTACATCCTAGTATTATATCCAACCAACATGGTTTCGTTAGACGTCGATCAACAGTCACGAACTTAATTATATACACAGCAGACATCTTTGATAATATAGATAATAATAAACAAACGGATGCTGTGTATACTGATTTTCGTAAAGCATTCGATAGAGTTGATCATAAAATCCTATTAGACAAAATTGCCTTTAATGGCATTCGTGGAAACTTATGGCGCTGGTTCAAATCTTATATCACCAATCGGTGCCAAAAGGTTGTTATTAATGGGTACGAATCGGATACAGTCCCTATTAGCTCTGGAGTCCCACAAGGCTCAATACTGGGACCATTGCTATTTATATTATATGTTAATGATATAAGTAGATGCTTTAAATTCTGTAAATATTTATTATATGCTGATGACTTAAAAATATACCATACCATTAATACATACCAAGACCACTTAAACTTTCAGTCGGATTTGGATCGGTTCTCAGTCTTCTGTAGTGAAAATAAACTGATGCTTAGTCTTAATAAATGCAAATCAATGGTATTTACTCGCAAGAGAAGTACAAGTAACTTCACGTATTCCCTTTGTAATTCTAATCTTGATAAGGTTCAAATAATCAAAGATTTAGGTGTTACTCTTGATAGTAAATTAACCCTAGATATACATATACAGAATATTATTGCACGAGGTTTCAAAATATACAACTTTTTCATAAGATCTACTAATAATTTCAAAAATGAGCTTACTTATAATTTATTGTTTAAGTCACTTGTCCGATCACAGCTTGAATATGCGGCGCCTGTATGGAACCCTTATTATAATTGTTACATTAAAGATATTGAGAGAGTTCAAAAGAAGTTCTTACGCTGTATGAATTATAAATGTAATCATAGTTTTATGTCATATGAAAATCTACTCAAAAAATATAAGCTAGTGGACCTAAAATGTAGAAGATTGCAACTTAGTGCAATGTTGTTGTATGACATCTGTCACAATCGTTATGACTGCCCCGAGCTGGTGAATAGGCTTGCTTACAAAGTTCCGTTTAGAATCCACTCACGAACTGAGCATAAAACTTTTTTTACGGCTACCCGACGCACCAACTCGGGCCAGCGTTCACCACTGTACCGCATGACCAAATGTTATAACGATCATTTTAATTGTATCGATATATTCCATGTACGCTTTGGCGATTTTCGGAAGTCTGTTTTGGAGGTCTTGAGTGGCGATTGCAGCAAGCACTCTGCTTGATTTTTCGTTTTAGACTTAGTAACCTGCCTTACCTACTCCGTTATGTGACTGAGGCCGGATTTTACCAAGGTGGGATAAGTTTTATTCCGAGTATAACGCTAACTGTAACCTTTGGATACAGCTAATTGACAAACGAAATTACTGTTAAAAGGACCCATATATCTTGATTGTATTCAAAGAAAGAGCTTCAAAATTGTTGGTATATTAATTGTTGGTATATTAGTTATATTCGTGTAACTCTGTCATTCTCGGAACGTTGTGCTCGGAGTGGCGTTGTCCTGCCTCGGTGAAATCGGGCCTGAGTATATAAATGGCTGCCTCATCACTACTCTGGGCCCACCGATTAGCAACTGGTTTTGTTGCCGTGTGTGCCTACCTTGCGATTCTAATCTAACAAATAGTGGCGGGTAGATATGCCTGCCAATTGGATTTATATTTCTGTGTTCATTTGTCTATATTTGTAAATGTTAGACACTACAATAGTATAAAGTATTACTTAAATTTACTCACTTTTAGGTGATAGTTAGTAATCAGCTACCAATATTTCAACATTTGTTCTGTTTTTCATATATATTATATATATATTATCAATCTGTGGTCAACGATGTTGGTGCATCAACCACTTAAATTTGTTGTGTACTGTTTGTTGATCCTAATAAACCTAAAAAAAAAAAAAAAACGAAGAAGCTACGGAATGTAACGCCAAAGTTTGCGTAAAGTGAGCCAAATAGTTCAACTGAATATTCAGCTCGGCAAGTGCTGAACTGAATCTTGTTTGTTATTCGGTTTGGTTCAAAAACCCATGTTTGGTACATCCCTAATACTTCGGTACCTAATATTAAACTATGACCAAGGTGATAAAATCTAATGGCTGTAATACATAGGATATTAGTTAGTACAATAAAATAGTATCCATTTAAAAGGCATAATAATAAATTTAGAATCAGAATAATAATTTATTGAAGAATTGATAGAATAATATTTGGCTTGGTATAATTGCACAATAAAGTAAGATCAATTTACCCACATCGGGAATTCAATAATATCAAGAACATAGAATTATAAATTTTGAATAACATCACTAATGTCGTCCTATGCGCAGCTGCTATCATCTTGAACTCACCATTCCCCAGCATAATACTAACTTTTACACATACTCTTTCACTGTCACTGCTATTCGTCTTTGGAACTCACTACCAGTGGAAATCCGGAGAGCCTCATCAATGGGAATCTTCAAATCCAAATTATATCAACACTTCATATCCATTCAAAACAGTCAGAAAAATTGAGCACTTAAAATAGTTATTAAATGAGTAGGTCCTTGTTTATTATATAGGTATTTTATTCTAATTTGCAATAAGTTTAATATAAAATATGTAAGTTATTAAAAAGTGTGTATTATTTGTTTAAAACCTTATCTATCTAAACTCATATTATTATCTATTGCTACTTCTTATGATTATTTTATTTGGGTAATTCTTTTTCAACCAGCACTAAAACTCGTTCCACACTACACAAAGGTTAACTGGAAGAAAATGCTACTTAGCATTAAGTTCGCCTATGTACTTGATTTACTCTTGTGCAATAAAGCATTTTCTATCTATCTATCTATCTAACTAATTGAAGCACAAAATATAATCAAATTGTAAAAACACATGTTGTAAACCAAGAGTCAATACATCAAAATTAATAGATTTTACTCAATGTAGTGAGAGATAAAATTGTTGTGGAAAAAAAATTCAATCATTATTAGGAATGTGCTGAATATGGGGTTTTGAACCAAACCGAATAACCAACATTATTTGGCTGAACTATTTGGTTCACTTTAGGCAAACTTTGGCGTAAACTCAGTAGCCAGAAAACTTCAACAAAAACTCTACTGCAATGCTTATAAAAAATTACTCTGTGGTTACAATGGAGTTTTATTATAATTAATATGAAAATTTCCTGTATTAAACTTGAATTTGTGTCTACTGTGCTGTGCTCAGTGCTCGGACAATACATCAATAAATAAATAAAATCAATCAATTGTTACATACTCTTATGGTGAAATATTATTGGTCAAATATATTTCGAAACTGAATAATTTGCTTATTTAAATAATGTTTGTGCTTTTAGGTCTTTGTCTGTTTCAATCACAGAATTCCCCCTATTACATAGGTCCAGAACCGAAGTCTCCATACTTAACCTTGTTTGAACATGAATCAAACCATAGAGCACATTTTTTTTTCTTCTAATGTCAGTTCCTCTTTCAACATACCATATAAATAGTATTACCCGATTTAGTCGGGTACATAAATAAAAATCTAGCTAGATGTAAAATGTAAATAATAAAAATTATATAACGCCTAAATTAAAAAAACATAAAATAATAAAATTAATTACCATCATAATACTATCTATAGACAAGAAAAAGGTCTCATGCAATCTTTTAATAACAAGGATTCAAATTAAGTATAAGCAGCAGTTTGTTCAACATTTCTTTTAATAACTCACGAGTTTTTCAATATTACCAAGTTAAAGGGATTAAAGATGTAGGATACAGTTATGTAGGTACAGGGCCTCAACCAAAATAATGTTTCATATTTTAGGATAAAAAAATATAACTAATATAATATAACTAGTATTTTGCTCCGTGCGCGGGCCGCGTGCGGCCCGCGAGGACGTTTTCGTGGCTGTTGTATTTATAAAAATGTTATACTTTAGTTTAAACTTGTAATTTTGCAAGAATTAGTACAAAACAGCGGTATTTTTCAAAGAAAATGATAATTGATCTGACTTTTGCATGGCGGCCATCTTGAAAAATGCTGTCAGTCATGTAAAAGGTCAGAATTTGAAATCAGCTTCTTTTAAAATCCCCAAATATAAAATATCAGCCGGATCTGAGTTACTATAAAATTGGACGCCATTTTGAATCTGCCATCTTGGAATTATGTTAAGTCTATGAGAAAGCCTCCGTTGTTTCTTTGTTATGAGTCCAAACACGCTTTGTCGGCTTCTATAAGTTCCGATTGTGTGCGTGTTTTAATTTTGTATGGCGGTCATTTTGTTTTGTTTATCAATTATATGTCAATTTGAATCAAGGATCCTGAAAATATTTAGATCTTAGGTAAGACAGGTTAGTTAGATAAGCTAAAATCAATTAAAAAGGTCGCATTAGTAAAACATTGTAAATGTAGCGATGGGTAGTTTGAAGCTCCTCCTCGCTTCGCTCGTCGTCGCGGTAGATAGTTTGAAGCTCCTCCTCGCTTCGCTCGTCGTCGCGGTAGATAGTTTGAAGCTCCTCCTCGCTTCGCTCGTCGTCGCGGTAGATAGTTTGAAGCTCCTCGCTTCGCTCGTCGTCGCGATAGGTAGTTTGATGCTCCTACTCGCTTCGCTCGTCGTCGCGGTAGGTAGTATGAAGCTCCTCCTCGCTTCGCTCGTCGTCGCGGTAGATAGTTTGAAGCTCCTCCTCGCTTCGCTCGTCGTCGCGGTAGGTAGTTTGAAGCTCCTCCTCGCTTCGCTCGTCGTCGCGATGGGTAGTTTGAAGCTCCTCCTCGCTTCGCTCGTCGTCGCGGTAGGTAGTTTGAAGCTCCTCCTCGCTTCGCTCGTCGTCGCGATAGGTAGTTTGAAGCTCCTCCTCGCTTCGCTCGTCGTCGCGGTAGGTAGTTTGAAGCTCCTCCTCGCTTCGCTCGTCGTCGCTTTGGTGGTTTTGTCAGTATGTATGGCAGCCATTTTGAAAAACGGTGGATGTCTAAAAGAAGCTAAAGCATGTTAATCAGTATCCTTAGGGACACTCAGATATCAATTTTCATACGGATTGGAGATCCATAAAAAAGTTCAGTAAAATGTATGAAATTTTTCAAAATGGCGGAATCAAAATTTTTTCCCATATTCTTACTGAGTATCTAAGGGGAGTCTTAGATATCGATTTTCATCCGGATCGGATAACTTTTTCTGTAAGTCAATACGTCTCCATCCGCCATCTTCAAAAAAAACAATTTCATTAGTATACTGTTTTGTTCCTTTGTACATCGTTACTCTATCCCTAGAAACAACTTTTTTATGACATTCATATTGGAGGCGTAAAAAAGGAAAGTTCATATTTCGATAAAATCACCTTTGTATGGCAACCCTATTGAAAAATGGCGCATGTCAAAATTTGATTTTAGAATATTGTTCAGCATCCTTGGGGACCCTTAGATATCGATTTTCATTCGGATCGGAGAAACTTTTTTTTCCGCCATGACCGAAATTTCCGCCATTTTGAAAAAAACTTTTTTGCTATATCTTTCCTTCCGGCCGCCAAACAATATTAGTTCGAGCTCTTTATACTAAAGTATCATGGTTTCGGCGTCATTTCCGGTTTAAATTTGTATGGGTGATTTTTTTTTCCGCCATTTTGAATTTTTTTTATTTTCTCTGAAATCGTCCCAGGGTTTGCTATAACATTCCTGAGAACGCATATGACCCATCTGACATCGTTTAGCCAGGCCGTTGATGGTCACGATGATGGGAGGTCGGAAGACCAGGTCATGAAATGTTTTGAATTTCGATTGTCCACTTTCATACAAATATAAAAAAAAAAGTTAAAAATTTCCCATAGGTATCGAGAAACAATGAGCCAAAAATGAAAAAAAAAATTTGTATGGCAGCCATCTTTAAAAATGGCGGGATCCAAAATATTTTTTCAAATATCGAATCAGGGACCCCAAAAACCCCCCGATGCAAAAAATCAGCCGGATCGGACCAACTTTCAAAATGGCCGCCATCTTGGATCCGCCATCTTGGATTTTCATGACGACCATCCGAAAGCGCCCATCCTCCTCTATGACATTTGGTCGAACACACCCCACCTACCTCTTACCGTTTCCGATTTATAAGCGTTTCAATTTTGTATGGAATTTTTATTTTTTTGTATGGCAACCCCCATTTTTTTTTATTTCTCTCCAAGCGTCCCAATATTTACTACAACTTTAGTTAGAACAGGTCACCCATCCGACTTATAGTTTCCGAGAGCCGTTGACCAGTTCCATGAAGGAGACGACTTTTTGCTGATGTCAGCTTTTTCTGGTGGTCACGTGACCAATTTCTATGCAACCTCATACTCGATTATTCTCCACCGCTTCCAGGAGCTGAGATCAAATCTGTCAGTCAGTCAGTGAGTGAGTGAGTGGGTGACGAACTTTATATAATATGACTAGAATTTTGCTCTGTGCGCGGGCCGCGAGCGGCCCGCGTGGGTGTTTTCGTGGCTGTTGTATTTAAAAAGTCTTATACTTTGTGCTAAACTTTAAATTTTGCAAGAATTAGTACAAAACAGGGGTATTTTTCAAAGAAAATGATAATGCGCTTGACTTTGCATGGCGGCCTTCTTGAAAAATGCTGTCAGTCAAGTAAAAGGTCAAAATTTGAAATCAGCATCCTTTAAAACCCCCAAATATAAAATATCAGCCGAATCTGAGTTACTAAAAAATCGGGCGCCATTTTGAATCCGCCATATTTAAATTATTTTAAGACTGTAAGAAAGCCTCCATTGTTCTCTTTGTCATGAGTCCAAACACGCTATGCTTGCCCCCATAAGTTCCGATAGTGTGCGCCTTTTAATTTTGCATGGCGGCCATTTTGTTTTGTTTCTTCAAAGAGTGTCAATTTTTATCAAGGTTCCCGAAAGTATTCAGTTGTTAGGTAAAAATAGGTTAGTGTTGAAGTTAGGTTATTAGATTATGTAAGTACCGAACTTGATACCTACCGGCTAAGTAGCGTTTAGTCGATGAGTCAAACTTAAAAAAAAATACATTTGTACAGTTATGTCATATCAAAATAATTTGTCTAATACATTTCGCTGGCTAAATACACTATGTGTGGAGCCAAAATATAACAAAAATAAAAAAATAAAAAATTGTCAGATAACAAATGACTTTTTTTTTTCTTATATTTTGGCTCCACACATAGTGTATTTAGCCAGTGTCAAGTATTATATTTTCATCGTATTATAAAATATTTCACGCAAAGTCATGTCCTAGTCATAGTCATAGTCCAGTCTAAGTCAGGTAGTCATAGTCCAGTCTAAGTCATGCTCCAGCAAAGTGGTGGCAACTTTACTTGAAGCTTCTATGGAGTTTTGGAAGCAACACGAAAAATCACGTTTAACCACATTATATCACTTGCCCTCACTCATGCTCGTAATTCAGCACTTAATGCGTAAAACGCCACCAATTTTAAACATTAACACTGGAAAAAGCACAAGTTTTGAGAAATAATACAATGACACGACGTGAACATTTCCGCGTTCCCGCCAAAACTCCAAATGACTTTGAAAGCACAATATGCCGTTATCAGCTGTCATTTTCTCCGCTCGACATTGGCATTGACACTTGCATAAAATGCTAAACAGCGTCAAAAATAAAAAGACTCAACTCCACCTTTTTCTAAAACGAAGTGATACTCTTTGCCTATAAGGAAGAGTTGAAGTTAGTAAATTATATACTCTTTAGTTGAAGTCTGCCCTACAGATTAGAGAAAAAAAAAATAGTTGGCCCAAAGAAAAAAGTACCACAAACTAAGACAGAGCCACAGATTAGAGAAAAACAAATCTACTATACACTCAGATGAACTACCACTATACAGATGGAGCAAAGTTTGACTTTTACGAACAAGAGTGTGTAAGGTTCATTGCAACATTCATAGCGACATATACCTTGCCAAGTAAAGAAATTGGGTTAAGTTACTCTGTGGATATAGGATAAAAGTCTTTGATAAAAGTCATGCTACGTATAAGTAATCTGTGATAAAAGTACAAGACGGGCGCAGACTATTATACGCTAACGCTTGACGGCAGACAGACAGGTAAATAAATATTACAAAGTTTTTGGCGGGAACGCGGAAATGTTCACGTCATTCATTGTATTATTTCTCAAAACTTGTGCTATTTCCAGTGTTTTCAATGTTTAAAATTGGTGGCGTTTTACGCATTAAGTGCTGAATTACGAGCATGAGTGTAGGCAAGTGATATAATGTGGTGGAACGTGATTTTTCGTGTTGCTTCCAGAATTCCATAGAAGCTTCTAGTAAAGTTGCCACCACTTTAATGGAGCATGACTTAGACTGGACTATAACTACCTGACTTAGACTGGACTATGACTATGACTAAGACTTGACTTTACGTGTAATATTCTATTAACATTAAACATGATGAAAAATGACAATACTTGACACTGGCTAAATACACTATGTGTGGAGCCAAAATATAACAAAAAAAAGTGCTGTTAAATGTCAATGTCATTTATAAGTTGTCTTTGTCAGTTTCAGCGCTTCGAATTAGAAAAAAAAAGATTGTTTATTTATAATTTTATATTTTTGTTGTAGAATGTAGATAAAAATCCGTAGGTACCTGCGAGTTGTCCAGACAGATTATTCTGATAGTATTCTTGAGATTATTCCCGTCACTTGTCTTGTCTTACAGTACGTGGTCCATGGTACGTGAGGACACTGGCAAAATTGCGACATTATTCCGTCGCAGAGCTCAAAATCAAGAAGTTTTTCCAACTCAACTTGTAGAATCCTGATTTTTGTTTTGTGGTCTGAAATGGAATATCCAGAAAATAGACAGCAACATTCTCCTCGGCACATTAGAATCGTCTGCGTTCAGCCGAACACCAAGCCAAGTGTGGTGGTTACAAAGACTTCTAGTACATATTTAAACCTCTATGGGTGCTTATGGCAAACCCCTCTATGATAAGCATCCAAGTGGAGTGTAAATGGGATGCCTGTGTTCAGCAGTGGAAACAATGATTAAATCAATCCCATTATGTACCATATGAAACAGACATTTTTAATGAAACTAACATGGATGAAATAAAAAAAGGTTTTAGGTCTCATCAAAGGTTCCTTATTAGGTCCATGAAAACTAATAAGGAAACAGCGTTATTTTTACAGATTACAATACATCACAATACCTTATTTACAATAAAATATATGAAGTGCTTGTCAAGTGTCAATCTATAGCAAGATTCAATCCATCGTCCACCAGAGTTCACCTGGGTAGACCATGGGTATTTCTTCTTGCCCATGGTGACAATGTGATGCGCACTTACTTTATACCACCTCTTTGTTTGTAGAAAGTTAGTTACTTATATGTAAAAAATATAGTAATATACTTGATTGATATGTATAATATACTGTAAGTATACCCCTGTTTAGTCAATATATGAATGTTTGTAACAGCTGCTGTACAATTGGGCATAATTTCATGGCAGTTGGGCCACAGTGAAATAGCTACTCAGTGTTTTATCTTAGCCTATTTCTACTACAGAGAGAAACAAAAAACAAAATAACTATTCCTCTGCTACCTTAGCGCAGGCCACACATAAATGGCGTCGGGCGCCGACATGGCACAGACGGCTTCCTATTCCATTCAAAATGCATGGAAATAAAGCTCAGTTTAGGACGCGCGGGCGCCTACATGGAATGTCAACCACATCCAAGCAACGACATACTGTGTGTCCTAAACTTAGCTATATTATCGATAGGCCCGATGGCTCAGCTGGTAGTAGCCGTGCCTTCTGAACCGAGGGCTGTGGGTTCGATTCCTACCAGAGACAAACATTTGTGTGATGAAGTTAGATGTTTGTTCCGTATCTGGGTGTTATATTGTATTCTATATATGTAGTTACAAACAAAAATGTATCTATCTATGTATTATATGAGTTATCTGGTTCCCATAGTACAAGCTATGCTTATACCCTGATTGCGGCAGGTGTAATAAGACTATTAGTTTGGAGCTAGATGGGGCTGTGTGAAATGTCCACACATTTAAAGTAGCTATACTTAGTTTATTTATTTAAACAACTTTACCCTGGATTAGTGTGGGTTTGTTAAAAATATCCACTTAGTAGGTACCTATCTATCTTAATGAGAACTCATGATGTTTTTTTCAGTCGGGTTCAGTAATTAGGGTAAATCTGTCAAAATGGACAGCTAATATCTCATGCTATTCGCTCTGACCAGGAATAAGGAAACGAAAAGACACAATACATTTCTTTTACTTACTTAGATATACCATTCATTTACATTTAGGTACCTATACAGCATATCTAATTAGGTAGATACCTACTTATCCTCTAAATTTAAAAAACGAATTGATCTGGTGATTGTAACAAAACATTATTATTTATTAATATACTTTTTATAGTGTTATTAATTCAGAAATAGGAAAGGTTATATTGTATAGGTTGTTTGACAGACAGCCATAGAATTTACCTCCCATTTTTTTTTATAGTATAACTTGCCATGTCTATGCAGGCAGACAGCGCACAGCTGCCCGTGGGACACATAATGAATTTAATGATTTCAGTTGCAACAGGATGAACAATTAATTATAGAATCCATTTATTCACAGATGTTCCAAATACAACCTTAGCAAAGTTAATGGTATTTTATTTAGTTTTTCAATGTATGTAGGTAGTTTCAAGTGAAGGGAAATAATATTAGTAAATTGCCTGTTAGCTAAAAATACATACATAGATTGTACTTACCTACTGGTCTCATGCAAGGCATATCTAAATTTATGTTTAAACCTGGTACCTAATAGTAATTATTGATCTGGTCAGTACCTACTGCGAGGAGCTGATGGTTCATCATAGTTCATCATCATCCACTGCTGAACATAGGCCTCCCCCAGAGAGTGCCACTTTGAGCGGCTGCTCACCTTCTGCATCCATCGGCTTGCCACAGTTTTCACCAGGTCATCGGTCCACTTAGTGGGTGGTCTGCCTACGCTGTGAATCTTAGATTAATAAATAAATAAAATTGGTTTGTGTCTGATTACCTTTAATTTAATAATGCAATCCAAGTCCAAATTATAATAAAATATTGATACTCTTACATTTGAAATTATTTATCGTCATTCTATGATCTTAATGAAATTAGGTAGGTATATTGTGATAGTACTTTCATGGACTCTTGAACATAGCAAATCGGTGTTATAAAAAAAATCAAGGGACCAAAGAAACTTGGAGACACCATTTTCTAATTATTATTCTACCACATTAATTCACAAACACTGTTTCAGTCCTTCAGGATATTACATTTAGATTCTTCTTATCTTACATTTTTAATAGTTCTTACAGGATCTTTACCACTATTGGAATCATTTCCTAAGTTCCAGCAGCACAGTTACATGCTTATATGGTAAAAATCTAGGTTTTGGGCAGTTTTTTTGACTCTTTCTCTTCTTTTGTAACCTGAAAATGATAAAGATAATAATGTTACAAAATGTATTTGTCATCTAGACAGTCATCTTCCGCCTGACGATAATGTTAGCCATTGTTTCTTTGTGTTTCTTTTTGGTTCCGCTGCCATCGCTAATTTTGCAAATGCCAATAATGCCGCCGGGGCTAAAACGAACACAGGGTGTGATATAGTATATACAAATCATCCATCGGCGGTTTTTCATGTTGTCGATATCATTCTGTCAGCTGTCACTTAGTTCCTAGTTTCGCTCACAGATTAGAGAAAAATCGCTGATGCATTGGATGGGTTCCAGTTGGTGTCATTTTCGTTATTTTTTATATTTTGACTATCAAAAACTCTCACAATGATGACATTAATGAGCTGTTTTATTAAAACAAAGAAATTGTAATTTAAATATGACCCAATAGATGGCGTTAAATAGGTGTGTATCACTATCTGTCACTGTCAGTGTTTCAAGCTAAGCTGACGACTATAAACCCTTTCGTTTTATATTTTGTGATACATACCTATTTTCTGAATTGTCAAGCCTATTTAAGAACACTGAAAACAATTTTTACTCTGTGAATTCACGAGTGATTTTAAAGGTCTGGTTCTGCGTAGGCGTGGAAATGATTGCTTCTTTAAAATCATAATCATTTCATCATATATGTTTTTTTTCAGTGACCGTGATTTCATCTGCTATTTTACATAGGCTGTGATTTTTAACAGACGGATTTTTCAAATGCCTAGTGAGATTATGATCCATGGCGATTGAAGGTACTTTATGAAAAGTAACAGTCGCGATTTAGGAGCAACCCAGCGAACTTGCGACCTACTACATTAGTAGTAGTAGTTAGTTAGATTTCTCAGTAAAAAGAAGAAATCTAACGCAGTGTTTATAAAATCATACCTTACAGGTCTTAGTTTGTTTTCTGAACCGATATTCACCGCTGATGCTACTCTCGTATTATAAAATCCGAAGCCCCGATTCTAAAGTGTGATTAATCACTCTGCGATAATTTGTAGCAGAGTATGTTCCAAAAAGGACCCGAGTGATTTATGAAATCATATGAGTTTTCACCTGCTCTTTGATCTAAAATAAAGAAGTGCAACTGGAACGCACCTATTGTCGAAAATGTAGAAATCACAGAGTACATTGGTAAAGATGTAGAAATCGTCTTTAACAAACTTATTAAAATAAATGCATTTTTTCCAGTTTTCTTATAAGACAAGAGCAGAGACTTGAATACCCAGTAGTAAGATAAGGAAGCTGTGGATGTTTACGTGATTTAGTAGGTAGGTACCTAATATAAAACGCTGCATTCATTCACTTAGAATATGTTCTTCGCACATGAAAATAATAAGTTTAGTTAGGTTAGGTACCTACCTAAACTTATTATTTTCAACTGTAGCTGCAATTATGTTTGAATATCTATATTAAAAGTCTTTGTTTGATGCATGGATGAAATAAAAAAAAGAGTTTGTTGTGCTATAATTTTGTGCGACAGCAAAATAGTGGTTATGTAAATATCTCTCCACAGCTGAACTGAACTGAATGCTATATTATAGGTAATAAGCAGAAAGATGTAAAATAGTCCATTTAGGTGTCCTGATTCTTAGCTAGATCTGTGTCAAGTATATTAAGACCTATTTTTTTTACAGATTACCTACTGATGAGGAATACTTCATTTATGCTGTATGTTCATGACTGTAAAAGTCTGAATGGTGTATGTAGTGGACAATTCAGCACCAGGACAAACAATATGATGCTATAAATTTTACTGACTCAGAAGAACCATGCATAAATAAGTTAGATACATGCGAAGATTAGATAAAAGTTATATACATTAATAAAAGTTGAACTCATGCAAACAAACCATTATTACACAGTTATTACCCAATTCCCAAGAGGTTTACTTCAAATACCTATTCAATGTTTAATACCTACCTATAAATTACTCATTCAGAAATTTAACATGGCTAATCTTATTACCCCATATACTATATACCTCCAAATATTAAAACTGTGAAGTGTACTTATGTGACTATGCAGCTGCTGAACAGCTCTCAATGTTTTATAACACAATTCTAAGTCAAGATATTTGGGCCGTTATTATCTGTTTTACTGATAAGCCTATGTTGGTCCCGTAAGAGCTGTCTAAAGGGGAAAATCCATGGATACAAATGTATTGAAATGTTTGCCATCTCCAAGCTGCCTACCAAGCAAGCCCCTCATAGAATTCACCCTGTTTACAAAGTTTATAGCCCCCTATGATAAGTGTCCAAAGTGGCATATTATAGAGGATGCCCATGTTCAGCAGTGAATCTCTGATGGTTGTTGATGTGAAGCCTAAAGCATCACAACATACGGCGGTGACGGCTTGAATACCACAATATAAGAACTTTATAGTAATGCTTACAAACAAACTTAGCATAAATGGTGTTTTTTTTATTTTTTCATTTTATAAAGGTAACAAAGCCCTAAAAGGGCAAGGTAAGTGCCTGTTAGCTGGACAAACATGCATAACTATAATTGGTAATAATTGATCTGGTCAGACATGCAAGGAGCTGATGGATGTAGGATGCAAGTAGCCGGTCAAAGTGGCACTCTATAAAGAAAGCTTATGTTCAGAGAGATGTAGTTCTTTTTCTTTAGATTGATTAGGTATACTACGGATCAAGGGGAACGCTGCCTGACCATCAAGCACCTGTATAAATAATGTATCATCAACAGCCTGAAGACATCCACTGCTGAACCCCGCTGAACATAGGCCTCCCCCAGAGAGCGCCACCTTGAGCGGCTGCTCGCCTCCTGCATCCGTCAGCTCCCTGCGGTTTTCACCAGATCATCGGTCCACTTAGTAGGGAGCCAGCCTACGCTGCATCTTTCGGTCCGTGGTCGCCACTCAAAAACCTTTTTTCCCCATCGGTTGTACCTACCTACCTATCTATATAAGATTAAAATAAAAAATCCTCTATTTTTTCAGTCGGGTTCAGATAATAGTATGAAAAATCCACCAAAATTAATAAAGTTCTAGGTAGCTAGATATATAAATCCTGCCCTAATAATTTTAAATTTGAATAATATAACAGTTGATGATCCACCACCATTACCTTATACTGAGACACAAAAAAAACTCATAGATACATTTATTTATTTAGGTAAGATACAGTTTACATAGAAAGAGCAACTTATCTTTACATGACGTAGGTAGCACCTCATAATTCTACAGATAGATAAAACACTTTATTGAAACACCACACTTACAAAAAAATAATGAATATACACACAAGCTTGAAACTGACCCCCATATTCCAAAACATTTCTGTAATTTTTACATTAAATTTAATTTTTACATTTAATTTGACACTGTAATTTTTTATGATACTAATACCGTGTGGTCTTATCCGGTACAAACGAAAAACAGCCCAAACACTGTCAAAACAATAAATATGTTAGTAGTAATGACTATTAGTATAAAAATTCAGTGAATAAAAGCTATTTTGTAATGTCTGATGGTTGTTGATGCATAATAATGCTTTTATGGAATTAATAGTAAATTCACCTTAAATTATTTTCTTTTGCAGCCCTATTTTTGCTGTAACCAAGAACTTGATCAGATGTATGGATACCAGATATTACAGCAGACTGCAATGACTGCATGAAACAAATGATTTCAGTTGCAACAGGGTGAACAATTAATTATAGAATCCATTTATTCACAGATGTTCCAAATACAACCTTAGCAAAGTTAATGGTGTTTTATTTACTTTTTTTTCAATGTATGTAGGTAGTTTCAAATGAAGGGAAATAATATTAGTAAATTGCCTGTTAGCTAAAAATACATACATAGATTGTACTTACCTACTGGTCTCATGCAAGGCATATCTTAATTTATGTTTAAACCTGGTACCTAATAGTAATTATTGATCTGGTCAGTACCTACTGCGAGGAGCTGATGGTTCATCATAGTCCATCATCATCATCAACAGTCTGTAGCCGTCCACTGCTGAACATAGGCCTCTCCCAGAAAGTGCCACTTTGAGCAGCTGCTCACCTCCTGCATCCATCGGCTCACCGCGGTTTTCACCAGGTCGTCGGTCCACTTAGTGGGGGGTCTGCCTACGCTGTGAATCTTAGATCACACTATTATTATGATTGGTATATTGTGATAGTACTTTCATGGACTCTTGAACATAGTACATCGGTGTTATAAAAATAAATCAAGGGACCAAAGAAACTTTGAGACACCATTTTCTAATTATTATTTTACCACATTAATTCACAAACACTGTTTCAGTCCTTCAGGATATTACATTTACATTCTTCTTAGGATCTTTACCACTATTGGAATCATTTCCTAAGTTCCAGCAGCACAGTTACATGCTTTATGATCACAGGTAGACTGAAAGGGCAGATAGGGTGGTAAAAATCTAGGTTTTGGGCAGTTTTTTTGACTCTTTCCCTTCTTTTGTAACCTGAAAATGATAAAGATAATAATGTTACACAGTTGTATTTGTTATAGGTACTGTACATTTTTGAATTTATTAAACTGAAGGATTACTGTAGTTACTATGCTTTTTATGCTTTCCTGGATTAAATTCCTCTTGTGTAGGAAATGATTCTACAAGCCATATTGGTAACTTTAGTTCTGCACACAGGAAACACCGAGCTAAGCTCTCTCCCTTACTCATGAGGTTTGTGTTAAAGTAGTAGTAGTATTATTCATTTTAGGACCTACCAATAAGTTATGAATAGGCATGTCACCAGTCAGATGTCCACAGCTGAACATAGGCGTTCCCATTAGAAAGGAGGATTTGATTATAATAAAAACACAGAAGAAAAGGAAGAGGAAAATAAATAAATGTGTGGACATTACACACAGCACCATCTAACCCAGAATTAAGCATAGCTTGTACTATGGGAACCAGATAACTGATATACTCAGATAAACTAACAGTATATAATACCCAGACAGAGGACAAATACCTATTTTCATCACACAAATGTTGGTACCAGGTGGGAATCCAACCCACAGTTTCCTAACTATTCCACTGCAACTCTAGATCCAAAGTAGCATTATTTAAAAAACATTACCAACTTGCAACCCTGCATATTATTCCCAAAAACCACCTCAGGGCAATGTACGGGCAACTGGGAATATACCGGTTACATACATAAAGTGTGATTCAAACTCAATGTCAGCTTTGAAGTCGGTGAGAAGTATGAGTGCAGCATGTGGATGGCTTGGAATGCACTTCATAGCCGCCATTGAGTTTGTACCACACTACCAAGTGATAGAAATATATGTATTCATTACCTGGACTTAACACAATTACCTTACCTATACCACAGAATAAATATATAGTACTTCTATACCAAGACCCAAAAAAAGAAACACTTAGATACATTGATAAGATAGTTTATATAACAATAGAAAAGAGAAACTGTCTTTACATGACATAAGTAGCACCTCATTATATAATTTTATACACCTACATAACTATTATTATTATATTGAATCTTTGAATAAAAACCAATTTGTATCATCATCAACAACATGAAGACAACCAGGCCTCCCCCAAAGAATGCCACTTTAAGAGACTGCTTGCTTTCTGCATCCATCGGCTCCCCATGGTTATGGTCACCAGGTTAGCGGCCCACCTTTTTTCCCTTCTGTTGTCAGTTCTACGAGTGATGTGGCTTGCCCATTGCCACTTCAACTTGCTGATTCTAAATAAGATAACATAAATTACACCATTATACATACTACATATAAATATATACATACTTACTTCATAAAATTGCTTTGTTTACCTCAACTATTGGTGAAAATACCCACCCTAAATCTATATTAAGCTATTATTCACAGTTTCCCCATAAGCTTAGAAGATTAAATAATAAAAAATGTATCTATAGTGTGGTAGTAGCATACCACACAGCCACAGAATTAATATATTATATAGGCTAACAAGAAGGTTTACAGTAATAGGTGACCTAATTATTTACCTGATGCTAAACCAAACTCCTGTTTTTCCTCTGTCATAATTAACATCCATCACTGAGCGCTTGTTTTTTGGATCTTTTATAGGTTGGAACTCTGAAAATGAGACAAGGTAGCATTGAGTTAATAAAAAACAAGGTGGATATTAATACTTTAGGTACTAATAAACAAGCATAGAATTTTAGTGTGTTCTGGGTGTAGAGCATAATTTGTTCCTGGTATTGTTATCATTTTATGCTAATGCTTAGAATAAGTACCTAGTCTATGCATTTCTGCAGTATATTTCGAGTCTGCTTTTACTTGCTTATATCTTGTATAGTAGTAAATTTCGTTTATCATAAGACTTACTTGTTGCTATACGTGTCAGAACGTGCAAATGATACCCACGGGAACAAATAGGCTGTTTCTATTCTCACATCACAGAATTCCCCTTATTACTTGTCTCACATACATAAATAATGTTGTTTTTCTTATTACAAACAAAAATTAAACCGCCGCCATCTCTGTGGCCGCCATATCTATCTAGTCAAATGCACAGAGAACTTTGCTATATACGTCAAATGTCAAAACATGAAACTGAAGTTAGCCGTATGCGGCCATCTTATTTCATACGATTAAAGACCTTATTTGAGAGCCGATAAAGTTTCTTACTGGATGACAGGACAGGAATATATGACTTTCTGAGTAAGTATTTTTCGGTTTTTGTATGAAAAATATGTTTTTTTGTATGAAAGGTACCTTTTTTTATTGTTTATTTAAAATCGTCCCAAGGTTTACTACATTTTTGTTCTATTAGTTTATTTTTATCTCTTACCGTTTCCGAGATCCCATCTGGAACTTCTTCCTGGTACCACTTTCTGATGCTGACATATTTAATTCTTTGCCTCGGGATTTTTCCGTACATATCTCTAGTACATTTCCAAATCATCCTATGGGCCAGTTTTCGGGAACATTCATGTCAACATGATCTGTCACCGTTTTTTAGCTTTATATATCTGTTAAGACTAGGGTGCTCTGTTCGCGGCCCGCATGCGGGCCGCGTGGGTGTTTTCGTGGCTGTTGTATTTTTAAAGGTCTTATACTTTGTGCTAAACTTTAAATTTTGCAAGAATTAGTACAAAATAGCGGTATTTTTCAAAGAAAATGATAATTGATCTGACTTTTGCATGCCGGCCATCTTGAAAAATGCTGTCAGTCAAGTAAAAGGTCAAAATTTGAAATCAGCATCCTTTAAAACCCTCAAATATAAAATATCAGCCGAATCTGAGTTACTATAAAATCGGGCGCCATTTTGAATCCGCCATCTTTGAATTATTTTAGGACTGTAAGAAAGCCTCCTTTGTTTTTTTTAACATGAGTCCAAACACGCTATTCTTGCCTCTATTGGTTCCGATAGTGTGCGCCTTTTAATTTTGCATGGTGGCAATTTTGTTTTATTTCTTCAGAGGTAGTTGGAAGCTCCTCCTCGCTTCGCGCGTCGTCGCAGTAGGTAGTTTGAAGCTCCTCCTCGCTTCGCTCGTCGTCGCGCTAGGTGGTTTAAAGCTCCTCCTCGCTTCGCTCGTCGTCGCGTTGGGTAGTTTAAAGCTCCTCCTCGCTTCGCTCGTCGTCGCGGTATGTAGTTTGAAGCTCCTCCTCGCTTCGCTCGTCGTCGCGGAAGGTAGTTTGAAGCTCCTCCTCGCTTCGCTCGTCGTCGCGGTAGCTAGTTTCAAGCTCCTCCTCGCTTCGCTCGTCGTCGCGATAGGTAGTTTGAAGCTCCTCCTCACTTCGCTCGTCGTCGCGATAGGTAGTTTGAAGCTCCTCCTCGCTTCGCTCGTCGTCGCGATGGGTAGTTTGAAACTACTCCTCGCTTCGCTCGTCGTCGCGATAGGTAGTTTGAAGCTCCTCCTCGCTTCGCTCGTCGTCGCGATGGGTAGTTCCAAGCTCCTCGTCGCTTCGCTCGTCGTCGCGGTAGGTGATGATGGAAGGTCGGAAGATCAGGTCATGAATTGTTTTGAATTTCGATCGGCCACTTACATACAAATTTAAAAAAAAAAGTTCTAAATTTCTCATAGGTATCGAGAAACAATGCGCCGAAAATGAAAAAAAAAATTGTATGGCAGCCATCTTTAAAAATGGCGGAATCCAAAATATTTTTTCAAATATGGAATCAGGGGCCCCAAAAACCCCCCGATGCATAAAATCAGCCGGATTGGACCAACTTTCAAAATGGCCGCCATCTTGGATTTTCATGACGACCATCTAAAATCCATCGAAAGTCCCCATGTCATGGTGCTCTATAACATTTTAGTCGAGCACCCCCCACCTACCTTTTACCGTTTACGATTTATAAGCGTTTCAATTTTTCATGCTTATTATTTTTGTTCATTTCTCTACCACTGTAGTTCGGGTATAAAACGCTTGCGTGTTTTAGAGTCGTACAACGCCATCTAGTTTCTTTTCTGATAAGCTTCAGTTAAAAAATGATAGGTGCATTACAACTTTGTATGAAAACCATGTTTTTTGTATGAGAGGTACTAATTTTTATGACTGGTTTAGAATACATTTTTTCGTTCCATTAGTTTATTTTTATCTGTTACCGTTTCTGAGATCCCTTGGGGTTCTCCAACTTGGAGACGACTTAGCAATGAAGTTAATTTAATGTTTCTGTTATTTTCCATTACGCACACCAAAAAAAGAACAATTTGAAAAACAATTATTTTTATCAAAATGAAACGATTTACGGATAATCGATTTTTTTCGTCCAATAAAATTTATTAATCTAATATTAAAAATCGGTTTGACCTCCCTTAGGTCACATTTAGCGAATAATAGTCTGTAGGTCACATCCCTACCTCAACTCAAGTTGTACCCTGTATTCCGATTCACGCTGTAATCGCTATAATCGCTCATAACGCTCACGTTGATTATTCGTTCTGATTCAGATATTACGCTCACGACTTTGTGCGCTGTCAATGACCCGAAACTACCAATCACAGACGTGGATATCGCAAGATGGCGTCGGTCATGACGTTTGTCAAAGGATATCGTTGTCGCACTCACGGCCATTCAATACGCGTTTTTAGCGTGATTATATCGATATTATTACAGCATGAAACGGAATACGGCCTTAATAAGAAGTTCGATATTATCGATTACAGCGTGAATCGGAACACGGGGCAAGAATTGTCATTAAAAGCGTTACATACCACAGAGTACATTGGTAAATACTGAAAATTACATACTCTTTGGTCATTAAAATAAAAAAAAGTTACTTTACAAATACAAAATAAAATAAATAGAAAAATGGAGTTTTGGCGGGAAAGTGAAAAAGTTCACGTCATTTCATTGTATTATTTCTCAAAACTTGTGCTTTTTCCAGTGTTGATGTTTAAAATTGGTGGCGTTTTACGCATTAAGTGCGGAATTACGTGCATGAGTGTGGTCAAGTGTTATAATGTGGTTTTTCGTGTTGCTTCCAAAATTCCATAGAAGCTTCTTGTAAAGTTGCCACCACTTTACTTGAGCATGATTTAGACTGGACTATGACTATGACTAAGATTTGACTACGTAAAATATTCTAAAACTCGATGAAAATATACAATACTTGACACTGGCTTAATACACTATGTTAGGAGCCAACATATAAAAAAAAAATGATGTAATGCGTATTACCAATGTACTCTGTGATGCGTATAAATTCTTTCAATCTTTACCAATGTACTCTGTGATAAATTCCGTGCTGAATATCTGTTGTGAATCTTGTAAACAACACAATAACAATAACACAATAAACAATATTAAGCAATAAATGTACATTTTAAGAAAAGGAATCACATAAATAAACACCCAGCAGCAAGATCATGGAAAGCTGTGGTTCATGTGGTGATTTTCTTCACATTTATCTATGCACATATAGGTATAATAATTATAACATTATCTCCATAGAAGAATTCCTTTAAATCACGCCATATTTGTTACACAGGCGAATTCTGTTTATTTGCCATCTCGTCATCTGCTTAGCTGCTACATTTGATTTCGGTTTGTACCTTAATTGCATAGGTCTAGATTCTAAATCTATGTTAATGTGTTAAATATCAACCTAAAACCATTTGAAGTAGGTACGTAGGTAAAGTGTAGCATGTAAAAAAACGAAAGTAATATAAATAAACAGGCAAGTGCAAGTTGAAAAAAATCATGTTTGTTGTATTTGTTGTATTGGCAGCAACAGAAATACACCATCTGTGAAAATAACTGTTTTAACTATCATGGTTCATGAAATACAGCCTGGTGACAGACAAACGAACAGCACAGTCTCAGCTATGTGTCCATTTTACTCTTTGGGAACCTAAAAAGATTTTTGCTTTATCTAAAAATGCATTAGACACTGTAATTTTTTATGATACTAATACCGTGTGGTCTTATCCGGTACAAACGAAAAACAGCCCAAACACTGTCAAAACAATAAATATGTTAGTAGTAATGACTATTAGTATAAAAATTCAGTGAATAAAAGCTATTTTGTAATGTCTGATGGTTGTTGATGCATAATAATGCTTTTATGGAATTAATAGTAAATTCACCTTAAATTATTTTCTTTTGCAGCCCTATTTTTGCGGTAATCAAGAACTTGATCAGATGTACGGATACCAGATATTACAGCAGACTGCAATGACTGCATGAAACAAATGATTTCAGTTGCAACAGGGTGAACAATTAATTATAGAATCCATTTATTCACAGATGTTCCAAATACAACCTTAGCAAAGTTAATGGTGTTTTATTTACTTTTTTTTTCAATGTATGTAGGTAGTTTCAAATGAAGGGAAATAATATTAGTAAATTGCCTGTTAGCTAAAAATACATACATAGATTGTACTTACCTACTGGTCTCATGCAAGACATATCTTAATTTATGTTTAAACCTGGTACCTAATAGTAATTATTAATCTGGTCAGTACCTACTGCGAGCAGCTGATGGTTAATCATAGTCCATCATCATCATCAACAGTCTGTAGCCGTCCACTGCTGAACATAGGCCTCTCCCAGAAAGTGCCACTTTGAGCAGCTGCTCACCTCCTGCATCCATCGGCTCACCGCGGTTTTCACCAGGTTGTCGGTCCACTTAGTGGGGGGTCTGCCTACGCTGTGAATCTTAGATCACACTATTATTATGATCGGTATATTGTGATAGTACTTTCATGGACTCTTGAACAGTACATCGGTGTTATAAAAATAAATCAAGGGACCAAAGAAACTTTGAGACACCATTTTCTAATTATTATTTTACCACATTAATTCACAAACACTGTTTCAGTCCTTCAGGATATTACATTTACATTCTTCTTAGGATCTTTACCACTATTGGAATCATTTCCTAAGTTCCAGCAGCACAGTTACATGCTTTATGATCACAGGTAGACTGAAAGGGCAGATAGGGTGGTAAAAATCTAGGTTTTGTGCAGTTTTTTTGACTCTTTCCCTTCTTTTGTAACCTGAAAATGATAAAGATAATAATGTTACACAGTTGTATTTGTTATAGGTACTGTACATTTTTGAATTTATTAAACTGAAGGATTACTGTAGTTACTATGCTTTTTATGCTTTCCTGGATTAAATTCCTCTTGTGTAGGAAATGATTCTACAAGCCATATTGGTAACTTTACTTCTGCACACAGGAAACACCGAGCTAAGCTCTCTCCCTTACTCATGAGGTTTGTGTTAAAGTAGTAGTAGTATTATTCATTTTAGGACCTACCAATAAGTTATGAATAGGCATGTCACCAGTCAGATGTCCACAGCTGAACATAGGCATTCCCATTAGAAAGGAGGATTTGATTATAATAAAAACACAGAAGAAAAGGAAGAGGAAAATAAATAAATGTGTGGACATTACACACAGCACCATCTAACCCAGAATTAAGCATAGCTTGTACTATGGGAACCAGATAACTGATATACTCAGATAAACTAACAGTATATAATACCCAGACAGAGGTCAAATACCTATTTTCATCACACAAATGTTGGTACCAGGTGGATTAATTAATATTTTAATAAATAATTTAAGTATACCTACAATGTTTTTAAGCCCTATATCATAATTAGTTTAGGCAGGAACATCCTACTATTGAAATTAACTTTTTTTAAAGTATAAACCACAAGTATATTATAAATCTATAAAGATATATTTGTAGTCCTTAAAATGGATTATTCCCAATTCTACAAATTTTCATTACAGATTCCTCTCTCTACATATACTTAATTTTACAGATCCTTAAGTGAATGGATTCCCAATTTTACAGAAATCTAATTGGAAGTCTGTAGATATGGGAATCTGCAGACATAGGAATCTGTAGAAATTACGAAAGGCCCGGCTGTCTGTCTGTTTGTCCATCTGATATCTGTCCCATGAACCGTGATGGTTGAAATTTTCACAGATGATGTACCTATGTCTATTGCTGCTATAACTATAAATACTAAGACACAATGGTTTTTATCTATACATTTATTATATTAAATAAGATACATACACACACACAAGATACATAGATATTTCACATTACTTATTACTTTCTTCTATGCCTAACGATAATGATAGCCATTGTTTCTTTGTGTTTCTTTTTGGCCCCGCTGCTGGTGTTGTTCTCAAATCCACTGTCCTAGAAAGAAATGAAAATACCACATTATCTTTAAAATAAAAACAACATCCGTTGCATGGGCGCCCCTTTAATATTTATTTTATTCTGTTTTTAATACGTATTTATTGTTATAGTGGCAACAGAAATACATGTGATCCAAAACCGCTTCTGTCCTGTACTGTAGGAAAGAGAAGGGAGAATGTATAGAATGTTATAGGGTTCGCTTTACTGTTTGGGTACGGAACCCTAAAAAGGATGAATACCTACTACAGATTAAGGGCTACATAAGTACTTTACTACTTACCATATACTGACTGACTTGATAAAATTGCTTTCTTTTACGTATTATCAACTACTTTGAGCGTTCAATTCATCAGTCATAAAACACATTGCAAAGCATAACTGTAATGTAAGTCTGCCTTTTATCTACTTGTATGGTGACTTTAATTCTCAGTTGAAATCTTTTATGCAGGTAAAACTTTGAAAATAATTACCTGTGGTGTGCAATAGCATCTAATCTTCCACTTGGAACTGTAGATAGCAGGTACCATAGCGATGAACAGTGTTATATAGTGAATAACTTTTTTATAGTTGCAAGTGTTGTTGATTGTTCTGTAAATAAGAAAAAAACGAAAATGAGAATATAATCTATCATCATCATCACAACAGCCAGAAGACATCCACTGCTGAACATAGGCCTCCCCTACAGAACACCACCCCGAGCAGCTGCTTTGCCTCCTGCATCCATCCCTGCAGTTTCACCATATGTTGGTCCACCTAACGCTGCATCTTCCAGTCTACAATGATAATGATAATGACACATGAAAATAAGCATCAAAGTAGAATTGATTTGATATTGAAGCTGTGCAGCAATTCACTCATCTTAGCTCATATTAAAGAAATTCTTTATGTATATTGATTGTTCTGCAGATGAGAAAGAAACATAAGACCAAGTGGTGGGTTGCCTAGTGGCAGCCAACATACACTGTGTCTTCTGGTTTGTGGTTGCCACTTGACAAAGCTCTGCAAGCAATATGGTCTACCCTTTGCTATTTTGAATGTTACCTTTGTGACATTAGTTCTGCAGATCTCAGATTAAAAATAGTAATAACAGTAGTATATAATTAGTTAGGTACCTATATAGGTGCAAAAGTTTGCATGCCAAATACTAAACTAAAGGTAGCATGCTATACCACACAGCCACAAAAGAAATATATATATATATATGGCTAACAAGAAATAGGTAAGTAGGTACTCTGAAAATGAGACAAGGTAGATTTTCTTGTGTATAATAGAATAGGTACTAATCAATGTATAATACAGATTACTGTCAAGTATAGAAAATCTGGATGAAAGATGGAGCATTAAATTGTTCTTGATATTGTAATTATTTTATGCTCATTATGAATGCTTTTCTGCTTAGAATAAATACCTAGTAATAATTCTATGCTTTTCTGCAACATATTTTGAGTCTGTATTTACTTGAATAACTTGTGTTATAGTATAAAAGACTTACTTGTTACGCGTGTCACTGGTGCATATGATACCCACGGAAAGAAATAACCGGGACCAACCAGGACTCCGCAGCCTGTATTTCTGTAAAATTGTTTGTGGCGCAGGCGCACTCTTTGAATTGAACATCCATCACACAAAATGCCCTTTTTACAGATCAAAAACAAACTATAAAATTATGACATAACAACAATAAACCCTGGCGCGGCCATATCTTCTCAAAAAATGGTCCGGCCAGACTTAAGGGAGAACGGCGAAGCTTCGCTGTTGACTATTCTCGAATTTTTGTGAGCACGCTAACCCGGACACACTGTCAAATTGTTTGCCTGCTGCGCGATCGACGCGACGCGTGGAATAAATAAAATGGAGGAAACAGTAGCGTTATATACAGACTGTCAATTTTATAAGTTTTAATTTTAAAATTCATTAATTTGTTATTATTTCTCTGTCTATCTGTCCATTTGAATACAGATCACGGTTGTTATGGCGGCAACAGAAATACATCACCTGTGAAAATTTCAACTGTCTAACAATCACGATTCATGAGATAAATCCTGGTAGCAGACGGACAGCGGAAATTTAGTAATTGGGTCCTTTTTACCCTTTGAGTATGGAACCCTAAAAATGAACTTAGTGCAGTGCTATGTTATCACTTAGTGTACACACTGCACTAAGCAATAAGGAAGTAATTTAATGCATGTATCTGAAAAGACAAAAGAAAAGTAATCGGCGCGCCAGCTTTACCGGCAGTATGTCACACTTTTCGGGCTACGGCGAATACATCGCGCGAATACCTTCGAGGATAGTCAACAGCCAAGTCAGGTTTCGCCGTTCACCTTTAAGTCTGGCCGCGGCATTACGCAATGATGCCAAATGTCAAAATAAATTTAAACTTGGGTGCCATATTGCTTTCTCTATCGTTCCTTCAGCGTAATGAATTTAGCCATCTCGTTCACACTCATGACGTATAAACAGTATATGGAATCAGAATCAGATCTAATGAACCAAATACGAAAATAAAATGATTTCTATATTATTATTTTTATTTATAGCTGAGGGTTTGCATTGAAAATATACCTAAAAATGTTCATGCGACTGATGCATGCTAATAAGTACCTAGGTGACTCGTGACGTGTTTTCTTTCGGTTTTACGATTACCGACCTTATTTGAGAGCCGATAAAGTTTCTTACTGGATGACAGGACAGGAATATATGACTTTCTGAGTAAGTATTTTTCGGTTTTTGTATGAAAAATATGTTTTTTTGTATAAGAGGTACCTTTTTTTATTGTTTATTTAGAATCGTCCCAAGGTTTACTACATTTTTGTTCAATTAGTTTATCTTTATCTCTTACGGTTTCCGAGATCCCATCTGGAACTTCTTCCTGGTACCACTTTCTGATGCTGACATATTTAATTTTTGGCCTTGGGATTTTTCCGAACATATCTCTAGTACATTTCCAAATCATCCTATGGGCCAGTTTTCGGGAACATTCATGTCAATGATCAATTAACGTCTGTCACCGTTTTTTAGCTTTATATATCTGTTAAGATAAGATTAAGATTATTATTATTATTACTAGTATTTTGCTCCGTGCGCGGGCCGCGTGCGGCCCGCGAGGACGTTTTCGTGGCTGTTGTATTTATAAAAATGTTATACTTGGTGCTAAACTTTAAATTTTGCAAGAAAAAGTACAAAACAGCGGTATTTTTCAAAGAAAATGATAATGCGCTTGACTTTGCATGGCGGACATCTTGAAAAATGCTGTCAGTCGAGTAAAAGGTCAAAATTTGAAATCAGCGTCCTTTAAAACTCCCAAATATAAAATATCAGCCGAATCTGAGTTACTTATAAAATCGGGCGCCATTTTGAATCCGCCAACTTTGAATTATGTTAAGACTGTTAGAAAGCCTCCGTTGCGCCTTTTAATTTTGCATGGCGGCCATTTTGTTTTATTTCTCCAAAGAGGTAGTTTGAAGCTCCGCCTCGCTTCGCTCGTCGTCGCGGTAGGTAGTTTGAAGCTCCTCCTCGCTTCGCTCGTCGTCGCGCTAGGTAGTTTGAAGCTCCTCCTCGCTTCGCTCGTCGTTGCGGTAGGTAGTTTGAAGCTCCTCCTCGCTTCGCTCGTCGTCGCGATGGGTAGTTTAAAGCTCCTCCTCGCTTCGCTCGTCGTCGCGGTAGGTAGTTTGAAGCTCCTCCTCGCTTCGCTCGTCGTCGCGGTAGGTAGTTTGAAGCTCCTCCTCGCTCCGCTCGTCGTCGCGGTAGGTAGTTTGAAGCTCCTCCTCGCTTCGCTCGTCGTCGCGGTAGGTAGTTTGAAGCTCCTCCTCGCTTCGCTCGTCGTCGCGATGGGTAGTTTAAAGCTCCTCCTCGCTTCGCTCGTCGTCGCGGTAGGTAGTTTAAAGCTCCTCCTCGCTTCGCTCGTCGTCGCGGTAGGTAGTTTGAAGCTCCTCCTCGCTCCGCTCGTCGTCGCGATAGGTAGTTTGAAGCTCCTTCCCGCTTCGCTCGTCTTCGCGTTGGTGGCTTTGCCAGTATGTAGGGCAGCCATTTTGAAAAACGGTGGATGTCTAAAAGAAGACATAGCATGTTAATCAGTATCCTTGGGGACACTCAGATATCAATTTTCATACGGATTGGAGATCCATAAAAAAGTTCAGTTGTATGTATGAATCTTTTCAAAATGGCGGGATCAAAATTTTTTTCCAATATTATTACTGAGTATCTAGGGGGATTCTCAGATATAAATTTTCATCCGGATCGAATCACTTTTTCTCTATGTCGATATGCTTATATCTGCCATCTTGAAATAATCGATGTCATTAATATTTCGTTTTGTCCATTACTACATCTCTACTCGATCCCCAGAAACAGCTTTTCTATAACATTCGTACGTATTAGGAGGGTAATAAAGGAAAGTTTATATTTTGATAAAAGTACCTTTGTATGGAAACCCTATTGAAAAATGGCGCATGTCAAAATTTGATTTTAGAATGTTGATCAACATTCTTGAGGACCCCCAGATATCAATTTTCATTCGGATCGGAGATTTTTTTTTTCCGCCATGACCAAAATTTCCTCGATTTTGAAAAAGAAAATTGTGATATCTTCCCTTCCGGCCTCCAAACAATATTAGATCGTTATTTTTGCCGCTTTACCCTTTGGGTACGGAACCCTAAAAAGTACCTTACTTGATACCTACCGGTTAAGTAGCGTTTAGTCGATGAGTCAAAAGTCAAAAGTCTTAAAAAAAATACATTTGTACAATTATTTCATATCAAAATAATTTGTCAGATAACAAATGTCTTTGACAGCACAATATGCCGTTATCAGCTGTCATTTTCTCCGCTCGATATTGGCATTGAAACTTGCAGAAAATGCTAAACAGCGTCGAAAACAAAAAGACTCCACTCCACCTTTTTCTAAAACGAAGTGATACTCTTTGCCTTTAACTAAGAGTTGAAGTTAGTAAACTATAAACTCTTTACTTAAATTTGGCCTAAAGAAAAAAGTACCACAAACTAAGATAGAGGCACAGATTAGAGAAAATAAATCTACTATACTTACTCTGTGGATAGAGGAGCCACAGACTATTATACGCTAACGCTTGACGGCAGACAGACAGGAAAATAAATATTGCAGTTTTTGCGGGAACGCGGAAAAGTTCACGTCGTTGCATTGTATTATTTCTCAAATCTTGTGCTTTTTCCAGTGTTAGTGTTTAAAATTCGTGGCGTTTTACGCATTAAGCGCTGAATTACGAGCATCAGTGTGGGCAAGTGATGAAACGTGATTTTTCGTGTTGCTTCCAAAATTCCATAGAAGCTTCTAGTAAAGTTGCCACCACTTACCTGACTTAGACTGGACTATGACTAAGACTTGACTATTCAATTAACATGATGAAAAATTACAATACTTGACACTGGCTAAATACACTATGTGTGGAGTCAAAATATAAGAAAAAAAAAAGAGCGGAACCTAGTAGATTTTTTTTTTCTCTAATCTGTGGCGGAACCTTTTTTTTTAAATAAAACGCCTCTGTATTTGAAAGTAAAGACACCTATTGTCAAAAATGTCAAAATCTTCGAAGTGATTATATTATCCATGGATGAAATAAAAAAAGAAAGGATTGAGTTTTGATTGACATAGAACTGAAGCCCAAAATGGCGGACATATTACATGGCCCTATTCCGATTCACGCTAAAATCGATAATATCGACATTATCGCGCTAAAAACGCGTACCGAATTGCCGTGAGCGCGACAATGAAATCTCTTGCAAACGTCATGACCGACGCCGTCTTGCGATATCGCCGTCCGTGATTGGTTGTCCCGAGTCATTAACAGCGGTCAAAGTCATTGAGCGCAATATCTTAATCGGAACGCTGAAAAATCAACGTGAGCGCTGGGAGCGTTATGAGCGATTTTAGCGTGACTCGTAATACGGGGGTGATGTGTCAGATGAAAGTATGGCGACCGGCTGCATATGATGTGAGTGTGTGCGTGCCCCGATCGTACGTACAAAGCGTTCCGGCTTCCTATGGGTGCTTCAGTTTTGGATCAGACGGAATTCCCTCCTCTTTTTTTATTAGCTCCATGATATTATCTTTGTTTTCTTTCTTGTTTATGTTTGAGTACAATCTTATTTATCATAAGTGCAAGAGATTTAAATACCCAGCAGTGAGATAAGGAAGCTGTGGATGTTTAAGTGATTTAGTAGATAATATAAAACGCAGCATTCACACCTCACCTATGTAGCTGCTATTATGTTTGAATACCTATATTAAAAGTCTTGGTTTGATGTGCTATAATTTTATGTGACAACAAAATATATAGTAGAAAGATGTAAATTCATGGCTAGATCCCTTCAGTCTTGTCATCTGTGTCAAGTATATTAAGACCTATTTTTTTATAGATGAGGAAGACTTCATTTATGCTGTATGTTCATTTCTATTATGGCCATGACTGTAAAAGTCTGATTGGAGTTTGTAGTGGAGAATTCAGCACCAGGACAAACAATATGATGGTATAAAATTTACTGACTCAGAAGAACCATGCATTAAAAAGTTGGATACATGTGAAGATTTGATAAAAGTTATATTATACAATAATAAAAGTTGGACTCATACAAACAAACCATTATTACACAGTTATTATCCAATTCCTAAGAGGTTTACTTCAAATACCTATTCAATATTTAGTACCTACCTATAAATAAAAAATTACCCTTTCAGAAATCAGCCATGACCTAATAAAACTTATTCTCATTGAATAGGTCACTTATACACATCAAGTCAACAGATTCTTTTTAACATAGCTAATTATATCCTATATACCTACCAATATTGAAACTATGTGAAGTGTACTTATGTGACTATTTGCAGCCCTCCATTGTTTGCTGTTGCGCCGATGTGAACACAAAAGAGTTTAGCTGCAACAGGATTAACAATTAATAAAATTATTTCTACCACAGAAGAATTCACTTATTCACAGATGTTCCAAATACAACCTTAGCAAAAATGGTATTCTATTTATTAAATGTCAATATAACTTATATTTTTTATATTTATTCCTCAAACTACTACAATAATAGAAACTATACTATGTACTAAAAGCTACTGGTTACACTGTTTCTGAAACAAAGTTAGCTCTTATACATTTGGTAGGGGTAAGAGGTAAGACAAGAATACCTTAAATACCTACCTATCTACTGAATTGCATACAATAACAACCATTACCTCGAGAATGAGAAGACAAGAATACTTTTTCGTTAAGTTTACCTACATAGGGTGAGTTTCCACCTGCAAGAAGAATCTAAACACAATATATCAGACTGTAGCTTGCAAGTGTTAATCAATGTAAACTACCTACAGTTGAGACACTACTTGCAAAAGATTCTTGCTGATGTAAACCCCGGCCATAGAATTGAGTTAATAGGTAGATTTATTACAATAATTGACATTACTGTGTGTAACACTTTTATATATCCTTTTTTTAAAGAATTGCTTGTAAAGTAGGCACCTATGATGACAAATAAATTGTTATATTTAGCAATTAGAACAAAGAATTTCTTAAAAAAGTGTCACTGTGGTATGGGAAGCAGATAACTGATAGAATAAATAGCTGCAGAACTGATGAATTGGGTAGGTATCATTGATGGTGGGAATAGTTATAGGTACCTACCTATCTATATAAGATATAAAAAAAATCCTCTATTTTTTTCAGTCAGGTTCAGATAATAGTATGAAAAATCCACCAAAATGAATAAAGTTCTATGTAGCTAGATATATAAATCCTGCCCTAATGATTTTAAATTTGAATAATATAACAGTTGATGATCCACCACCATTACCTTATACTGGGACACAAAAAAAACTCATAGATACATTTCTTTATTTAGGTAAGATACAGTTTACAAAAAAGAGCAACTTATCTTTACATGACGTAGGTAGCACCTCATAATTTTACAGATAGATAAAACACTTTATTGAAACACCACACTTATAAAAAAAATAATCAATATACACACAAGCTTGAAACTGACCCCCGTATTCCAAAACATTTCACCAATAATCCTTCACTTGACTTCAACTCAACTTTGAGGGAAACTAAAGCGGTCTCTTCCAGACTACTTTTTTATACCTATATAACTAAATTGATTTTGTACGCTTTCTTCGAATAATAACTGCATTTGTCTCATCATAAGTCTGAAGACGTCTAGGCCTCCCGTGAGAGCGCCACTTTAAGAGGCTGCTTGCTTTCTGCATCCATCAGCTCAACATGTAGCACACACTACACTGAGCTTAGCCATATCTCTCTTTTTTAGGTCCTGAAAATAAATAGAAGTAAGTATTTGTTAGAATGTATGCTTTATGGATTAAATCTTGGGATTGGTTTCTCTTGTGTCATCATCATCATCAGCCTGAAGACGTCCACTGCTTAATATAGGTCTCCCCCAAAGAGCGCCACTTTGAGCGGCTGCTTGCCTCTTGCATCCATCAGCTCCCCACGGTTCTGACCAGGTCGCCGGTCGGTCCACCTAAGTTGATCTCTTTCTTGTGTAATATAATTTGGTGACAACATTGTAATGGCCTTTGAATATTCATATATTATGTAAAATACCATGATACCATTTGCAAGTTTGATGTTTATTTCCAAACAAGTATGTAACTTGTTTATATAAAAAATAATCTTCCCCGTTAGTTTTCATTTGTACAAGCAATATGACCTGCCCGTTGCTATTTCAACCTGCCAATTCTAACCTAAGTACTAAACTGGTCATTTTAGTTCTGCTTGCTGGGCTACTTTTAGCTTACTAAGGTAACCAACAGTTAATAGCTCTAACAAATTTTGACCATTTCCATTGGTTACCTCAACTATTGGTGAAAATACCCACTCTAAATCTCTATTAAGCTATTATCCACAGTTTTCCCATAGGCTTAGAAGATTAAATAATAAAAAATGTATCTATAGTAACTCCAGTTTCTCACAATATGTTAGTTAAAGTAGTACCTATGTCTTAGTTGGTGATTTTCAAATAGTAGGTCATTTAAAAGACTTACGTGTTACATGCAAATGATACCCATGGGAAGAGATGGGCTGGCCTATTCTCACACAACCGGAACCACACACCCAATCTCAATGTTTGTGGTGCTCCTTTTTATTGTCATAAATTCCACATTGATAATGATAGTACTTTCATGGAAGTACATTCCATCGCTTACTAATTTACTAAGCTTTTATTCACAATGCTTCTCCGACAGGCTTAGAGGATTAAATACTAAAAACTGTATGGATAATTTAAATTAATAAAAGAAAAGCACAAATGTAACAAAACAAAACAAATCTGTATTACTATATCTATAAACTACAGATTCTGCCCTAACCTTTTTTTTTTTTTTTTTTATATGTTGGCTCCACACATAGTGTATTTAGCCAGTGTCAAGTATTGTATATTTTCATCGAGTTTTAGAATATTTTACGTAGTCAAGTCTTAGTCTTAGTCATAGTCCAGTCAAAGTAAAGTGGTGGCAACTTTACAAGAAGCTTCTATGGAATTTTGGAAGCAACACAAAAAACCACATTATATCACTTGACCACACTCATGCTCGTAATTCAGCACTTAATGCGTAAAACGCCACCAATTTTAAACATTAACACTGGAAAAAGCACAAGTTTTGAGAAATAATACAATGCAACGACGTGAACTTTTTCACGTTCCCGCAAAAACTCCTCAATCCTAACCTTAAATATAGGCCACAAATTAGCCTAAATCTGCCAAACTTTTTATGACATGAAGTTTTTCAAGAACAGGTATTTTATTACAATACAATACAATACAATAATACTTTATTGAACACCAATAAACAAGAATGCACACAGATACAAATTTATAAAAGAATGGTAGAACGGCGGCCTTATCGCATTAAGCGATTTCTTCCAGGCTACTTTTGTATGGACAGGAATTAAAACAAAAATTACGGGTGGTGTTGCAACAGTTACAAATTACATCCAAGAACAACAATGAAATAAAAAAGTGCATGATTGCGTAAATATAAAACAAAAATTTATACTCTTACCTACTAAAAATAATACATAACTACAGTTATACATAATACTACATACTAATACCATACACATTATTAATTCAAGATTCAGGAAAAACATCATGACCTAAGATTCAATCAAGGAATTATTATTATGTAATGGTTTCAGCGTAATAACGGTTCAGTTGTATGAATAACATTTTTCAAAATGGCGGATCATCATTTTTTCCATAAAATATCTTATTAAGTATTTAGACACATTTTTTAATACGTTTACACTATTTATCATTACAGTGTAAATTTGAATACTGCCCAAATGGCAGAAATCTGCCCAAGTGGTCGCACTCCATCCACCATAGACCATAGATCACATTATTATTTACCAGCACCGAACAGAAGTTAGCCGTATGCGGCCATCTTATTTCATACGATTATCGACCTTATTCAAGGGCCTATAGAGTTTCTTACTGGATGACAGGACAGGAATATATGACTTTCTGAGTAAGTATTTTTCGGTTTTTGTATGAAAAATATGTTTTTTTGTATAAGAGGTACCTTTTTTTATTGTTTATTTAGAATCGTCCCAAGGTTTACTACATTTTTGTTCAATTAGTTTATCTTTATCTCTTACCGTTTCCGAGATCCCATCTGGAACTTCTTCCTGGTACCACTTTCTGATGCTGACATATTTAATTTTTGGCCTCGAGATTTTTCCGTACATATCTCTCATAGATTGCAAGGTCGTCCGATGGCTCCTTCTTACGAAAACATTCATGTCAATAAATCATCTGTCACCGTTTTTTAGCTTTATATATCTGTTAATTAATTAATTAATAATTAATTAATTAATAATTAATAATTAATAATTAATAATTAATAACTAGAATTTTGCTCTGTGCGCGGGCCGCGAGCGGCCCGCGTGGGTGTTTTCGTGGCTGTTGTATTTTTAAAGGTCTTATACTTTGTGCTAAACTTTAAATTTTGCAAGAATTAGTACAAAACAGCGGTATTTTTCAAAGAAAATGATAATTGATCTGACTTTTGCATGGCGGCCATCTTGAAAAATGCTGTCAGTCAAGTAAAAGGTCAAAATTTGAAATCAGCATCCTTTAAAACCCCCAAATATAAAATATCAGCCGAATCCAATTTACTATAAAATCGGGCGCCATTTTGAATCCGCCATCTTTGAATTATGTTAAGACTGTAAGAAAGCCTCCGTTGTTCTCTGTAACATGAGTCCAAACACGCTATGCTTGCCTCTATTAGTTCAGATAGTTTGCGCCTTTTAATTTTGCATGGCGGCCATTTTGTTTTATTTCTCCAAAGAGGTAGTTTGAAGCTCCTCCTCGCTTCGCTCGTCGTCGCGGTAGGTAGTTTGAAGCTCCTCCTCGCTTCGCTCGTCGTCGCGATAGGTAGTTTGATGCTCCTCCTCGCTTCGCTCGTCGTCGCGTTAGGTAGTTTAAAGCTCCTCCTCGCTTCGCTCGTCGTCGCGTTAGCTAATTTGAAGCTCCTCCTCGCTTCGCTCGTCGTCGCGATAGGTAGTTTGAAGCTCCTCCTCGCTACGCTCGTCGTCGCGATAGGTAGTTTGAAGCTCCTCCTCGCTTCGCTCGTCGTCGCGGTAGGTAGTTTGGAGCTCCTCCTCGCTTCGCTCGTCATTGCGGTAGGTAGTTTGAAGCTCCTCCTCACTTCGCTCGTCGTCGCGATAGGTAGTTTGAAGCTCCTTCTCGCTTCGCTCGTCGTCGCGGTAGGTAGTTTGAAGCTCCTCCTCGCTTCGCTCGTCGTCGCGTTCGTGGCTTTGCCAGTATGTATGACAGCCATTTTGAAAAACGGTGGATGTCTAAAAGAAGCTATAGCATATTAATCAGTATCCTTGGGGACACTCAGATATCAATTTTCATACGGATTGGAGATCCATAAAAAAGTTCAGTTGTATGTATGAATCTTTTCAAAATGGCGGGATCAAAATTTTTTTCCAATATTATTACTGAGTATCTAGGGGGATTCTCAGATATAAATTTTCATCCGGATCGAATCACTTTTTCTCTATGTCGATATGCTTATATCTGCCATCTTGAAATAATCGATGTCATTAATATTTCGTTTTGTCCATTACTACATCTCTACTCGATCCCCAGAAACAGCTTTTCTATAACATTCGTATTAGGGGCGTAATAAAGGAAAGATTATATTTTGATAAAAGAACCTTTGTATGGCAACCCTATTGAAAAATGGCGTATGTCAAAATTTGATTTTAGAATGTTGATCAACATTCTTGGGGACCCCCAGATATCAATTTTCATTCGGATCGGAGAATTTTTTTTTCCGCAATGACCGAATTCCGCCATTTTGAAAAAAAAAATTGTGATGTCTTCCCTTCCGTTCAAACAATATTAGTCCGTTATTTTTGCCGCTTTACCCTTTGGGTACGGAACCCTAAAATGTACCTAACTTGATACCTTCTGGCTAAGTAGCGTTTAGACGATGAGTCGAACTTAAAAAAAATACATTTGTACAGTTATGTCATAGGAACACGGAAAAGTTCACGTCGTTGCATTGTATTATTTCTCAAATCTTGTGCTTTTTCCAGTGTTAATGTTTAAAATTCGTGGCGTTTTACGCATTAAGCGCTGAATTACGAGCATGAGTGTGGGCAAGTGATGAAACGTGATTTTTCGTGTTGCTTCCAAAATTCCATAGAAGCTTCTAGTAAAGTTGCCACCACTTACCTGACTTAGACTGGACTATGACTTGACTATTCAATTAACATGATGAAAAATTACAATACTTGACACTGGCTAAATACACTATGTGTGGAGTCAAAATATAAGAAAAAAAAAAGAGCGGAACACAGTAGATTTATTTTTTCTCTAATCTGTGACGGAACTTTTTTTTTTTTAAATAAAACGCCTCTGTGTTTGAAAGTAAAGACACCTATTGTCAAAAATGTCAAAATCTTCGAAGTGATTATATTATCCATGGATGAAATAAAAAAAAGAAGGATTGAGTTTTGATTGACATCGAACTGAAGCCCAAAATGGCGGACATATTACATGGCCCTATTCCGATTCACGCTAAAATCGATAATATCGACATTATCGCGCTAAAAACGCGTACCGAATTGCCGTGAGCGCGACAATGAAATCTCTTGCAAACGTCATGATCGACTCCATCTTGCGATATCGCCGTCCGTGATTGGTTGTCCCGAGTCATTAACAGCGGTCAAAGTCATTGAGCGCAATATCTTAATCGGAACGCTGAAAAATCAACGTGAGCGCTGGGAGCGTTATGAGCGATTTTAGCGTGACTCGTAATACGGGGGTGATATGGCGACCGGCTGCATATGATGTGAGTGTGTGCGTGCCCCGCTCGTACGTACAAAGCGTTCCGGCTTCCTATGGGTGCTTCAGTTTTGGATCAGACGGAATTCCCTCCTCTTTTTTTATTAGCTCCATGATATTATCTTTGCTTTCTTTCTTGTTTATGTTTGAGTACAATCTTATTTATCATAAGTGCAAGAGATTTAAATACCCAGCAGTGAGATAAGGAAGCTGCGGATGTTTAAGTGATTTAGTAGATAATATAAAACGCAGCATTCACAATTTACTCACCTATGTAGCTGCTATTATGTTTGAATACCTATATTCAAAGTCTTGGTTTGATGTGGTATAATTTTATGTGACAACAAAATATATAATAAGTAGAAAGATGTAAAATAGTCCTGATTCATAGCTAGATCCCTTCAGTCTTGTCATCTGTGTCAAGTATATTAAGACCTATTTTTTTACAGATGAGGAAGACTTCATTTATGCTGTATGTTCATTTCTGTTATGGCCATGACTGTAAAAGTCTGATTGGAGTTAGTAGTGGAGAATTCAGCACCAGGACAAACAATATGATGGTATACAATTTACTGACTCAGAAGAACCATGCATTAAAAAGTTGGATACATTTGAAGATTTGATAAAAGTTATATTATACAATAATAAAAGTTGGACTCATACAAGCAAACCATTATTACACAGTTATTATCCAATTCCTAAGAGGTTTACTTCAAATACCTATTCAATATTTAGTACCTACCTATAAATAAAAAATTACCCTTTCAGAAATCAGCCATGACTTAATAAAACTTATTCTCATTGAATAGGTCACTTATACACATCAAGTCAACAGATTCTTTTTAACATAGCTAATTATATCCTATATACCTACCAATATTGAAACTATGTGAAGTGTACTTATGTGACTATTTGCAGCCCTCCATTGTTTGCTGTTGCGCTGATGTGAACACAAAAGAGTTTAGCTGCAACAGGATTAACAATTAATAAAATTATTCCTACCACAGAAGAATTCACTTATTCACAGATGTTCCAAATACAACCTTAGCAAAAATGGTATTCTATTTATTAAATGTCAATATAACTCTTATATTTATTCCTCAAACTACTACAATAATAGAAACTATACTATGTACTAAAAGCTACTGGTTACACTGTTTCTGAAACAAAGTTAGCTCTTATACATTTGGTAGGGGTAAGAGGTAAGACAAGAATACCTTAAATACCTACCTATCTACTGAATTGCATACAATAACAACCATTACCTCGAGAATGAGAAGACAAGAATACTTTTTCGTTAAGTTTACCTACATAGGGTGAGTTTCCACCTGCAAGAAGAATCTAAACACAATATATCAGACTGTAGCTTGCAAATGTTAATCAATGTAAACTACCTACAGTTGAGACACTACTTGCAAAAGATTCTTGCTGATGTAAACCCCGGCCATAGAATTGAGTTAATAGGTAGATTTATTACAATAATTGACATTACTGTGTGTAACACTTTTATATATCCTTTTTTAAAGAATTGCTTGTAAAGTAGGCACCTATGATGACAAATAAATTGTTATATTTAGCAATTAGAACAAAGAATTTCTTAAAAAAGTGTCACTGTGGTATGGGAAGCATATAACTGATAGAATAAATAGCTGCAGAACTGATGAATTGGGTAGGTATCATTGATGGTGGGAATAGTTATAGGTACCTACCTATCTATATAAGATATAAAAAAAATCCTCTATTTTTTTCAGTCAGGTTTAGATAATAGTATGAAAAATCCACCAAAATGAATAAAGTTCTAGGTAGCTAGATATATAAATCCTGCCCTAATGATTTTAAATTTGAATAATATAACAGTTGATGATCCACCACCATTACCTTATACTGGGACACAAAAAAAACTCATAGATACATTTCTTTATTCAGGTAAGATACAGTTTACAAAAAAGAGCAACTTATCTTTACATGACGTAGGTAGCACCTCATAATTTTACAGATAGATAAAACACTTTATTGAAACACCACACTTATAAAAAAAATTATCAATATACACACAAGCTTGAAACTGACCCCCGTATTCCAAAACATTTCACCAATAATCCTTCACTTGACTTCAACTCAACTTTGAGGGAAACTAAAGCGGTCTCTTCCAGACTACTTTTTTATACCTATATAACTAAATTGATTTTGTACGCTTTCTTCGAATAATAACTTTTGTCTCATCATAAGTCTGAAGACGTCCAGGCCTCCCGTGAGAGCGCCACTTTAAGAGGCTGCTTGCTTTCTGCATCCATCAGCTCAACATGTAGCACACACTACACTGAGCTTAGCCATATCTCTCTTTTTTAGGTCCTGAAAATAAATAGAAGTAAGTATTTGTTAGAATGTATGCTTTATGGATTAAATCTTGGGATTGGTTTCTCTTGTGTCATCATCATCATCAGCCTGAAGACGTCCACTGCTTAAAATAGGTCTCCCCCAAAGAGCGCCACTTTGAGCGGCTGCTTGCCTCTTGCATCCATCAGCTCCCCACGGTTCTGACCAGGTCGCCGGTCGGTCCACCTAAGTTCATCTCTTTCTTGTGTAATATAATTTGGTGACAACATTGTAATGGTCTTTGAATATTCATATATTATGTAAAATACCATGATACCATTTGCAAGTTTGATGTTTATTTCCAAACAAGTATGTAACTTGTTTATATAAAAAATAATCTTCCCCGTTAGTTTTCATTTGTACAAGCAATATGACCTGCCCGTTGCTATTTCAACCTGCCAATTCTAACCTAAGTACTAAACTGGTCATTTTAGTTCTGCTTGCTGGGCTACTTTTAGCTTACTAAGGGTGGGTTTCTACACTAATAGTTAAGGTAACCAACAGTTAATAGCTCTAACAAATTTTGACCATTTCCATTGGTTACCTCAACTATTGGTGAAAATACCCACTCTAAATCTCTATTAAGCTATTATCCACAGTTTTCCCATAGGCTTAGAAGATTAAATAATAAAAAATGTATCTATAGTAACTCCGGTTTCTCACAATATGTTAGTTAAAGTAGTACCTATATCTTAGTTGGTGATTTTCAAATAGTAGGTCATTTAAAAGACTTACGTGTTACATGCAAATGATACCCATGGGAAGAGATGGGCTGGCCTATTCTCACACAACCGGAACCACACACCCAATCTCAATGTTTGTGGTGCTCCTTTTTATTGTCAAAATTCCACATTGATAATGATAGTACTTTCATGGAATCTTGAAAATAATACATTCCATCGCTTACTAATTTACTAAGCTTTTATTCACAATGCTTCTCCGACAGGCTTAGAGGATTAAATACTAAAAACTGTATGGATAATTTAAATTAATAAAAGAAAAGCACAAATGCAACAAAACAAAACAAATCTGTATTACTATATCTAAAAACTACAGATTCTGCCCTAAACTTTTTTTTTTTTTTTTATATGTTGGCTCCACACATAGTGTATTTAGCCAGTGTCAAGTATTGTATATTTTCATCGAGTTTTAGAATATTTTACGTAGTCAAGTCTTAGTCTTAGTCATAGTCCAGTCTAAGTCGGGTCATAGTCCAGTCAAAGTAAAGTGGTGGCAACTTTACAAGAAGCTTCTATGGAATTTTGGAAGCAACACAAAAAACCACATTATATCACTTGACCACACTCATGCTCGTAATTCAGCACTTAATGCGTAAAACGCCACCAATTTTAAACATTAACACTGGAAAAAGCACAAGTTTTGAGAAATAATACAATGCAACGACGTGAACTTTTTCACGTTCCCGCAAAAACTCCTCAATCCTAACCTTAAATATAGGCCACAAATTAGCCTAAATCTGCCAAACTTTTTATGACATGAAGTTTTTCATGAACAGGTATTTTATTACAATACAATACAATAATACTTTATTGAACACCAATAAACAAGAATGCACACAGATACAAATTTATAAAAGAATGGTAGAACGGCGGCCTTATCGCATTAAGCGATTTCTTCCAGGCTACTTTTGTATGGACAGGAATTAAAACAAAAATTACGGGTGGTGTTGCAACAGTTACAAATTACATCCAAGAACAACAATGAATTAAAAAAGTGCATGATTGCGTAAATATAAAACAAAAATTTATACTCTTACCTACTAAAAATAATACATAACTACAGTTATACATAATACTACATACTAATACCATACACATTATTAATTCAAGATTCAGGAAAAACATCATGACCTAAGATTCAATCAAGGAATTATTATTATGTAATGGTTTCAGCGTAATAACGGTTCAGTTGTATGAATAACATTTTTCAAAATGGCGGATCATCATTTTTTCCATAAAATATCTTATTAAGTATTTAGACACATTTTTTAATACGTTTACACTATTTATCATTAAAGTGTAAATTTGAAATCTGCCCAAATGGCAGAAATCTGCCCAAGTGGTCGCACTCCATCCACCATAGTCCATAGACCACATTATTATTTACCAGCACCGAACAGAAGTTAGCCGTATGCGGCCATCTTATTTCATACGATTATCGACCTTATTCGAGGAACGATAGAGTTTCTTACTGGATGACAGGACATACGAATATACGACTTTCTGAGTACGTATTTTTCAGTTTTTGTATGAAAAATATATGTTTTTGTATGAGAGGTACCTTTTTTTATTGTTTATTTAGAATCGTCCCAAGGTTTACTACATTTTTGTTCTATTAGTTTATTTTTATCTCTTACCGTTTCCGAGATCCCATCTGGAACTTCTTCCTGGTACCACTTTCTGATGCTGACATATTTAATTCTTTGCCTCGGGATTTTTCCGTACATATCTCTAGTACATTTCCAAATCATCCTATGGGCCAGTTTTCGGGAACATTCATGTCAACATGATCTGTCACCGTTTTTTAGCTTTATATATCTGTTAAGATGTTAAGATTAAGATTAAGATTAAGATTAAGACTAGTATTGTGCTCCGTGCGCGGGCCGCGTGCGGCCCGCGAGGACGTTATCGTGGCTGTTGTATTTATAAAAATGTTATACTTGTTGCTAAACTTTAAATTTTGCAAGTACAAGTACAAAACGACGGTATTTTTCAAAGAAAATGATAATGCGCTTGACTTTGCATGGCGGCCATCTTGAAAAATGCTGTCAGTCAAGTAAAAGGTCAAAATTTGAAATCAGCATCCTTTAAAACCCCCAAATATAAAATATCAGCCGAATCCGAGTTACTATAAAATCGGGCGCCATTTTGAATCCGCCATCTTTGAATTATTTTAAGACTGTAAGAAAGCCTCCGTTGTTCTCTGTAACATGAGTCCAAACACGCTATGGCGGCCATTTTGTTATGTTTCTTCAAAGAGTGTCTATTTTATTCAAGGTTCCCGAAAATATTCAGTTGTTAGGTAAAAAAAGGTTAGTGGTGTTGAAGTTAGGTTAGATTAGCTAAAGCCAATTAAAAAACGTCGCATTAGTATAACATTGTAAACGTAGCAATGGGTAGTTTGATCGTCGTCGCGATAGGGAGTTTGAAGCTCCTCCTCGCTTCACTCGTCATCGCAATAGGTAGTTTGTAGCTCCTCCTCGCTTCGCTCGTCGTCGCGGTAGGTAGTTTGAAGCTCCTCCTCGCTACGCTCGTCGTCGCGGTAGGTAGTTTGAAGCTCCTCCTCGCTTCGCTCGTCGTCGCGGTAGGTAGTTTGAAGCTCCTCCTCGCTTCGCTCGTCGTCGCGGTAGGTAGTTTGAAGCTCCTCCTCGCTACGCTCGTCGTCGCGGTAGGTAGTTTGAAGCTCCTCCTCGCTTCGCTCGTCGTCGCGGTAGGTAGTTTGAAGCTCCTCCTCGCTTCGCTCGTCGTCGCGGTAGGTAGTTTGAAGCTCCTCCTCGCTACGCTCGTTGTCGCGGTAGGTAGTTTGAAGCTCCTCCTCGCTTCGCTCGTCGTCGCGATAGGTAGTTTGAAGCTCCTCCTCGCTTCGCTCGTCGTCGCATTGGTGGTTTTGAAAATATGTATGGCAGCCATTTTGAAAAACGGTGGATGTCTAAAAGAAGCTAAAGCATGTTAATCAGTATCCTTGGGGACACTCAGATATCAATTTTCATACGGATTGGAGATCCATAAAAAAGTTCGGTAAAATGAATGAAATTTTTCAAAATGGCGGAATCAAAATTTTTTCCCCATATTCTTGCTAAGTATCTAGGGGGAGTCTTAGATATCGATTTTCATCCGGATCGGATAACTTTTTCTATAAGTCGACACGTCTCCATCCGCCATCTTGGAAAAATCAATTTCATTTGTGTTCTGTTTTGTTCCTTTATACATCTTTACTCGATCCCCAGAAACAACTTTTCTATTACATTCATATTGGAGGCGTAAAAAAGGAAAGTTCATATTTCGTTAAAATCACCTTTGTATGGCAACCCTATTGAAAAATGGCGCATGTCAAAATTTGATTTTAGAATGTTGATCAGCATCCTTGGGGACCGTCAGATATCGATTTTGATCCGGATCGGAGAATTTTTTTTTCCGCTATGACCAAAATTTCTGCCATTTTGAAAAAAAAAATTTGGTGTTCTTTTCCCTTTTGGCCTCCAAACCATATTAGTTCGAGCTCTTTATACTAAAGTATCATGGTTTCGACGTCATTTCCGGTTTAAATTTGTATGGGTGATTTTTTTTTCCGCCATTTTGATTTTTTTTTATTTTCTCTAAAATCGTCCCAGGGTTTGCTATGACATTCCTGAGAACGCATATGACCCATCTCACATCGTTTAGCCAGGCAGTTGATGGTCACGATGATGGAAGGTCGGAAGACCAGTTCATGAAATATTTTGAATTTCGATTGTCCAATTTCATACAAATTTAAAAAAAAAAGTTCAAAATTTCCCTTAGGTATCGAGAAACAATGAGCCAAAAATGAAAAAAAAAATTTGTATGGCAGCCATCTTTAAAAATGGCAGGATCCAAAATATTTTTTCAAATATCAAATCAGGGACCTCAAAAACCCCCCGATGCAAAAAATCAGCCCGAACGGACCAACTTTCAAAATGGCCGCCATCTTGGATCCGCCATCTTGGATTTTCATGACGACCATCCGAAAGCGCCTATCCTCCTCTATGACATTTGGTCGAACACACCCCACCTACCTCTTACCGTTTCCGATTTATAAGCGTTTCAATTTTGTATGGAATTTTTATTTTTTTGTATGGCAACCCCTATTTTTTTTTATTTCTCTCCAAGCGTCCCAGGGTTTACTACAACTTTAGTTAGAACAGGTCACCCATCCGACTTGTAGTTTCCGAGAGCCGTTGACCGGTTCCATCAAGGAGACGATTTTTTGCTGATGTCAGATTTTTCTGGTTGTCACGTGACCAATCTCTATACAACCTCATACTCGGTTTTTCTCCACCACTTCCAGGAGTTCGGGAACAAAAATGTCAATCATGAGTGAGTGAGTGAGTGAGTGGGTAACGAACTTTATATATTATAACTAGTATTTTCCTCCGTGCGCGGGCCGCGTGCGGCCCGCGAGGACGTTTTCGTGGCTGTTGTATTTATAAAAATGTTATACTTTAGTTTAAACTTGTAATTTTGCAAGAATTAGTACAAAACAGCGGTATTTTTCAAAGAAAATGATAATTGATCTGGCTTTTGCATGGCGGCCATCTGGAAAAATGCTGTCAGTCATGTAAAAGGTCAAAATTTGAAATCAGCCTCTTTTAAAATCCCCAAATATAAAATATCAGGATCTGAGTTACTATAAAATCGGACGCCATTTTGAATCTGCCATCTTGGAATTATTTTAAGTCTATGAGAAAGCCTCCGTTGTTCCTTTGTTATGAGTCCAAACACGCCTTGTCGGCTTCTATAAGTTCCGATTGTGTGCGTGTTTTAATTTTGTATGGCGGTCATTTTGTTTTGTTTATCAATTATATGTCAATTTGAATCAAGGATCCTGAAAATATTTAGATCTTAGGTAAGACAGGTTAGTTAGATAAGCTAAAATCAATTAAAAAGGTCGCATTAGTAAAACATTGTAAATGTAGCGATGGGTAGTTTGAAGCTCCTCCTCGCTTCGCTCGTCGTCGCGGTAGGTAGTTTGAAGCTCCTCCTCGCTTCGCTCGTCGTCGCGATAGGTAGTTTGAAGCTCCTCCTCGCTTCGCTCGTCGTCGCGGTAGGTAGTTTGAAGCTCCTCCTCGCTTCGCTCGTCGTCGCTTTGGTGGTTTTGTCAGTATGTATGGCAGCCATTTTGAAAAACGGTGGATGTCTAAAAGAAGCTAAAGCATGTTAATCAGTATCCTTAGGGACACTCAGATATCAATTTTCATACGGATTGGAGATCCATAAAAAAGTTCAGTAAAATGTATGAAATTTTTCAAAATGGCGGAATCAAAATTTTTTCCCATATTCTTACTGAGTATCTAAGGGGAGTCTTAGATATCGATTTTCATCCGGATCGGATAACTTTTTCTGTAAGTCAATACGTCTACATCCGCCATCTTCAAAAAAAACAATTTCATTAGTATACTGTTTTGTTCCTTTGTACATCGTTACTCTATCCCTAGAAACAACTTTTTTATGACATTCATATTGGAGGCGTAAAAAAGGAAAGTTCATATTTCGATAAAATCACCTTTGTATGGCAACCCTATTGAAAAATGGCGCATGTCAAAATTTGATTTTAGAATGTTGTTCAGCATCCTTGGGGACCCTCAGATATCGATTTTCATTCGGATCGGAGAAACTTTTTTTTCCGCCATGACCGAAATTTCCGCCATTTTGAAAAAAACTTTTTTGCTATATCTTTCCTTCCGGCCTACAAACAATATTAGTTCGAGCTCTTTATACTAAAGTATCATGGTTTCGGCGTCATTTCCGGTTTAAATTTGTATGGGCGATTTTTTTTTCCGCCATTTTGAATTTTTTTTATTTTCTCTAAAATCGTCCCAGGGTTTGCTATGACATTCCTGAGAACGCATATGGCCCATCTCATATCGTTTAGCCAGGCCGTTGGTGGTCACGATGATGGAAGGTCAAAAGACCAGGTCATGAAATGTTTTGAATTTCGATTGTCCATTTGCATACAAATTTAAAAAAAAAAGTTCAAAATTTCCCATAGGTATCGAGAAACAATGAGCCAAAAATGAAAAAAAAAATTTGTATGGCAGCCATCTTTAAAAATGGCGGAATCCAAAATATTTTTTCAAATATCGAATCAGGGACCCCAAAAACCCCCCGATGCAAAAAATCAGCCGGATCGGACCAACTTTCAAAATGGCCGCCATCTTGGATCCGCCATCTTGGATTTTCATGACGACCATCCGAAAGCGCTTATCCTCCTCTATGACATTTGGTCGAACACACCCCACCTACCTCTTACCGTTTCCGATTTATAAGCGTTTCAATTTTGTATGGAATTTTTATTTTTTTGTATGGCAACCCCCATTTTTTTTTATTTCTCTCCAAGCGTCCCAAGGTTTACTACAACTTTAGTTAAAACAGGTCACCCATCCGACTTGTAGTTTCCGAGAACCGTTGACCGGTTCCATCAAGGAGACAATTTTTTGCTGATGTCAGATTTTTCTGTTTGTCACGTGATCAATCTCTATACAACCTCATACTCGGTTTTTCTCCACCACTTCCAGGAGTTCGGGAACAAAAATGTCAATCATGAGTGAGTGAGTGAGTGAGTGGGTAACGAACTTTATATATTATAACTAGTATTTTCCTCCGTGCGCGGGCCGCGTGCGGCCCGCGAGGACGTTATCGTGGCTGTTGTATTTATAAAAGTCTTATACTTTGTGCTAAACTTTAAATTTTGCAAGTACAAGTACAAAACGACGGTATTTTTCAAAGAAAATGATAATGCGCTTGACTTTGCATGGCGGCCATCTTGAAAAATGCTGTCAGTCAAGTAAAAGGTCAAAATTTGAAATCAGCATCCTTTAAAACCCCCAAATATAAAATATCAGCCGAATCCGAGTTACTATAAAATCGGGCGCCATTTTGAATCCGCCATCTTTGAATTATTTTAAGACTGTAAGAAAGCCTCCGTTGTTCTCTGTAACATGAGTCCAAACACGCTATGCTTGCCTCTATTAGTTTCGATAGTGTGCGCCTTTTAATTTTGCATGGCGGCCATTTTGTTATGTTTCTTCAAAGAGTGTCTATTTTATTCAAGGTTCCCGAAAATATTCAGTTGTTAGGTAAAAAAAGGTTAGTGGTGTTGAAGTTAGGTTAGATTAGCTAAAGCCAATTAAAAAACGTCGCATTAGTATAACATTGTAAACGTAGCAATGGGTAGTTTGATCGTCGTCGCGATAGGTTGTTTGAAGCTCCTCCTCGCTTCACTCGTCATCGCAATAGGTAGTTTGTAGCTCCTCCTCGCTTCGCTCGTCGTCGCGATAGGTAGTTTGAAGCTCCTCCTCGCTACGCTCGTCGTCGCGGTAGGTAGTTTGAAGCTCCTCCTCGCTTCGCTCGTCGTCGCGGTAGGTAGTTTGAAGCTCCTCCTCGCTTCGCTCGTCGTCGCGGTAGGTAGTTTGAAGCTCCTCCTCGCTTCACTCGTCATCGCAATAGGTAGTTTGTAGCTCCTCCTCGCTTCGCTCGTCGTCGCGATAGGTAGTTTGAAGCTCCTCCTCGCTACGCTCGTCGTCGCGGTAGGTAGTTTGAAGCTCCTCCTCGCTTCGCTCGTCGTCGCGGTAGGTAGTTTGAAGCTCCTCCTCGCTTCGCTCGTCGTCGCATTGGTGGTTTTGAAAATATGTATGGCAGCCATTTTGAAAAACGGTGGATGTCTAAAAGAAGCTAAAGCATGTTAATCAGTATCCTTGGGGACACTCAGATATCAATTTTCATACGGATTGGAGATCCATAAAAAAGTTCGGTAAAATGAATGAAATTTTTCAAAATGGCGGAATCAAAATTTTTTCCCCATATTCTTGCTAAGTATCTAGGGGGAGTCTTAGATATCGATTTTCATCCGGATCGGATAACTTTTTCTATAAGTCGATACGTCTCCATCCGCCATCTTGAAAAAATCAATTTCATTTGTGTTCTGTTTTGTTCCTTTATACATCTTACTCGATCCCCAGTAACAACTTTTCTATTACATTCATATTGGAGGCGTAAAAAAGGAAAGTTCATATTTCGTTAAAATCACCTTTGTATGGCAACCCTATTGAAAAATGGCGCATGTCAAAATTTGATTTTAGAATGTTGATCAGCATCCTTGGGGACCGTCAGATATCGATTTTGATCCGGATCGGAGAATTTTTTTTTTCCGCCCTGACCAAAATTTCCGCCATTTTGAAAAAAAATATTTGGTGTTCTTTTCCCTTTTAGCCTCCAAACAATATTAGTTCGAGCTCTTTATACTAAAGTATCATGGTTTCGACGTCATTTCCGGTTTAAATTTGTATGGAAGATTTTTTCTTCCGCCATATTGGATTTTTTTTATTTTCTCTAAAATCGTCCCAGGGTTTGCTATGACATTCCTGAGAACGCATATGACCCATCTCATATCGTTTAGCCAGGCCGTTGATGGTCACGATGATGGAAGGTCGGAAGACCAGGTCATCAAATGTTTTGAATTAAGAACGTCTATTTTTATACGAGCCAATAAAAAAAGGATCAAAATTTCCCATAGGTATCGAGAAACAATGAGCCAAAAATGAAAAAAAAAATTTGTATGGCAGCCATCTTTAAAAATGGCGGGATCCAAAATATTTTTTCAAATATCGAATCAGGGACCCCAAAAACCCCCCGATGCAAAAAATCAGCCCGATCGGACCAACTTTCAAAATGGCCGCCATCTTGGATCCGCCATCTTGGATTTTCATGACGACCATCCGAAAGCGCCCATCCTCCTCTATGACATTTGGTCGAACACACCCCACCTACCTCTTACCGTTTCCGATTTATAAGCGTTTCAATTTTGTATGGAATTTTTATTTTTTTGTATGGCAACCCCCATTTTTTTTTATTTCTCTCCAAGCGCCCCAATGTTTACTACAACTTTAGTTAAAACAGGTCACCCATCCGACTTGTAGTTTCCGAGAGCCGTTGACCGGTTCCATCAAGGAGACGACTTTTTGCTGATGTCAGATTTTTCTGGTTGTCACGTGACCGACCTCTATACAACCTCATACTCGGTTTTTCTCCACCACTTCTAGGAGTTCGGGAACAAAAATGTCAATCATGAGTGAGTGAGTGAGTGAGTGGGTAACGAACTTTATATATTATAAACTAGTATTTTGCTCCGTGCGCGGGCCGCGTGCGGCCCGCGAGGACGTTTTCGTGGCTGTTGTATTTATAAAAGTCTTATACTTTGTGCTAAACTTTAAATTTTGCAAGAATTAGTACAAAACAGGGGTATTTTTCAAAGAAAATGATAATGCGCTTGACTTTGCATGGCGGCCTTCTTGAAAAATGCTGTCAGTCAAGTAAAAGGTCAAAATTTGAAATCAGCATCCTTTAAAACCCCCAAATATAAAATATCAGCCGAATCTGAGTTACTAAAAAATCGGGCGCCATTTTGAATCCGCCATATTTAAATTATTTTAAGACTGTAAGAAAGCCTCCGTTGTTCTCTTTGTCATGAGTCCAAACACGCTATGCTTGCCCCCATAAGTTCCGATAGTGTGCGCCTTTTAATTTTGCATGGCGGCCATTTTGTTTTGTTTCTTCAAAGAGTGTCAATTTTTATCAAGGTTCCCGAAAGTATTCAGTTGTTAGGTAAAAATAGGTTAGTGTTGAAGTTAGGTTATTAGATTATGTAAGTACCGAACTTGATACCTACCGGCTAAGTAGCGTTTAGTCGATGAGTCAAACTTAAAAAAAATACATTTGTACAGTTATGTCATATCAAAATAATTTGTTTAATACATTTCGCTGGCTAAATACACTATGTGTGGAGCCAAAATATAACAAAAATAAAAAAATAAAAAATTGTCAGATAACAAATGACTTTGATAGCACAATATGCCGTTATCAGCTGTCATTTTCTCCGCTCGACATTGGCATTGACACTTGCAGAAAATGCTAAACAGCGTCAAAAATAAAAAGACTCAACTCCACCTTTTTCTAAAACGATTTGATACTCTTTCTTTGCCTATAAGGAAGAGTTGAAGTTAGTAAATTATATACTCTTTAGTTGAAGTCTGCCCTACAGATTAGAGAAAAAAAAAAATAGTTGGCCCAAAGAAAAAAGTACCACAAACTAAGACAGAGCCACAGATTAGAGAAAAACAAATCTACTATACACTCAGATGAACTACCACTATATGATGGAGCAAAGTTTGACTTTTACGAACAAGAGTGTGTAAGGTTCATTGCAACATTCATAGCGACATATACCTTGCCAAGTAAAGAAATTGGGTTAAGTTACTCTGTGGATATAGGATAAAAAAAAGTCTTTGATAAAAGTCATGCTACGTATAAGTAATCTGTGATAAAAGTACAAGACGGGCGCAGACTATTATACGCTAACGCTTGACGGCAGACAGACAGGTAAATAAATATTACAAAGTTTTTGGCGGGAACGCGGAAATGTTCACGTCATTCATTGTATTATTTCTCAAAACTTGTGCTATTTCCAGTGTTTTCAATGTTTAAAATTGGTGGCGTTTTACGCATTAAGTGCTGAATTACGAGCATGAGTGTAGGCAAGTGATATAATGTGGTGGAACGTGATTTTTCGTGTTGCTTCCAAAATGCCATAGAAGCTTCTAGTAAAGTTGCCACCACTTTACTGGAGCATGACTTAGACTGGACTATAACTACCTGACTTAGACTGGACTATGACTATGACTAAGACTTGACTTTACGTGTAATATTCTATTAACATTAAAGATGATGAAAAATGACAATACTTGACACTGGCTAAATACACTATGTGTGGAGCCAAAATATAACAAAAAAAAGTGCTGTTAAATGTCAATGCCATTTATAAGTTGTCTTTGTCAGTTTCAGCGCTTTGAATTAGAAAAAAAAAGAATGTTTATTTATAATTTTATATTTTTGTTGTAGAATGAAGATAAAAATCCGTAGGTACCTGCGAGTTGTCCAGACAGATTATTCTGATAGTATTCTTGAGATTATTCCCGTCACTTGTCTTGTCTTACAGTACGTGGTCCATGGTACGTGAGAACACTGGCAAAATTGCGACATTATTCCGTCGCAGAGCTCAAAATCAAGAAGTTTTTCCAACTCAACTTGTAGAATCCTGATTTTTGTTTTGTGGTCTGGAATGGAATATCCAGAAAATAGACAGCAACATTCTCCTCGGCACATTAGAATCGTCTGCGTTCAGCCGATCACCAAGCCAAGTGTGGTGGTTACAAAGACTTCTAGTACATATTTAAACCTCTATGGGTGCTTATGGCAAACCCCTCTATGATAAGCATCCAAGTGGGGTGTTAATGGGATGCCTGTGTTCAGCAGTGGAAACAATGATTAAATCAATCCCATTATGTACCATATGAAACAGACATTTTTAATGAAACTAACATGGATGAAATAAAAAAAGGTTTTAGGTCTCAATCAAAGGTTTCTTATTAGGTCCATGAAAACTAATAAGGAAACAGCGTTATTTTTACAGATTACAATACATCACAATACCTTATTTACAATAAAATATATGAAGTGCTTGTCAAGTGTCAATCTATAGCAAGATTCAATCCATGGTCCACCAGAGTTCACCTGGGTAGACCATGGGTATTTCTTCTTGCCCATGGTGACAATGTGATGCGCACTTACTTTACACCACCTCTTTGTTTGTAGAAAGTTAGTTACTTATATTAAAAAAATATAGTAATATACTTGATTGATATGTATAATATACTGTAAGTATACCCCTGTTTAGTCAATATATGAAAGTTTGTAACAGCTGCTGTACAATTGGGCATAATTTCATGGCAGTTGGGCCACAGTGAAATAGCTACTCAGTGTTTTATCTTAGCCTATTTCTACTACAGAGAGAAACAAAAAACAAAATAACTATTCCTCTGCTACCTTAGCGCAGGCCACACATAAATGGCGTCGGGCGCCGACATGGCACAGACGGCTTCCTATTCCATTCAAAATGCATGGAAATAAAGCTCAGTTTAGGACGCGCGGGCGCCTACATGGAATGTCAACCACATCCAAGCAACGACATACTGTGTGTCCTAAACTTAGCTATATTATCGATAGGCCCGATGGCTCAGCTGGTAGTAGCCCTGCCTTCTGAACCGAGGGCTGTGGGTTCGATTCCTACCAGAGACAAACATTTGTGTGATGAAGTTAGATGTTTGTTCCGTATCTGGGTGTTATATTGTATTCTATATATGTAGTTACAAACAAAAATGTATCTATGTATTATATGAGTTATCTGGTTCCCATAGTACAAGCTATGCTTATACCCTGATTGCGGCAGGTGTAATAAGACTATTAGTTTGGAGCTAGATGGGGCTGTGTGAAATGTCCACACACTTAAAGTAACTATACTTAGTTTATTTATTTAAACAACTTTACCCTGGATTAGTGTGGGTTTGTTAAAAATATCCACTTAGTAGGTACCTATCTATCTTAATGAGAACTCATGATGTTTTTTTCAGTCGGGTTCAGTAATTAGGGTAAATCTGTCAAAATGGACAGCTAATATCTCATGCTATTCGCTCTGACCAGGAATAAGGAAAAGAAAAGACACAATACATTTCTTTTACTTACTTAGATATACCATTCATTTACACTTAGGTACCTATACAGCATATCTAATTAGGTAGATACCTACTTATCCTCTAAATTTAAAAAACGAATTGATCTGGTGATTGTAACAAAACATTATTATTTATTAATATACTTTTTTTAGTGTTATTAATTCAGAAATAGAAAAGGTTATATTGTATAGGTTGTTTGACAGACAGCCATAGAATTTACCTCCCATTTTTTTTATAGTATAACTTGCCATGTCTATGCAGGCAGACAGCGCACAGCTGCCCGTGGGACACATAATGAATTTAATGATTTCAGTTGCAACAGGTGAACAATTAATTATAGAATCCATTTATTCACAGATGTTCCAAATACAACCTTAGCAAAGTTAATGGTATTTTATTTAGTTTTTCAATGTATGTAGGTAGTTTCAAGTGAAGGGAAATAATATTAGTAAATTGCCTGTTAGCTAAAAATACATACATAGATTGTACTTACCTACTGGTCTCATGCAAGGCATATCTAAATTTATGTTTAAACCTGGTACCTAATAGTAATTATTGATCTGGTCAGTACCTACTGCGAGGAGCTGATGGTTCATCATAGTTCATCATAATCCACTGCTGAACATAGGCCTCCCCCAGAGAGTGCCACTTTGAGCGGCTGCTCACCTTCTGCATCCATCGGCTTGCCACAGTTTTCACCAGGTCATCGGTCCACTTAGTGGGTGGTCTGCCTACGCTGTGAATCTTAGATAAATAAATAAATAAAATTGGTTTGTGTCTGATTGATTACCTTTAATTTAATAATGCAATCCAAGTCCAAATTATAATAAAATATTGATACTCTTACATTTGAAATTATTTATCGTCATTCTATGATCTTAATGAAATTAGGTAGGTATATTGTGATAGTACTTTCATGGACTCTTGAACATAGCAAATCGGTGTTATAAAAAAAATCAAGGGACCAAAGAAACTTGGAGACACCATTTTCTAATTATTATTCTACCACATTAATTCACAAACACTGTTTCAGTCCTTCAGGATATTACATTTAGATTCTTCTTATCTTACATTTTTAATAGTTCTTACAGGATCTTTACCACTATTGGAATCATTTCCTAAGTTCCAGCAGCACAGTTACATGCTTATATGGTAAAAATCTAGGTTTTGGGCAGTTTTTTTGACTCTTTCTCTTCTTTTGTAACCTGAAAATGATAAAGATAATAATGTTACAAAATGTATTTGTCATCTAGACAGTCATCTTCCGCCTGACGATAATGTTAGCCATTGTTTCTTTGTGTTTCTTTTTGGTTCCGCTGCCGGTGTTGATCTCAAATCCACTGTCCTAGAAAGAAATGAAAATACCACATTATCTATAAAAATAAAAACAACATCCGTTGCATGGGAGCCCCTTTAATATTTATTTTATTCTGCTTTTAGTATGTATTTATTGTTATAGTGGCAACAGAAACAGAAATACATGTGATCCAAAACCGCTTCTGTCCTGTACTATGGGAAAGAGAAGGGAGAATGTATTAGTTATTATAGGGTTCGCTTTACTGTTTGGGTACTGAACCCTAAAAAGGATGAATACCTGCCTCCATACATCCTTTCCCTAAATGTCTGGACATTTCACACAGTGCAATCAATCTAGCCTCAAGTAACCTATGTAATAGGGCGAATTCTGTGAGCTAAGCATAGTTTGTTTTTTTTTTACCATGGGAAGCAAATAACTGATAGAAATGTAAATACATACACAAATAAAGTACAATATAACACCCAGACACAAATGTTTGTCCTGGGTGGGAATCAAAACCACAATCCATGGATTCTATGGTTACCAACTGAGCTGTCAGTCCAGTATGGGGTTGTAAAACTGAAAAGAAAATAATATATTTTTAACTCTTTCCACTTATAATAGTAATAGGAGGTTTGTTTGTGTCTGATTAGGTTTTATTCTAATATTCCAATCCAAGTCCAAATCCAAATTATAATATTAAAATAACAATACCATCTTATGGTATAAAAGTAAGTACATTCATGGACTCTTGAACATTCAGTCCTTTTAATAGTACTTACAGGATCTATACCACTATTGGAATCACTTCCTAAGTTCCAGCGGCAGAGTTACATGCTTTATTTTCATAGGTAGACTGAAGGAGCAGATAGGGTGATAAAATAAACGTTTTAGGTAGTTTTTTAATCTCTTGTTTCTCACAATATGTTAGTAACTTAAGTAGTTAACCTATGTCTTAGTACCTAGTTAGTGATTTTCAAATAGTAGGTCATTTTTTTATTTAATTGTCAGTCATTGTTCCTTTGCATAGGTACTGTTCTTTTCTGTTGATAGGTTAGGAATGATGTATTTACCTAGCCATGGCAATCTCATTTAAAACATTTATTTATATATCATCTTATTATAGTTATCTCAACAATTCGTGAAATATATAGTCTTCTATATATATAAAACTTACCTACTTCAGAAGATTTACTTTAATGCCGAAGAACTTACCACACAACCGAAATATGATTCACAGTATAATATACAATATTTAGCAAAACAAACTTCTTTAATCTGAGAACAAAGCAAATCGCCCGAAACAAAATAAATGTGTGACCATATGTAAAAACTACAAATTCTGCCCTAACCTTAAAAAGGCATATAAATTCTGCCCAAATCAGCCAGTCGCTTTTTCTGTCAATAATGTAAAAATGGATATACATTTGACAACAATTCACCGTGGGGTCTAGTCTTTTATTTAATTATTTTAAGACTGTAAGAAAGCCTCCGTTGTTCTCTTTAACATGAGCCCAAACACGCTATGCTTGTCTCTATTAGTTCCGATAGTGTGCGCCTTTTAATTTTGCATGGCGGCAATTTTGTTTTATTTCTTCAAAGAGGTAGTTTGAAGCTCCTCCTCGCTTCGCTCGTCGTCGCGGTAGGTAGTTTGAAGCTCCTCCTCGCTTCGCTCGTCGTCGCGGTAGGTAGTTTGAAGCTCCTCCTCGCTTCGCTCGTCGTCGCGGTAAGTAGTTTGAAGCTCCTCCTCGCTTCGCTCGTCGTCGCGGTAAGTAGTTTGAAGCTCCTCCTCGCTTCGCTCGTCGTCGCGGTAGATAGTTTGAAGCTCCTTCTCGCTTCGCTCGTCGTCGCGATAGGTAGTTTGAAGCTCCTCCTCGCTTCGCTCGTCGTCGCGGTAAGTAGTTTGAAGCTCCTCCTCGCTTCGCTCGTCGTCGCAGTATGTAGTTTGAAGCTCCTCCTCGCTTCGCTCGTCGTCGCGGTAAGTAGTTTGAAGCTCCTCCTCGCTTCGCTCGTCGTCGCGGTAGATAGTTTGAAGCTCCTCCTCGCTTCGCTCGTCGTCGCGTTTGGTAGTCACATCAACAGTACAACGTATGGCAACCATTTTGGGAAACGGTGGATGTCAAAATTGACTAAAATATGTTGTAATCGATTTTCATTCGGAGCGAAGAAACTTTTTTTCCAATATAACCTGAAATTTCTATTACTACCACAACATACGTAAGCTCAAAATATCTAATACTGTGTGTAATATCTAATACTAATGTAGTTTCAGCGTAATAAGGAAGATCAGCTGTTTAACGAATGAAATTTTCAAAATGGCGGATTCTACATTTTTTCTCATAATATCTTATGTATGTATGCTCATAACAACACATTTTTAAAACGTATACACTTTTTATTTATCATTACAGTGTAAATTTGAAATCTGCCCAAATGGCAGAAATCTGCCCAAGTGGTCGCACTCCATCCACCATAGACCATAGATCACATTATTATTTACCAGCACCGAACAGAAGTTAGCCGTATGCGGCCATCTTATTTCATACGATTATCGACCTTATTCAAGGGTCTATAGAGTTTCTTACTGGATGACAGGACAGGAATATATGACTTTCTGAGTAAGTATTTTTCGGTTTTTGTATGAAAAATATGTTTTTTTGTATAAGAGGTACCTTTTTTTATTGTTTATTTAGAATCGTCCCAAGGTTTACTACATTTTTGTTCAATTAGTTTATCTTTATCTCTTACCGTTTCCGAGATCCCATCTGGAACTTCTTCCTGGTACCACTTTCTGATGCTGACATATTTAATTTTTGGCCTCGGGATTTTTCCGTACATATCTCTCATAGATTGTAAGGTCGTCCGATGGCTCCTTCTTACGAAAACATTCATGTCAATAAATCATCTGTCACCGTTTTTTAGCTTTATATATCTGTTAAGATAATAACTAGAATTTTGCTCTGTGCGCGGGCCGCGAGCGGCCCGCGTGGGTGTTTTCGTGGCTGTTGTATTTAAAAAGTCTTATACTTTGTGCTAAACTTTAAATTTTGCAAGAATTAGTACAAAACAGGGGTATTTTTCAAAGAAAATGATAATGCGCTTGACTTTGCATGGCGGCCTTCTTGAAAAATGCTGTCAGTCAAGTAAAAGGTCAAAATTTGAAATCAGCATCCTTTAAAACCCCCAAATATAAAATATCAGCCGAATCTGAGTTACTAAAAAATCGGGCGCCATTTTGAATCCGCCATATTTAAATTATTTTAAGACTGTAAGAAAGCCTCCATTGTTCTCTTTGTCATGAGTCCAAACACGCTATGCTTGCCCCCATAAGTTCCGATAGTGTGCGCCTTTTAATTTTGCATGGCGGCCATTTTGTTTTGTTTCTTCAAAGAGTGTCAATTTTTATCAAGGTTCCCGAAAGTATTCAGTTGTTAGGTAAAAATAGGTTAGTGTTGAAGTTAGGTTATTAGATTATGTAAGTACCGAACTTGATACCTACCGGCTAAGTAGCGTTTAGTCGATGAGTCAAACTTAAAAAAAAATACATTTGTACAGTTATGTCATATCAAAATAATTTGTCTAATACATTTCGCTGGCTAAATACACTATGTGTGGAGCCAAAATATAACAAAAATAAAAAAATAAAAAATTGTCAGATAACAAATGACTTTTTTTTTTCTTATATTTTGGCTCCACACATAGTGTATTTAGCCAGTGTCAAGTATTATATTTTCATCGTATTATAAAATATTTCACGCAAAGTCATGTCCTAGTCATAGTCATAGTCCAGTCTAAGTCAGGTAGTCATAGTCCAGTCTAAGTCATGCTCCAGCAAAGTGGTGGCAACTTTACTTGAAGCTTCTATGGAGTTTTGGAAGCAACACGAAAAATCACGTTTAACCACATTATATCACTTGCCCTCACTCATGCTCGTAATTCAGCACTTAATGCGTAAAACGCCACCAATTTTAAACATTAACACTGGAAAAAGCACAAGTTTTGAGAAATAATACAATGACACGACGTGAACATTTCCGCGTTCCCGCCAAAACTCCAAATGACTTTGAAAGCACAATATGCCGTTATCAGCTGTCATTTTCTCCGCTCGACATTGGCATTGACACTTGCATAAAATGCTAAACAGCGTCAAAAATAAAAAGACTCAACTCCACCTTTTTCTAAAACGAAGTGATACTCTTTGCCTATAAGGAAGAGTTGAAGTTAGTAAATTATATACTCTTTAGTTGAAGTCTGCCCTACAGATTAGAGAAAAAAAAAATAGTTGGCCCAAAGAAAAAAGTACCACAAACTAAGACAGAGCCACAGATTAGAGAAAAACAAATCTACTATACACTCAGATGAACTACCACTATACAGATGGAGCAAAGTTTGACTTTTACGAACAAGAGTGTGTAAGGTTCATTGCAACATTCATAGCGACATATACCTTGCCAAGTAAAGAAATTGGGTTAAGTTACTCTGTGGATATAGGATAAAAGTCTTTGATAAAAGTCATGCTACGTATAAGTAATCTGTGATAAAAGTACAAGACGGGCGCAGACTATTATACGCTAACGCTTGACGGCAGACAGACAGGTAAATAAATATTACAAAGTTTTTGGCGGGAACGCGGAAATGTTCACGTCATTCATTGTATTATTTCTCAAAACTTGTGCTATTTCCAGTGTTTTCAATGTTTAAAATTGGTGGCGTTTTACGCATTAAGTGCTGAATTACGAGCATGAGTGTAGGCAAGTGATATAATGTGGTGGAACGTGATTTTTCGTGTTGCTTCCAGAATTCCATAGAAGCTTCTAGTAAAGTTGCCACCACTTTAATGGAGCATGACTTAGACTGGACTATAACTACCTGACTTAGACTGGACTATGACTATGACTAAGACTTGACTTTACGTGTAATATTCTATTAACATTAAACATGATGAAAAATGACAATACTTGACACTGGCTAAATACACTATGTGTGGAGCCAAAATATAACAAAAAAAAGTGCTGTTAAATGTCAATGTCATTTATAAGTTGTCTTTGTCAGTTTCAGCGCTTCGAATTAGAAAAAAAAAGATTGTTTATTTATAATTTTATATTTTTGTTGTAGAATGTAGATAAAAATCCGTAGGTACCTGCGAGTTGTCCAGACAGATTATTCTGATAGTATTCTTGAGATTATTCCCGTCACTTGTCTTGTCTTACAGTACGTGGTCCATGGTACGTGAGGACACTGGCAAAATTGCGACATTATTCCGTCGCAGAGCTCAAAATCAAGAAGTTTTTCCAACTCAACTTGTAGAATCCTGATTTTTGTTTTGTGGTCTGAAATGGAATATCCAGAAAATAGACAGCAACATTCTCCTCGGCACATTAGAATCGTCTGCGTTCAGCCGAACACCAAGCCAAGTGTGGTGGTTACAAAGACTTCTAGTACATATTTAAACCTCTATGGGTGCTTATGGCAAACCCCTCTATGATAAGCATCCAAGTGGAGTGTAAATGGGATGCCTGTGTTCAGCAGTGGAAACAATGATTAAATCAATCCCATTATGTACCATATGAAACAGACATTTTTAATGAAACTAACATGGATGAAATAAAAAAAGGTTTTAGGTCTCATCAAAGGTTCCTTATTAGGTCCATGAAAACTAATAAGGAAACAGCGTTATTTTTACAGATTACAATACATCACAATACCTTATTTACAATAAAATATATGAAGTGCTTGTCAAGTGTCAATCTATAGCAAGATTCAATCCATCGTCCACCAGAGTTCACCTGGGTAGACCATGGGTATTTCTTCTTGCCCATGGTGACAATGTGATGCGCACTTACTTTATACCACCTCTTTGTTTGTAGAAAGTTAGTTACTTATATGTAAAAAATATAGTAATATACTTGATTGATATGTATAATATACTGTAAGTATACCCCTGTTTAGTCAATATATGAATGTTTGTAACAGCTGCTGTACAATTGGGCATAATTTCATGGCAGTTGGGCCACAGTGAAATAGCTACTCAGTGTTTTATCTTAGCCTATTTCTACTACAGAGAGAAACAAAAAACAAAATAACTATTCCTCTGCTACCTTAGCGCAGGCCACACATAAATGGCGTCGGGCGCCGACATGGCACAGACGGCTTCCTATTCCATTCAAAATGCATGGAAATAAAGCTCAGTTTAGGACGCGCGGGCGCCTACATGGAATGTCAACCACATCCAAGCAACGACATACTGTGTGTCCTAAACTTAGCTATATTATCGATAGGCCCGATGGCTCAGCTGGTAGTAGCCGTGCCTTCTGAACCGAGGGCTGTGGGTTCGATTCCTACCAGAGACAAACATTTGTGTGATGAAGTTAGATGTTTGTTCCGTATCTGGGTGTTATATTGTATTCTATATATGTAGTTACAAACAAAAATGTATCTATCTATGTATTATATGAGTTATCTGGTTCCCATAGTACAAGCTATGCTTATACCCTGATTGCGGCAGGTGTAATAAGACTATTAGTTTGGAGCTAGATGGGGCTGTGTGAAATGTCCACACATTTAAAGTAGCTATACTTAGTTTATTTATTTAAACAACTTTACCCTGGATTAGTGTGGGTTTGTTAAAAATATCCACTTAGTAGGTACCTATCTATCTTAATGAGAACTCATGATGTTTTTTTCAGTCGGGTTCAGTAATTAGGGTAAATCTGTCAAAATGGACAGCTAATATCTCATGCTATTCGCTCTGACCAGGAATAAGGAAACGAAAAGACACAATACATTTCTTTTACTTACTTAGATATACCATTCATTTACATTTAGGTACCTATACAGCATATCTAATTAGGTAGATACCTACTTATCCTCTAAATTTAAAAAACGAATTGATCTGGTGATTGTAACAAAACATTATTATTTATTAATATACTTTTTATAGTGTTATTAATTCAGAAATAGGAAAGGTTATATTGTATAGGTTGTTTGACAGACAGCCATAGAATTTACCTCCCATTTTTTTTTATAGTATAACTTGCCATGTCTATGCAGGCAGACAGCGCACAGCTGCCCGTGGGACACATAATGAATTTAATGATTTCAGTTGCAACAGGATGAACAATTAATTATAGAATCCATTTATTCACAGATGTTCCAAATACAACCTTAGCAAAGTTAATGGTATTTTATTTAGTTTTTCAATGTATGTAGGTAGTTTCAAGTGAAGGGAAATAATATTAGTAAATTGCCTGTTAGCTAAAAATACATACATAGATTGTACTTACCTACTGGTCTCATGCAAGGCATATCTAAATTTATGTTTAAACCTGGTACCTAATAGTAATTATTGATCTGGTCAGTACCTACTGCGAGGAGCTGATGGTTCATCATAGTTCATCATCATCCACTGCTGAACATAGGCCTCCCCCAGAGAGTGCCACTTTGAGCGGCTGCTCACCTTCTGCATCCATCGGCTTGCCACAGTTTTCACCAGGTCATCGGTCCACTTAGTGGGTGGTCTGCCTACGCTGTGAATCTTAGATTAATAAATAAATAAAATTGGTTTGTGTCTGATTACCTTTAATTTAATAATGCAATCCAAGTCCAAATTATAATAAAATATTGATACTCTTACATTTGAAATTATTTATCGTCATTCTATGATCTTAATGAAATTAGGTAGGTATATTGTGATAGTACTTTCATGGACTCTTGAACATAGCAAATCGGTGTTATAAAAAAAATCAAGGGACCAAAGAAACTTGGAGACACCATTTTCTAATTATTATTCTACCACATTAATTCACAAACACTGTTTCAGTCCTTCAGGATATTACATTTAGATTCTTCTTATCTTACATTTTTAATAGTTCTTACAGGATCTTTACCACTATTGGAATCATTTCCTAAGTTCCAGCAGCACAGTTACATGCTTATATGGTAAAAATCTAGGTTTTGGGCAGTTTTTTTGACTCTTTCTCTTCTTTTGTAACCTGAAAATGATAAAGATAATAATGTTACAAAATGTATTTGTCATCTAGACAGTCATCTTCCGCCTGACGATAATGTTAGCCATTGTTTCTTTGTGTTTCTTTTTGGTTCCGCTGCCATCGCTAATTTTGCAAATGCCAATAATGCCGCCGGGGCTAAAACGAACACAGGGTGTGATATAGTATATACAAATCATCCATCGGCGGTTTTTCATGTTGTCGATATCATTCTGTCAGCTGTCACTTAGTTCCTAGTTTCGCTCACAGATTAGAGAAAAATCGCTGATGCATTGGATGGGTTCCAGTTGGTGTCATTTTCGTTATTTTTTATATTTTGACTATCAAAAACTCTCACAATGATGACATTAATGAGCTGTTTTATTAAAACAAAGAAATTGTAATTTAAATATGACCCAATAGATGGCGTTAAATAGGTGTGTATCACTATCTGTCACTGTCAGTGTTTCAAGCTAAGCTGACGACTATAAACCCTTTCGTTTTATATTTTGTGATACATACCTATTTTCTGAATTGTCAAGCCTATTTAAGAACACTGAAAACAATTTTTACTCTGTGAATTCACGAGTGATTTTAAAGGTCTGGTTCTGCGTAGGCGTGGAAATGATTGCTTCTTTAAAATCATAATCATTTCATCATATATGTTTTTTTTCAGTGACCGTGATTTCATCTGCTATTTTACATAGGCTGTGATTTTTAACAGACGGATTTTTCAAATGCCTAGTGAGATTATGATCCATGGCGATTGAAGGTACTTTATGAAAAGTAACAGTCGCGATTTAGGAGCAACCCAGCGAACTTGCGACCTACTACATTAGTAGTAGTAGTTAGTTAGATTTCTCAGTAAAAAGAAGAAATCTAACGCAGTGTTTATAAAATCATACCTTACAGGTCTTAGTTTGTTTTCTGAACCGATATTCACCGCTGATGCTACTCTCGTATTATAAAATCCGAAGCCCCGATTCTAAAGTGTGATTAATCACTCTGCGATAATTTGTAGCAGAGTATGTTCCAAAAAGGACCCGAGTGATTTATGAAATCATATGAGTTTTCACCTGCTCTTTGATCTAAAATAAAGAAGTGCAACTGGAACGCACCTATTGTCGAAAATGTAGAAATCACAGAGTACATTGGTAAAGATGTAGAAATCGTCTTTAACAAACTTATTAAAATAAATGCATTTTTTCCAGTTTTCTTATAAGACAAGAGCAGAGACTTGAATACCCAGTAGTAAGATAAGGAAGCTGTGGATGTTTACGTGATTTAGTAGGTAGGTACCTAATATAAAACGCTGCATTCATTCACTTAGAATATGTTCTTCGCACATGAAAATAATAAGTTTAGTTAGGTTAGGTACCTACCTAAACTTATTATTTTCAACTGTAGCTGCAATTATGTTTGAATATCTATATTAAAAGTCTTTGTTTGATGCATGGATGAAATAAAAAAAAGAGTTTGTTGTGCTATAATTTTGTGCGACAGCAAAATAGTGGTTATGTAAATATCTCTCCACAGCTGAACTGAACTGAATGCTATATTATAGGTAATAAGCAGAAAGATGTAAAATAGTCCATTTAGGTGTCCTGATTCTTAGCTAGATCTGTGTCAAGTATATTAAGACCTATTTTTTTTACAGATTACCTACTGATGAGGAATACTTCATTTATGCTGTATGTTCATGACTGTAAAAGTCTGAATGGTGTATGTAGTGGACAATTCAGCACCAGGACAAACAATATGATGCTATAAATTTTACTGACTCAGAAGAACCATGCATAAATAAGTTAGATACATGCGAAGATTAGATAAAAGTTATATACATTAATAAAAGTTGAACTCATGCAAACAAACCATTATTACACAGTTATTACCCAATTCCCAAGAGGTTTACTTCAAATACCTATTCAATGTTTAATACCTACCTATAAATTACTCATTCAGAAATTTAACATGGCTAATCTTATTACCCCATATACTATATACCTCCAAATATTAAAACTGTGAAGTGTACTTATGTGACTATGCAGCTGCTGAACAGCTCTCAATGTTTTATAACACAATTCTAAGTCAAGATATTTGGGCCGTTATTATCTGTTTTACTGATAAGCCTATGTTGGTCCCGTAAGAGCTGTCTAAAGGGGAAAATCCATGGATACAAATGTATTGAAATGTTTGCCATCTCCAAGCTGCCTACCAAGCAAGCCCCTCATAGAATTCACCCTGTTTACAAAGTTTATAGCCCCCTATGATAAGTGTCCAAAGTGGCATATTATAGAGGATGCCCATGTTCAGCAGTGAATCTCTGATGGTTGTTGATGTGAAGCCTAAAGCATCACAACATACGGCGGTGACGGCTTGAATACCACAATATAAGAACTTTATAGTAATGCTTACAAACAAACTTAGCATAAATGGTGTTTTTTTTATTTTTTCATTTTATAAAGGTAACAAAGCCCTAAAAGGGCAAGGTAAGTGCCTGTTAGCTGGACAAACATGCATAACTATAATTGGTAATAATTGATCTGGTCAGACATGCAAGGAGCTGATGGATGTAGGATGCAAGTAGCCGGTCAAAGTGGCACTCTATAAAGAAAGCTTATGTTCAGAGAGATGTAGTTCTTTTTCTTTAGATTGATTAGGTATACTACGGATCAAGGGGAACGCTGCCTGACCATCAAGCACCTGTATAAATAATGTATCATCAACAGCCTGAAGACATCCACTGCTGAACCCCGCTGAACATAGGCCTCCCCCAGAGAGCGCCACCTTGAGCGGCTGCTCGCCTCCTGCATCCGTCAGCTCCCTGCGGTTTTCACCAGATCATCGGTCCACTTAGTAGGGAGCCAGCCTACGCTGCATCTTTCGGTCCGTGGTCGCCACTCAAAAACCTTTTTTCCCCATCGGTTGTACCTACCTACCTATCTATATAAGATTAAAATAAAAAATCCTCTATTTTTTCAGTCGGGTTCAGATAATAGTATGAAAAATCCACCAAAATTAATAAAGTTCTAGGTAGCTAGATATATAAATCCTGCCCTAATAATTTTAAATTTGAATAATATAACAGTTGATGATCCACCACCATTACCTTATACTGAGACACAAAAAAAACTCATAGATACATTTATTTATTTAGGTAAGATACAGTTTACATAGAAAGAGCAACTTATCTTTACATGACGTAGGTAGCACCTCATAATTCTACAGATAGATAAAACACTTTATTGAAACACCACACTTACAAAAAAATAATGAATATACACACAAGCTTGAAACTGACCCCCATATTCCAAAACATTTCTGTAATTTTTACATTAAATTTAATTTTTACATTTAATTTGACACTGTAATTTTTTATGATACTAATACCGTGTGGTCTTATCCGGTACAAACGAAAAACAGCCCAAACACTGTCAAAACAATAAATATGTTAGTAGTAATGACTATTAGTATAAAAATTCAGTGAATAAAAGCTATTTTGTAATGTCTGATGGTTGTTGATGCATAATAATGCTTTTATGGAATTAATAGTAAATTCACCTTAAATTATTTTCTTTTGCAGCCCTATTTTTGCTGTAACCAAGAACTTGATCAGATGTATGGATACCAGATATTACAGCAGACTGCAATGACTGCATGAAACAAATGATTTCAGTTGCAACAGGGTGAACAATTAATTATAGAATCCATTTATTCACAGATGTTCCAAATACAACCTTAGCAAAGTTAATGGTGTTTTATTTACTTTTTTTTCAATGTATGTAGGTAGTTTCAAATGAAGGGAAATAATATTAGTAAATTGCCTGTTAGCTAAAAATACATACATAGATTGTACTTACCTACTGGTCTCATGCAAGGCATATCTTAATTTATGTTTAAACCTGGTACCTAATAGTAATTATTGATCTGGTCAGTACCTACTGCGAGGAGCTGATGGTTCATCATAGTCCATCATCATCATCAACAGTCTGTAGCCGTCCACTGCTGAACATAGGCCTCTCCCAGAAAGTGCCACTTTGAGCAGCTGCTCACCTCCTGCATCCATCGGCTCACCGCGGTTTTCACCAGGTCGTCGGTCCACTTAGTGGGGGGTCTGCCTACGCTGTGAATCTTAGATCACACTATTATTATGATTGGTATATTGTGATAGTACTTTCATGGACTCTTGAACATAGTACATCGGTGTTATAAAAATAAATCAAGGGACCAAAGAAACTTTGAGACACCATTTTCTAATTATTATTTTACCACATTAATTCACAAACACTGTTTCAGTCCTTCAGGATATTACATTTACATTCTTCTTAGGATCTTTACCACTATTGGAATCATTTCCTAAGTTCCAGCAGCACAGTTACATGCTTTATGATCACAGGTAGACTGAAAGGGCAGATAGGGTGGTAAAAATCTAGGTTTTGGGCAGTTTTTTTGACTCTTTCCCTTCTTTTGTAACCTGAAAATGATAAAGATAATAATGTTACACAGTTGTATTTGTTATAGGTACTGTACATTTTTGAATTTATTAAACTGAAGGATTACTGTAGTTACTATGCTTTTTATGCTTTCCTGGATTAAATTCCTCTTGTGTAGGAAATGATTCTACAAGCCATATTGGTAACTTTAGTTCTGCACACAGGAAACACCGAGCTAAGCTCTCTCCCTTACTCATGAGGTTTGTGTTAAAGTAGTAGTAGTATTATTCATTTTAGGACCTACCAATAAGTTATGAATAGGCATGTCACCAGTCAGATGTCCACAGCTGAACATAGGCGTTCCCATTAGAAAGGAGGATTTGATTATAATAAAAACACAGAAGAAAAGGAAGAGGAAAATAAATAAATGTGTGGACATTACACACAGCACCATCTAACCCAGAATTAAGCATAGCTTGTACTATGGGAACCAGATAACTGATATACTCAGATAAACTAACAGTATATAATACCCAGACAGAGGACAAATACCTATTTTCATCACACAAATGTTGGTACCAGGTGGGAATCCAACCCACAGTTTCCTAACTATTCCACTGCAACTCTAGATCCAAAGTAGCATTATTTAAAAAACATTACCAACTTGCAACCCTGCATATTATTCCCAAAAACCACCTCAGGGCAATGTACGGGCAACTGGGAATATACCGGTTACATACATAAAGTGTGATTCAAACTCAATGTCAGCTTTGAAGTCGGTGAGAAGTATGAGTGCAGCATGTGGATGGCTTGGAATGCACTTCATAGCCGCCATTGAGTTTGTACCACACTACCAAGTGATAGAAATATATGTATTCATTACCTGGACTTAACACAATTACCTTACCTATACCACAGAATAAATATATAGTACTTCTATACCAAGACCCAAAAAAAGAAACACTTAGATACATTGATAAGATAGTTTATATAACAATAGAAAAGAGAAACTGTCTTTACATGACATAAGTAGCACCTCATTATATAATTTTATACACCTACATAACTATTATTATTATATTGAATCTTTGAATAAAAACCAATTTGTATCATCATCAACAACATGAAGACAACCAGGCCTCCCCCAAAGAATGCCACTTTAAGAGACTGCTTGCTTTCTGCATCCATCGGCTCCCCATGGTTATGGTCACCAGGTTAGCGGCCCACCTTTTTTCCCTTCTGTTGTCAGTTCTACGAGTGATGTGGCTTGCCCATTGCCACTTCAACTTGCTGATTCTAAATAAGATAACATAAATTACACCATTATACATACTACATATAAATATATACATACTTACTTCATAAAATTGCTTTGTTTACCTCAACTATTGGTGAAAATACCCACCCTAAATCTATATTAAGCTATTATTCACAGTTTCCCCATAAGCTTAGAAGATTAAATAATAAAAAATGTATCTATAGTGTGGTAGTAGCATACCACACAGCCACAGAATTAATATATTATATAGGCTAACAAGAAGGTTTACAGTAATAGGTGACCTAATTATTTACCTGATGCTAAACCAAACTCCTGTTTTTCCTCTGTCATAATTAACATCCATCACTGAGCGCTTGTTTTTTGGATCTTTTATAGGTTGGAACTCTGAAAATGAGACAAGGTAGCATTGAGTTAATAAAAAACAAGGTGGATATTAATACTTTAGGTACTAATAAACAAGCATAGAATTTTAGTGTGTTCTGGGTGTAGAGCATAATTTGTTCCTGGTATTGTTATCATTTTATGCTAATGCTTAGAATAAGTACCTAGTCTATGCATTTCTGCAGTATATTTCGAGTCTGCTTTTACTTGCTTATATCTTGTATAGTAGTAAATTTCGTTTATCATAAGACTTACTTGTTGCTATACGTGTCAGAACGTGCAAATGATACCCACGGGAACAAATAGGCTGTTTCTATTCTCACATCACAGAATTCCCCTTATTACTTGTCTCACATACATAAATAATGTTGTTTTTCTTATTACAAACAAAAATTAAACCGCCGCCATCTCTGTGGCCGCCATATCTATCTAGTCAAATGCACAGAGAACTTTGCTATATACGTCAAATGTCAAAACATGAAACTGAAGTTAGCCGTATGCGGCCATCTTATTTCATACGATTAAAGACCTTATTTGAGAGCCGATAAAGTTTCTTACTGGATGACAGGACAGGAATATATGACTTTCTGAGTAAGTATTTTTCGGTTTTTGTATGAAAAATATGTTTTTTTGTATGAAAGGTACCTTTTTTTATTGTTTATTTAAAATCGTCCCAAGGTTTACTACATTTTTGTTCTATTAGTTTATTTTTATCTCTTACCGTTTCCGAGATCCCATCTGGAACTTCTTCCTGGTACCACTTTCTGATGCTGACATATTTAATTCTTTGCCTCGGGATTTTTCCGTACATATCTCTAGTACATTTCCAAATCATCCTATGGGCCAGTTTTCGGGAACATTCATGTCAACATGATCTGTCACCGTTTTTTAGCTTTATATATCTGTTAAGATTAAGACTAGAATTTTGCTCTGTGCGCGGGCCGCGAGCGGCCCGCGTGGGTGTTTTCGTGGCTGTTGTATTTTTAAAGGTCTTATACTTTGTGCTAAACTTTAAATTTTGCAAGAATTAGTACAAAACAGCGGTATTTTTCAAAGAAAATGATAATTGATCTGACTTTTGCATGGCGGCCATCTTGAAAAATGCTGTCAGTCAAGTAAAAGGTCAAAATTTGAAATCAGCATCCTTTAAAACCCCCAAATATAAAATATCAGCCGAATCCAATTTACTATAAAATCGGGCGCCATTTTGAATCCGCCATCTTTGAATTATGTTAAGACTGTAAGAAAGCCTCCGTTGTTCTCTGTAACATGAGTCCAAACACGCTATGCTTGCCTCTATTAGTTCAGATAGTTTGCGCCTTTTAATTTTGCATGGCGGCCATTTTGTTTTATTTCTCCAAAGAGGTAGTTTGAAGCTCCTCCTCGCTTCGCTCGTCGTCGCGGTAGGTAGTTTGAAGCTCCTCCTCGCTTCGCTCGTCGTCGCGATAGGTAGTTTGATGCTCCTCCTCGCTTCGCTCGTCGTCGCGTTAGGTAGTTTAAAGCTCCTCCTCGCTTCGCTCGTCGTCGCGTTAGCTAATTTGAAGCTCCTCCTCGCTTCGCTCGTCGTCGCGATAGGTAGTTTGAAGCTCCTCCTCGCTACGCTCGTCGTCGCGATAGGTAGTTTGAAGCTCCTCCTCGCTTCGCTCGTCGTCGCGGTAGGTAGTTTGGAGCTCCTCCTCGCTTCGCTCGTCATTGCGGTAGGTAGTTTGAAGCTCCTCCTCACTTCGCTCGTCGTCGCGATAGGTAGTTTGAAGCTCCTTCTCGCTTCGCTCGTCGTCGCGGTAGGTAGTTTGAAGCTCCTCCTCGCTTCGCTCGTCGTCGCGTTCGTGGCTTTGCCAGTATGTATGACAGCCATTTTGAAAAACGGTGGATGTCTAAAAGAAGCTATAGCATGTTAATCAGTATCCTTGGGGACACTCAGATATCAATTTTCATACGGATTGGAGATCCATAAAAAAGTTCAGTTGTATGTATGAATCTTTTCAAAATGGCGGGATCAAAATTTTTTTCCAATATTATTACTGAGTATCTAGGGGGATTCTCAGATATAAATTTTCATCCGGATCGAATCACTTTTTCTCTATGTCGATATGCTTATATCTGCCATCTTGAAATAATCGATGTCATTAATATTTCGTTTTGTCCATTACTACATCTCTACTCGATCCCCAGAAACAGCTTTTCTATAACATTCGTATTAGGGGCGTAATAAAGGAAAGATTATATTTTGATAAAAGAACCTTTGTATGGCAACCCTATTGAAAAATGGCGTATGTCAAAATTTGATTTTAGAATGTTGATCAACATTCTTGGGGACCCCCAGATATCAATTTTCATTCGGATCGGAGAATTTTTTTTTCCGCAATGACCGAATTCCGCCATTTTGAAAAAAAAAATTGTGATGTCTTCCCTTCCGTTCAAACAATATTAGTCCGTTATTTTTGCCGCTTTACCCTTTGGGTACGGAACCCTAAAATGTACCTAACTTGATACCTTCTGGCTAAGTAGCGTTTAGACGATGAGTCGAACTTAAAAAAAATACATTTGTACAGTTATGTCATAGGAACACGGAAAAGTTCACGTCGTTGCATTGTATTATTTCTCAAATCTTGTGCTTTTTCCAGTGTTAATGTTTAAAATTCGTGGCGTTTTACGCATTAAGCGCTGAATTACGAGCATGAGTGTGGGCAAGTGATGAAACGTGATTTTTCGTGTTGCTTCCAAAATTCCATAGAAGCTTCTAGTAAAGTTGCCACCACTTACCTGACTTAGACTGGACTATGACTTGACTATTCAATTAACATGATGAAAAATTACAATACTTGACACTGGCTAAATACACTATGTGTGGAGTCAAAATATAAGAAAAAAAAAAGAGCGGAACACAGTAGATTTATTTTTTCTCTAATCTGTGACGGAACTTTTTTTTTTTTAAATAAAACGCCTCTGTGTTTGAAAGTAAAGACACCTATTGTCAAAAATGTCAAAATCTTCGAAGTGATTATATTATCCATGGATGAAATAAAAAAAAGAAGGATTGAGTTTTGATTGACATCGAACTGAAGCCCAAAATGGCGGACATATTACATGGCCCTATTCCGATTCACGCTAAAATCGATAATATCGACATTATCGCGCTAAAAACGCGTACCGAATTGCCGTGAGCGCGACAATGAAATCTCTTGCAAACGTCATGATCGACTCCATCTTGCGATATCGCCGTCCGTGATTGGTTGTCCCGAGTCATTAACAGCGGTCAAAGTCATTGAGCGCAATATCTTAATCGGAACGCTGAAAAATCAACGTGAGCGCTGGGAGCGTTATGAGCGATTTTAGCGTGACTCGTAATACGGGGGTGATATGGCGACCGGCTGCATATGATGTGAGTGTGTGCGTGCCCCGCTCGTACGTACAAAGCGTTCCGGCTTCCTATGGGTGCTTCAGTTTTGGATCAGACGGAATTCCCTCCTCTTTTTTTATTAGCTCCATGATATTATCTTTGCTTTCTTTCTTGTTTATGTTTGAGTACAATCTTATTTATCATAAGTGCAAGAGATTTAAATACCCAGCAGTGAGATAAGGAAGCTGCGGATGTTTAAGTGATTTAGTAGATAATATAAAACGCAGCATTCACAATTTACTCACCTATGTAGCTGCTATTATGTTTGAATACCTATATTCAAAGTCTTGGTTTGATGTGGTATAATTTTATGTGACAACAAAATATATAATAAGTAGAAAGATGTAAAATAGTCCTGATTCATAGCTAGATCCCTTCAGTCTTGTCATCTGTGTCAAGTATATTAAGACCTATTTTTTTACAGATGAGGAAGACTTCATTTATGCTGTATGTTCATTTCTGTTATGGCCATGACTGTAAAAGTCTGATTGGAGTTAGTAGTGGAGAATTCAGCACCAGGACAAACAATATGATGGTATACAATTTACTGACTCAGAAGAACCATGCATTAAAAAGTTGGATACATTTGAAGATTTGATAAAAGTTATATTATACAATAATAAAAGTTGGACTCATACAAGCAAACCATTATTACACAGTTATTATCCAATTCCTAAGAGGTTTACTTCAAATACCTATTCAATATTTAGTACCTACCTATAAATAAAAAATTACCCTTTCAGAAATCAGCCATGACTTAATAAAACTTATTCTCATTGAATAGGTCACTTATACACATCAAGTCAACAGATTCTTTTTAACATAGCTAATTATATCCTATATACCTACCAATATTGAAACTATGTGAAGTGTACTTATGTGACTATTTGCAGCCCTCCATTGTTTGCTGTTGCGCTGATGTGAACACAAAAGAGTTTAGCTGCAACAGGATTAACAATTAATAAAATTATTCCTACCACAGAAGAATTCACTTATTCACAGATGTTCCAAATACAACCTTAGCAAAAATGGTATTCTATTTATTAAATGTCAATATAACTCTTATATTTATTCCTCAAACTACTACAATAATAGAAACTATACTATGTACTAAAAGCTACTGGTTACACTGTTTCTGAAACAAAGTTAGCTCTTATACATTTGGTAGGGGTAAGAGGTAAGACAAGAATACCTTAAATACCTACCTATCTACTGAATTGCATACAATAACAACCATTACCTCGAGAATGAGAAGACAAGAATACTTTTTCGTTAAGTTTACCTACATAGGGTGAGTTTCCACCTGCAAGAAGAATCTAAACACAATATATCAGACTGTAGCTTGCAAATGTTAATCAATGTAAACTACCTACAGTTGAGACACTACTTGCAAAAGATTCTTGCTGATGTAAACCCCGGCCATAGAATTGAGTTAATAGGTAGATTTATTACAATAATTGACATTACTGTGTGTAACACTTTTATATATCCTTTTTTAAAGAATTGCTTGTAAAGTAGGCACCTATGATGACAAATAAATTGTTATATTTAGCAATTAGAACAAAGAATTTCTTAAAAAAGTGTCACTGTGGTATGGGAAGCATATAACTGATAGAATAAATAGCTGCAGAACTGATGAATTGGGTAGGTATCATTGATGGTGGGAATAGTTATAGGTACCTACCTATCTATATAAGATATAAAAAAAATCCTCTATTTTTTTCAGTCAGGTTTAGATAATAGTATGAAAAATCCACCAAAATGAATAAAGTTCTAGGTAGCTAGATATATAAATCCTGCCCTAATGATTTTAAATTTGAATAATATAACAGTTGATGATCCACCACCATTACCTTATACTGGGACACAAAAAAAACTCATAGATACATTTCTTTATTCAGGTAAGATACAGTTTACAAAAAAGAGCAACTTATCTTTACATGACGTAGGTAGCACCTCATAATTTTACAGATAGATAAAACACTTTATTGAAACACCACACTTATAAAAAAAATTATCAATATACACACAAGCTTGAAACTGACCCCCGTATTCCAAAACATTTCACCAATAATCCTTCACTTGACTTCAACTCAACTTTGAGGGAAACTAAAGCGGTCTCTTCCAGACTACTTTTTTATACCTATATAACTAAATTGATTTTGTACGCTTTCTTCGAATAATAACTTTTGTCTCATCATAAGTCTGAAGACGTCCAGGCCTCCCGTGAGAGCGCCACTTTAAGAGGCTGCTTGCTTTCTGCATCCATCAGCTCAACATGTAGCACACACTACACTGAGCTTAGCCATATCTCTCTTTTTTAGGTCCTGAAAATAAATAGAAGTAAGTATTTGTTAGAATGTATGCTTTATGGATTAAATCTTGGGATTGGTTTCTCTTGTGTCATCATCATCATCAGCCTGAAGACGTCCACTGCTTAAAATAGGTCTCCCCCAAAGAGCGCCACTTTGAGCGGCTGCTTGCCTCTTGCATCCATCAGCTCCCCACGGTTCTGACCAGGTCGCCGGTCGGTCCACCTAAGTTCATCTCTTTCTTGTGTAATATAATTTGGTGACAACATTGTAATGGTCTTTGAATATTCATATATTATGTAAAATACCATGATACCATTTGCAAGTTTGATGTTTATTTCCAAACAAGTATGTAACTTGTTTATATAAAAAATAATCTTCCCCGTTAGTTTTCATTTGTACAAGCAATATGACCTGCCCGTTGCTATTTCAACCTGCCAATTCTAACCTAAGTACTAAACTGGTCATTTTAGTTCTGCTTGCTGGGCTACTTTTAGCTTACTAAGGGTGGGTTTCTACACTAATAGTTAAGGTAACCAACAGTTAATAGCTCTAACAAATTTTGACCATTTCCATTGGTTACCTCAACTATTGGTGAAAATACCCACTCTAAATCTCTATTAAGCTATTATCCACAGTTTTCCCATAGGCTTAGAAGATTAAATAATAAAAAATGTATCTATAGTAACTCCGGTTTCTCACAATATGTTAGTTAAAGTAGTACCTATATCTTAGTTGGTGATTTTCAAATAGTAGGTCATTTAAAAGACTTACGTGTTACATGCAAATGATACCCATGGGAAGAGATGGGCTGGCCTATTCTCACACAACCGGAACCACACACCCAATCTCAATGTTTGTGGTGCTCCTTTTTATTGTCAAAATTCCACATTGATAATGATAGTACTTTCATGGAATCTTGAAAATAATACATTCCATCGCTTACTAATTTACTAAGCTTTTATTCACAATGCTTCTCCGACAGGCTTAGAGGATTAAATACTAAAAACTGTATGGATAATTTAAATTAATAAAAGAAAAGCACAAATGCAACAAAACAAAACAAATCTGTATTACTATATCTAAAAACTACAGATTCTGCCCTAAACTTTTTTTTTTTTTTTTATATGTTGGCTCCACACATAGTGTATTTAGCCAGTGTCAAGTATTGTATATTTTCATCGAGTTTTAGAATATTTTACGTAGTCAAGTCTTAGTCTTAGTCATAGTCCAGTCTAAGTCGGGTCATAGTCCAGTCAAAGTAAAGTGGTGGCAACTTTACAAGAAGCTTCTATGGAATTTTGGAAGCAACACAAAAAACCACATTATATCACTTGACCACACTCATGCTCGTAATTCAGCACTTAATGCGTAAAACGCCACCAATTTTAAACATTAACACTGGAAAAAGCACAAGTTTTGAGAAATAATACAATGCAACGACGTGAACTTTTTCACGTTCCCGCAAAAACTCCTCAATCCTAACCTTAAATATAGGCCACAAATTAGCCTAAATCTGCCAAACTTTTTATGACATGAAGTTTTTCATGAACAGGTATTTTATTACAATACAATACAATAATACTTTATTGAACACCAATAAACAAGAATGCACACAGATACAAATTTATAAAAGAATGGTAGAACGGCGGCCTTATCGCATTAAGCGATTTCTTCCAGGCTACTTTTGTATGGACAGGAATTAAAACAAAAATTACGGGTGGTGTTGCAACAGTTACAAATTACATCCAAGAACAACAATGAATTAAAAAAGTGCATGATTGCGTAAATATAAAACAAAAATTTATACTCTTACCTACTAAAAATAATACATAACTACAGTTATACATAATACTACATACTAATACCATACACATTATTAATTCAAGATTCAGGAAAAACATCATGACCTAAGATTCAATCAAGGAATTATTATTATGTAATGGTTTCAGCGTAATAACGGTTCAGTTGTATGAATAACATTTTTCAAAATGGCGGATCATCATTTTTTCCATAAAATATCTTATTAAGTATTTAGACACATTTTTTAATACGTTTACACTATTTATCATTAAAGTGTAAATTTGAAATCTGCCCAAATGGCAGAAATCTGCCCAAGTGGTCGCACTCCATCCACCATAGTCCATAGACCACATTATTATTTACCAGCACCGAACAGAAGTTAGCCGTATGCGGCCATCTTATTTCATACGATTATCGACCTTATTCGAGGAACGATAGAGTTTCTTACTGGATGACAGGACATACGAATATACGACTTTCTGAGTACGTATTTTTCAGTTTTTGTATGAAAAATATATGTTTTTGTATGAGAGGTACCTTTTTTTATTGTTTATTTAGAATCGTCCCAAGGTTTACTACATTTTTGTTCTATTAGTTTATTTTTATCTCTTACCGTTTCCGAGATCCCATCTGGAACTTCTTCCTGGTACCACTTTCTGATGCTGACATATTTAATTCTTTGCCTCGGGATTTTTCCGTACATATCTCTAGTACATTTCCAAATCATCCTATGGGCCAGTTTTCGGGAACATTCATGTCAACATGATCTGTCACCGTTTTTTAGCTTTATATATCTGTTAAGACTAGGGTGCTCTGTTCGCGGCCCGCATGCGGGCCGCGTGGGTGTTTTCGTGGCTGTTGTATTTTTAAAGGTCTTATACTTTGTGCTAAACTTTAAATTTTGCAAGAATTAGTACAAAATAGCGGTATTTTTCAAAGAAAATGATAATTGATCTGACTTTTGCATGCCGGCCATCTTGAAAAATGCTGTCAGTCAAGTAAAAGGTCAAAATTTGAAATCAGCATCCTTTAAAACCCTCAAATATAAAATATCAGCCGAATCTGAGTTACTATAAAATCGGGCGCCATTTTGAATCCGCCATCTTTGAATTATTTTAGGACTGTAAGAAAGCCTCCTTTGTTTTTTTTAACATGAGTCCAAACACGCTATTCTTGCCTCTATTGGTTCCGATAGTGTGCGCCTTTTAATTTTGCATGGTGGCAATTTTGTTTTATTTCTTCAGAGGTAGTTGGAAGCTCCTCCTCGCTTCGCGCGTCGTCGCAGTAGGTAGTTTGAAGCTCCTCCTCGCTTCGCTCGTCGTCGCGCTAGGTGGTTTAAAGCTCCTCCTCGCTTCGCTCGTCGTCGCGTTGGGTAGTTTAAAGCTCCTCCTCGCTTCGCTCGTCGTCGCGGTATGTAGTTTGAAGCTCCTCCTCGCTTCGCTCGTCGTCGCGGAAGGTAGTTTGAAGCTCCTCCTCGCTTCGCTCGTCGTCGCGGTAGCTAGTTTCAAGCTCCTCCTCGCTTCGCTCGTCGTCGCGATAGGTAGTTTGAAGCTCCTCCTCACTTCGCTCGTCGTCGCGATAGGTAGTTTGAAGCTCCTCCTCGCTTCGCTCGTCGTCGCGATGGGTAGTTTGAAACTACTCCTCGCTTCGCTCGTCGTCGCGATAGGTAGTTTGAAGCTCCTCCTCGCTTCGCTCGTCGTCGCGATGGGTAGTTCCAAGCTCCTCGTCGCTTCGCTCGTCGTCGCGGTAGGTGATGATGGAAGGTCGGAAGATCAGGTCATGAATTGTTTTGAATTTCGATCGGCCACTTACATACAAATTTAAAAAAAAAAGTTCTAAATTTCTCATAGGTATCGAGAAACAATGCGCCGAAAATGAAAAAAAAAATTGTATGGCAGCCATCTTTAAAAATGGCGGAATCCAAAATATTTTTTCAAATATGGAATCAGGGGCCCCAAAAACCCCCCGATGCATAAAATCAGCCGGATTGGACCAACTTTCAAAATGGCCGCCATCTTGGATTTTCATGACGACCATCTAAAATCCATCGAAAGTCCCCATGTCATGGTGCTCTATAACATTTTAGTCGAGCACCCCCCACCTACCTTTTACCGTTTACGATTTATAAGCGTTTCAATTTTTCATGCTTATTATTTTTGTTCATTTCTCTACCACTGTAGTTCGGGTATAAAACGCTTGCGTGTTTTAGAGTCGTACAACGCCATCTAGTTTCTTTTCTGATAAGCTTCAGTTAAAAAATGATAGGTGCATTACAACTTTGTATGAAAACCATGTTTTTTGTATGAGAGGTACTAATTTTTATGACTGGTTTAGAATACATTTTTTCGTTCCATTAGTTTATTTTTATCTGTTACCGTTTCTGAGATCCCTTGGGGTTCTCCAACTTGGAGACGACTTAGCAATGAAGTTAATTTAATGTTTCTGTTATTTTCCATTACGCACACCAAAAAAAGAACAATTTGAAAAACAATTATTTTTATCAAAATGAAACGATTTACGGATAATCGATTTTTTTCGTCCAATAAAATTTATTAATCTAATATTAAAAATCGGTTTGACCTCCCTTAGGTCACATTTAGCGAATAATAGTCTGTAGGTCACATCCCTACCTCAACTCAAGTTGTACCCTGTATTCCGATTCACGCTGTAATCGCTATAATCGCTCATAACGCTCACGTTGATTATTCGTTCTGATTCAGATATTACGCTCACGACTTTGTGCGCTGTCAATGACCCGAAACTACCAATCACAGACGTGGATATCGCAAGATGGCGTCGGTCATGACGTTTGTCAAAGGATATCGTTGTCGCACTCACGGCCATTCAATACGCGTTTTTAGCGTGATTATATCGATATTATTACAGCATGAAACGGAATACGGCCTTAATAAGAAGTTCGATATTATCGATTACAGCGTGAATCGGAACACGGGGCAAGAATTGTCATTAAAAGCGTTACATACCACAGAGTACATTGGTAAATACTGAAAATTACATACTCTTTGGTCATTAAAATAAAAAAAAGTTACTTTACAAATACAAAATAAAATAAATAGAAAAATGGAGTTTTGGCGGGAAAGTGAAAAAGTTCACGTCATTTCATTGTATTATTTCTCAAAACTTGTGCTTTTTCCAGTGTTGATGTTTAAAATTGGTGGCGTTTTACGCATTAAGTGCGGAATTACGTGCATGAGTGTGGTCAAGTGTTATAATGTGGTTTTTCGTGTTGCTTCCAAAATTCCATAGAAGCTTCTTGTAAAGTTGCCACCACTTTACTTGAGCATGATTTAGACTGGACTATGACTATGACTAAGATTTGACTACGTAAAATATTCTAAAACTCGATGAAAATATACAATACTTGACACTGGCTTAATACACTATGTTAGGAGCCAACATATAAAAAAAAAATGATGTAATGCGTATTACCAATGTACTCTGTGATGCGTATAAATTCTTTCAATCTTTACCAATGTACTCTGTGATAAATTCCGTGCTGAATATCTGTTGTGAATCTTGTAAACAACACAATAACAATAACACAATAAACAATATTAAGCAATAAATGTACATTTTAAGAAAAGGAATCACATAAATAAACACCCAGCAGCAAGATCATGGAAAGCTGTGGTTCATGTGGTGATTTTCTTCACATTTATCTATGCACATATAGGTATAATAATTATAACATTATCTCCATAGAAGAATTCCTTTAAATCACGCCATATTTGTTACACAGGCGAATTCTGTTTATTTGCCATCTCGTCATCTGCTTAGCTGCTACATTTGATTTCGGTTTGTACCTTAATTGCATAGGTCTAGATTCTAAATCTATGTTAATGTGTTAAATATCAACCTAAAACCATTTGAAGTAGGTACGTAGGTAAAGTGTAGCATGTAAAAAAACGAAAGTAATATAAATAAACAGGCAAGTGCAAGTTGAAAAAAATCATGTTTGTTGTATTTGTTGTATTGGCAGCAACAGAAATACACCATCTGTGAAAATAACTGTTTTAACTATCATGGTTCATGAAATACAGCCTGGTGACAGACAAACGAACAGCACAGTCTCAGCTATGTGTCCATTTTACTCTTTGGGAACCTAAAAAGATTTTTGCTTTATCTAAAAATGCATTAGACACTGTAATTTTTTATGATACTAATACCGTGTGGTCTTATCCGGTACAAACGAAAAACAGCCCAAACACTGTCAAAACAATAAATATGTTAGTAGTAATGACTATTAGTATAAAAATTCAGTGAATAAAAGCTATTTTGTAATGTCTGATGGTTGTTGATGCATAATAATGCTTTTATGGAATTAATAGTAAATTCACCTTAAATTATTTTCTTTTGCAGCCCTATTTTTGCGGTAATCAAGAACTTGATCAGATGTACGGATACCAGATATTACAGCAGACTGCAATGACTGCATGAAACAAATGATTTCAGTTGCAACAGGGTGAACAATTAATTATAGAATCCATTTATTCACAGATGTTCCAAATACAACCTTAGCAAAGTTAATGGTGTTTTATTTACTTTTTTTTTCAATGTATGTAGGTAGTTTCAAATGAAGGGAAATAATATTAGTAAATTGCCTGTTAGCTAAAAATACATACATAGATTGTACTTACCTACTGGTCTCATGCAAGACATATCTTAATTTATGTTTAAACCTGGTACCTAATAGTAATTATTAATCTGGTCAGTACCTACTGCGAGCAGCTGATGGTTAATCATAGTCCATCATCATCATCAACAGTCTGTAGCCGTCCACTGCTGAACATAGGCCTCTCCCAGAAAGTGCCACTTTGAGCAGCTGCTCACCTCCTGCATCCATCGGCTCACCGCGGTTTTCACCAGGTTGTCGGTCCACTTAGTGGGGGGTCTGCCTACGCTGTGAATCTTAGATCACACTATTATTATGATCGGTATATTGTGATAGTACTTTCATGGACTCTTGAACAGTACATCGGTGTTATAAAAATAAATCAAGGGACCAAAGAAACTTTGAGACACCATTTTCTAATTATTATTTTACCACATTAATTCACAAACACTGTTTCAGTCCTTCAGGATATTACATTTACATTCTTCTTAGGATCTTTACCACTATTGGAATCATTTCCTAAGTTCCAGCAGCACAGTTACATGCTTTATGATCACAGGTAGACTGAAAGGGCAGATAGGGTGGTAAAAATCTAGGTTTTGTGCAGTTTTTTTGACTCTTTCCCTTCTTTTGTAACCTGAAAATGATAAAGATAATAATGTTACACAGTTGTATTTGTTATAGGTACTGTACATTTTTGAATTTATTAAACTGAAGGATTACTGTAGTTACTATGCTTTTTATGCTTTCCTGGATTAAATTCCTCTTGTGTAGGAAATGATTCTACAAGCCATATTGGTAACTTTACTTCTGCACACAGGAAACACCGAGCTAAGCTCTCTCCCTTACTCATGAGGTTTGTGTTAAAGTAGTAGTAGTATTATTCATTTTAGGACCTACCAATAAGTTATGAATAGGCATGTCACCAGTCAGATGTCCACAGCTGAACATAGGCATTCCCATTAGAAAGGAGGATTTGATTATAATAAAAACACAGAAGAAAAGGAAGAGGAAAATAAATAAATGTGTGGACATTACACACAGCACCATCTAACCCAGAATTAAGCATAGCTTGTACTATGGGAACCAGATAACTGATATACTCAGATAAACTAACAGTATATAATACCCAGACAGAGGTCAAATACCTATTTTCATCACACAAATGTTGGTACCAGGTGGATTAATTAATATTTTAATAAATAATTTAAGTATACCTACAATGTTTTTAAGCCCTATATCATAATTAGTTTAGGCAGGAACATCCTACTATTGAAATTAACTTTTTTTAAAGTATAAACCACAAGTATATTATAAATCTATAAAGATATATTTGTAGTCCTTAAAATGGATTATTCCCAATTCTACAAATTTTCATTACAGATTCCTCTCTCTACATATACTTAATTTTACAGATCCTTAAGTGAATGGATTCCCAATTTTACAGAAATCTAATTGGAAGTCTGTAGATATGGGAATCTGCAGACATAGGAATCTGTAGAAATTACGAAAGGCCCGGCTGTCTGTCTGTTTGTCCATCTGATATCTGTCCCATGAACCGTGATGGTTGAAATTTTCACAGATGATGTACCTATGTCTATTGCTGCTATAACTATAAATACTAAGACACAATGGTTTTTATCTATACATTTATTATATTAAATAAGATACATACACACACACAAGATACATAGATATTTCACATTACTTATTACTTTCTTCTATGCCTAACGATAATGATAGCCATTGTTTCTTTGTGTTTCTTTTTGGCCCCGCTGCTGGTGTTGTTCTCAAATCCACTGTCCTAGAAAGAAATGAAAATACCACATTATCTTTAAAATAAAAACAACATCCGTTGCATGGGCGCCCCTTTAATATTTATTTTATTCTGTTTTTAATACGTATTTATTGTTATAGTGGCAACAGAAATACATGTGATCCAAAACCGCTTCTGTCCTGTACTGTAGGAAAGAGAAGGGAGAATGTATAGAATGTTATAGGGTTCGCTTTACTGTTTGGGTACGGAACCCTAAAAAGGATGAATACCTACTACAGATTAAGGGCTACATAAGTACTTTACTACTTACCATATACTGACTGACTTGATAAAATTGCTTTCTTTTACGTATTATCAACTACTTTGAGCGTTCAATTCATCAGTCATAAAACACATTGCAAAGCATAACTGTAATGTAAGTCTGCCTTTTATCTACTTGTATGGTGACTTTAATTCTCAGTTGAAATCTTTTATGCAGGTAAAACTTTGAAAATAATTACCTGTGGTGTGCAATAGCATCTAATCTTCCACTTGGAACTGTAGATAGCAGGTACCATAGCGATGAACAGTGTTATATAGTGAATAACTTTTTTATAGTTGCAAGTGTTGTTGATTGTTCTGTAAATAAGAAAAAAACGAAAATGAGAATATAATCTATCATCATCATCACAACAGCCAGAAGACATCCACTGCTGAACATAGGCCTCCCCTACAGAACACCACCCCGAGCAGCTGCTTTGCCTCCTGCATCCATCCCTGCAGTTTCACCATATGTTGGTCCACCTAACGCTGCATCTTCCAGTCTACAATGATAATGATAATGACACATGAAAATAAGCATCAAAGTAGAATTGATTTGATATTGAAGCTGTGCAGCAATTCACTCATCTTAGCTCATATTAAAGAAATTCTTTATGTATATTGATTGTTCTGCAGATGAGAAAGAAACATAAGACCAAGTGGTGGGTTGCCTAGTGGCAGCCAACATACACTGTGTCTTCTGGTTTGTGGTTGCCACTTGACAAAGCTCTGCAAGCAATATGGTCTACCCTTTGCTATTTTGAATGTTACCTTTGTGACATTAGTTCTGCAGATCTCAGATTAAAAATAGTAATAACAGTAGTATATAATTAGTTAGGTACCTATATAGGTGCAAAAGTTTGCATGCCAAATACTAAACTAAAGGTAGCATGCTATACCACACAGCCACAAAAGAAATATATATATATACTAGTATTTTCCTCCGTGCGCGGGCCGCGTGCGGCCCGCGAGGACGTTATCGTGGCTGTTGTATTTATAAAAATGTTATACTTTAGTTTAAACTTGTAATTTTGCAAGTATTAGTACAAAACAGCGGTATTTTTCAAAGAAAATGATAATGCGCTTGACTTTGCATGGCGGCCATCTTGAAAAATGCTGTCAGTCAAGTAAAAGTTCAAAATTTGAAATTAGCATCCTTCAAAACTCCCAAATATAAAATATCAGCCGAATCTGAGTTACTATAAAATCGGGCGCCATTTTGAATCCGCCATCTTTGAATTATTTTAAGACTGTTAGAAAGCCTCCGTTGTTCTCTTTAACATGAGTCCAAACACGCTATGCTTGCCTCTATTACTTCCGATAGTGTACCTTTGTGTGCCTTTTAATTTTGCATGGCGGCCATTTTGTTTTGTTTCATCAAAGATTGTCAATTTTAATCAAGCTTCCCGAAAATATTCAGTTGTTAGGTAAAAATAGGTTAGTGTTGAAGTTCGGTTAGATTAGCTAAAGCTTATTAAAAAACGTCGCATTAATAAAACATTGTAAATGTAGCAAGGGGTAGTTTGAAGCTCCTCCTCGCTTCGCTCGTCGTCGCGGTAGGTAGTTTGAAACTCCTCCTCGCTTCGCTCGTCGTCGCGATAGGTAGTTTGAAGCTCCTCCTCGCTTCGCTCGTCGTCGCAGTAGGTAGTTTGAAGCTCCTCCTCGCTTCGCTCGTCGTCGCGATAGGTGGTTTGAAGCTCCTCCTCGCTTCGCTCGTCGTCGCGGTAGGTACTTTGAAGCTCCTCCTCGCTTCGCTCGTCGTCGCGGTTGGTAGTTTGAAGCTCCTCCTCGCTTCGCTCGTCGTCGCGATGGGTGGTTTGAAGCTCCTCCTCGCTTCGCTCGTCGTCGCTATAGGTAGTTTGATTTGAAGCTCCTCCTCGCTTCGCTCGTCGTCGCGTTGGTGGTTTTGACAGTATGTATGGCAACCATTTTGAAAAATGGTGGATGTCTAAAAGAAGCTAAAGCATGTTAATCAGTATCCTTGGGGACACTCAGATATCAATTTTCATACGGATTGGAGATCCATAACAAAGTTCAGTAAAAAGTATGAAATTTTTCAAAATGGCGGAATCAAAAATTTTTCCCCATATTCTTACTAAGTATCTAGGGGGAGTCTTAGATATCGATTTTGATCCTGATCGGATAACTTTTTTTGTAAGTCGATACGTCTCCATCCGCCATCTTGAAAAAAATCTATTTTATTAGTGTTTTGTTTTGTTCCTTTATACATCTTTACTCGATCCCCTGAAACAACTTTTCTATTAAATCCATATTGGAGGCGTAAAATAGGAAAGTTCATATTTGGATAAAATCACCTTTGTATGGCAACCCTATTGAAAAATGGCGAATGTCAAAATTTGATTTTAGAATGTTGATCAGCATTCTTGGGGACCCTCAGATATCGATTTTCATCCGGATCGGAGAAACTTTTTTTTCCGCCATGACCGAAATTTCCGCCATTTTGAAAAAAAAATTTTTTTGATATCTTCCCTTCCGGCCTCCAAACAATATTAGTTCGAGCTCTTTATACTAAAGTATCATGGTTTCGGCGTCATTTCCGGTTTAAATTTGTATGGGTGATTTTTTTTTCCGCCATTTTGATTTTTTTTTATTTTCTCTAAAATCGTCCCAGGGTTTGCTATGACATTCCTGAGAACGCATATGACCCATCTCACATCGTTTAGCCAGGCCGTTGATGGTCACTATGATGGAAGGTCGGAAGACCAGGTCATGAAATGTTTTGAATTTCGATTGCCAACTTAGATACAAATTTAAAAAAAAAAGTTCAAAATTTCCCATAGGTATCGAGAAACAATGAGCCAAAAATGAAAAAAAAAATTTGTATGGCAGCCATCTTTAAAAATGGCGGGATCCAAAATATTTTTTCAAATATCGAATCAGGGACCCCAAAAACCCCCCGATGCAAAAAATCAGCCGGATCGGACCAACTTTCAAAATGGCCGCCATCTTGGATCCGCCATCTTGGATTTTCATGACGACCATCCGAAAGCGCCCATCCTCCTCTATGACATTTGGTCGAACACACCCCACCTAACTCTTACCGTTTCCGATTTATAAGCGTTTCAATTTTGTATGGAATTTTTGTTTTTTTGTATGGCAACCCCCATTTTTTTTTATTTCTCTCCAAGCGTCCCAAGGTTTACTACAACTTTAGTTAAAACAGGTCACCCATCCGACTTGTAGTTTCCGAGAGCCGTTGACCGGTTCCATCAAGGAGACGACTTTTTGCTGATGTCAGCTTTTTCTGGTGGTCACGTGACCCATCTCTATGCAACCTCATACTCGGTTTTTCTCCACCACTTCCAGGAGCTGAGATCAAAAATGTCAGTCAGTGAGTGAGTGAGTGAGTGGGTAACGAACTTTATATATTATAACTAGTATTTTGCTCCGTGCGCGGGCCGCGTGCGGCCCGCGAGGACGTTTTCGTGGCTGTTGTATTTATAAAAGTCTTATACTTTGTGCTAAACTTTAAATTTTGCAAGAATTAGTACAAAACAGGGGTATTTTTCAAAGAAAATGATAATGCGCTTGACTTTGCATGGCGGCCTTCTTGAAAAATGCTGTCAGTCAAGTAAAAGGTCAAAATTTGAAATCAGCATCCTTTAAAACCCCCAAATATAAAATATCAGCCGAATCTGAGTTACTAAAAAATCGGGCGCCATTTTGAATCCGCCATATTTAAATTATTTTAAGACTGTAAGAAAGCCTCCGTTGTTCTCTTTGTCATGAGTCCAAACACGCTATGCTTGCCCCCATAAGTTCCGATAGTGTGCGCCTTTTAATTTTGCATGGCGGCCATTTTGTTTTGTTTCTTCAAAGAGTGTCAATTTTTATCAAGGTTCCCGAAAGTATTCAGTTGTTAGGTAAAAATAGGTTAGTGTTGAAGTTAGGTTATTAGATTATGTAAGTACCGAACTTGATACCTACCGGCTAAGTAGCGTTTAGTCGATGAGTCAAACTTAAAAAAAATACATTTGTACAGTTATGTCATATCAAAATAATTTGTTTAATACATTTCGCTGGCTAAATACACTATGTGTGGAGCCAAAATATAACAAAAATAAAAAAATAAAAAATTGTCAGATAACAAATGACTTTGATAGCACAATATGCCGTTATCAGCTGTCATTTTCTCCGCTCGACATTGGCATTGACACTTGCAGAAAATGCTAAACAGCGTCAAAAATAAAAAGACTCAACTCCACCTTTTTCTAAAACGATTTGATACTCTTTCTTTGCCTATAAGGAAGAGTTGAAGTTAGTAAATTATATACTCTTTAGTTGAAGTCTGCCCTACAGATTAGAGAAAAAAAAAAATAGTTGGCCCAAAGAAAAAAGTACCACAAACTAAGACAGAGCCACAGATTAGAGAAAAACAAATCTACTATACACTCAGATGAACTACCACTATATGATGGAGCAAAGTTTGACTTTTACGAACAAGAGTGTGTAAGGTTCATTGCAACATTCATAGCGACATATACCTTGCCAAGTAAAGAAATTGGGTTAAGTTACTCTGTGGATATAGGATAAAAAAAAGTCTTTGATAAAAGTCATGCTACGTATAAGTAATCTGTGATAAAAGTACAAGACGGGCGCAGACTATTATACGCTAACGCTTGACGGCAGACAGACAGGTAAATAAATATTACAAAGTTTTTGGCGGGAACGCGGAAATGTTCACGTCATTCATTGTATTATTTCTCAAAACTTGTGCTATTTCCAGTGTTTTCAATGTTTAAAATTGGTGGCGTTTTACGCATTAAGTGCTGAATTACGAGCATGAGTGTAGGCAAGTGATATAATGTGGTGGAACGTGATTTTTCGTGTTGCTTCCAAAATGCCATAGAAGCTTCTAGTAAAGTTGCCACCACTTTACTGGAGCATGACTTAGACTGGACTATAACTACCTGACTTAGACTGGACTATGACTATGACTAAGACTTGACTTTACGTGTAATATTCTATTAACATTAAAGATGATGAAAAATGACAATACTTGACACTGGCTAAATACACTATGTGTGGAGCCAAAATATAACAAAAAAAAGTGCTGTTAAATGTCAATGCCATTTATAAGTTGTCTTTGTCAGTTTCAGCGCTTTGAATTAGAAAAAAAAAGAATGTTTATTTATAATTTTATATTTTTGTTGTAGAATGAAGATAAAAATCCGTAGGTACCTGCGAGTTGTCCAGACAGATTATTCTGATAGTATTCTTGAGATTATTCCCGTCACTTGTCTTGTCTTACAGTACGTGGTCCATGGTACGTGAGAACACTGGCAAAATTGCGACATTATTCCGTCGCAGAGCTCAAAATCAAGAAGTTTTTCCAACTCAACTTGTAGAATCCTGATTTTTGTTTTGTGGTCTGGAATGGAATATCCAGAAAATAGACAGCAACATTCTCCTCGGCACATTAGAATCGTCTGCGTTCAGCCGATCACCAAGCCAAGTGTGGTGGTTACAAAGACTTCTAGTACATATTTAAACCTCTATGGGTGCTTATGGCAAACCCCTCTATGATAAGCATCCAAGTGGGGTGTTAATGGGATGCCTGTGTTCAGCAGTGGAAACAATGATTAAATCAATCCCATTATGTACCATATGAAACAGACATTTTTAATGAAACTAACATGGATGAAATAAAAAAAGGTTTTAGGTCTCAATCAAAGGTTTCTTATTAGGTCCATGAAAACTAATAAGGAAACAGCGTTATTTTTACAGATTACAATACATCACAATACCTTATTTACAATAAAATATATGAAGTGCTTGTCAAGTGTCAATCTATAGCAAGATTCAATCCATGGTCCACCAGAGTTCACCTGGGTAGACCATGGGTATTTCTTCTTGCCCATGGTGACAATGTGATGCGCACTTACTTTACACCACCTCTTTGTTTGTAGAAAGTTAGTTACTTATATTAAAAAAATATAGTAATATACTTGATTGATATGTATAATATACTGTAAGTATACCCCTGTTTAGTCAATATATGAAAGTTTGTAACAGCTGCTGTACAATTGGGCATAATTTCATGGCAGTTGGGCCACAGTGAAATAGCTACTCAGTGTTTTATCTTAGCCTATTTCTACTACAGAGAGAAACAAAAAACAAAATAACTATTCCTCTGCTACCTTAGCGCAGGCCACACATAAATGGCGTCGGGCGCCGACATGGCACAGACGGCTTCCTATTCCATTCAAAATGCATGGAAATAAAGCTCAGTTTAGGACGCGCGGGCGCCTACATGGAATGTCAACCACATCCAAGCAACGACATACTGTGTGTCCTAAACTTAGCTATATTATCGATAGGCCCGATGGCTCAGCTGGTAGTAGCCCTGCCTTCTGAACCGAGGGCTGTGGGTTCGATTCCTACCAGAGACAAACATTTGTGTGATGAAGTTAGATGTTTGTTCCGTATCTGGGTGTTATATTGTATTCTATATATGTAGTTACAAACAAAAATGTATCTATGTATTATATGAGTTATCTGGTTCCCATAGTACAAGCTATGCTTATACCCTGATTGCGGCAGGTGTAATAAGACTATTAGTTTGGAGCTAGATGGGGCTGTGTGAAATGTCCACACACTTAAAGTAACTATACTTAGTTTATTTATTTAAACAACTTTACCCTGGATTAGTGTGGGTTTGTTAAAAATATCCACTTAGTAGGTACCTATCTATCTTAATGAGAACTCATGATGTTTTTTTCAGTCGGGTTCAGTAATTAGGGTAAATCTGTCAAAATGGACAGCTAATATCTCATGCTATTCGCTCTGACCAGGAATAAGGAAAAGAAAAGACACAATACATTTCTTTTACTTACTTAGATATACCATTCATTTACACTTAGGTACCTATACAGCATATCTAATTAGGTAGATACCTACTTATCCTCTAAATTTAAAAAACGAATTGATCTGGTGATTGTAACAAAACATTATTATTTATTAATATACTTTTTTTAGTGTTATTAATTCAGAAATAGAAAAGGTTATATTGTATAGGTTGTTTGACAGACAGCCATAGAATTTACCTCCCATTTTTTTTATAGTATAACTTGCCATGTCTATGCAGGCAGACAGCGCACAGCTGCCCGTGGGACACATAATGAATTTAATGATTTCAGTTGCAACAGGTGAACAATTAATTATAGAATCCATTTATTCACAGATGTTCCAAATACAACCTTAGCAAAGTTAATGGTATTTTATTTAGTTTTTCAATGTATGTAGGTAGTTTCAAGTGAAGGGAAATAATATTAGTAAATTGCCTGTTAGCTAAAAATACATACATAGATTGTACTTACCTACTGGTCTCATGCAAGGCATATCTAAATTTATGTTTAAACCTGGTACCTAATAGTAATTATTGATCTGGTCAGTACCTACTGCGAGGAGCTGATGGTTCATCATAGTTCATCATAATCCACTGCTGAACATAGGCCTCCCCCAGAGAGTGCCACTTTGAGCGGCTGCTCACCTTCTGCATCCATCGGCTTGCCACAGTTTTCACCAGGTCATCGGTCCACTTAGTGGGTGGTCTGCCTACGCTGTGAATCTTAGATAAATAAATAAATAAAATTGGTTTGTGTCTGATTGATTACCTTTAATTTAATAATGCAATCCAAGTCCAAATTATAATAAAATATTGATACTCTTACATTTGAAATTATTTATCGTCATTCTATGATCTTAATGAAATTAGGTAGGTATATTGTGATAGTACTTTCATGGACTCTTGAACATAGCAAATCGGTGTTATAAAAAAAATCAAGGGACCAAAGAAACTTGGAGACACCATTTTCTAATTATTATTCTACCACATTAATTCACAAACACTGTTTCAGTCCTTCAGGATATTACATTTAGATTCTTCTTATCTTACATTTTTAATAGTTCTTACAGGATCTTTACCACTATTGGAATCATTTCCTAAGTTCCAGCAGCACAGTTACATGCTTATATGGTAAAAATCTAGGTTTTGGGCAGTTTTTTTGACTCTTTCTCTTCTTTTGTAACCTGAAAATGATAAAGATAATAATGTTACAAAATGTATTTGTCATCTAGACAGTCATCTTCCGCCTGACGATAATGTTAGCCATTGTTTCTTTGTGTTTCTTTTTGGTTCCGCTGCCGGTGTTGATCTCAAATCCACTGTCCTAGAAAGAAATGAAAATACCACATTATCTATAAAAATAAAAACAACATCCGTTGCATGGGAGCCCCTTTAATATTTATTTTATTCTGCTTTTAGTATGTATTTATTGTTATAGTGGCAACAGAAACAGAAATACATGTGATCCAAAACCGCTTCTGTCCTGTACTATGGGAAAGAGAAGGGAGAATGTATTAGTTATTATAGGGTTCGCTTTACTGTTTGGGTACTGAACCCTAAAAAGGATGAATACCTGCCTCCATACATCCTTTCCCTAAATGTCTGGACATTTCACACAGTGCAATCAATCTAGCCTCAAGTAACCTATGTAATAGGGCGAATTCTGTGAGCTAAGCATAGTTTGTTTTTTTTTTACCATGGGAAGCAAATAACTGATAGAAATGTAAATACATACACAAATAAAGTACAATATAACACCCAGACACAAATGTTTGTCCTGGGTGGGAATCAAAACCACAATCCATGGATTCTATGGTTACCAACTGAGCTGTCAGTCCAGTATGGGGTTGTAAAACTGAAAAGAAAATAATATATTTTTAACTCTTTCCACTTATAATAGTAATAGGAGGTTTGTTTGTGTCTGATTAGGTTTTATTCTAATATTCCAATCCAAGTCCAAATCCAAATTATAATATTAAAATAACAATACCATCTTATGGTATAAAAGTAAGTACATTCATGGACTCTTGAACATTCAGTCCTTTTAATAGTACTTACAGGATCTATACCACTATTGGAATCACTTCCTAAGTTCCAGCGGCAGAGTTACATGCTTTATTTTCATAGGTAGACTGAAGGAGCAGATAGGGTGATAAAATAAACGTTTTAGGTAGTTTTTTAATCTCTTGTTTCTCACAATATGTTAGTAACTTAAGTAGTTAACCTATGTCTTAGTACCTAGTTAGTGATTTTCAAATAGTAGGTCATTTTTTTATTTAATTGTCAGTCATTGTTCCTTTGCATAGGTACTGTTCTTTTCTGTTGATAGGTTAGGAATGATGTATTTACCTAGCCATGGCAATCTCATTTAAAACATTTATTTATATATCATCTTATTATAGTTATCTCAACAATTCGTGAAATATATAGTCTTCTATATATATAAAACTTACCTACTTCAGAAGATTTACTTTAATGCCGAAGAACTTACCACACAACCGAAATATGATTCACAGTATAATATACAATATTTAGCAAAACAAACTTCTTTAATCTGAGAACAAAGCAAATCGCCCGAAACAAAATAAATGTGTGACCATATGTAAAAACTACAAATTCTGCCCTAACCTTAAAAAGGCATATAAATTCTGCCCAAATCAGCCAGTCGCTTTTTCTGTCAATAATGTAAAAATGGATATACATTTGACAACAATTCACCGTGGGGTCTAGTCTTTTATTTAATTATTTTAAGACTGTAAGAAAGCCTCCGTTGTTCTCTTTAACATGAGCCCAAACACGCTATGCTTGTCTCTATTAGTTCCGATAGTGTGCGCCTTTTAATTTTGCATGGCGGCAATTTTGTTTTATTTCTTCAAAGAGGTAGTTTGAAGCTCCTCCTCGCTTCGCTCGTCGTCGCGGTAGGTAGTTTGAAGCTCCTCCTCGCTTCGCTCGTCGTCGCGGTAGGTAGTTTGAAGCTCCTCCTCGCTTCGCTCGTCGTCGCGGTAAGTAGTTTGAAGCTCCTCCTCGCTTCGCTCGTCGTCGCGGTAAGTAGTTTGAAGCTCCTCCTCGCTTCGCTCGTCGTCGCGGTAGATAGTTTGAAGCTCCTTCTCGCTTCGCTCGTCGTCGCGATAGGTAGTTTGAAGCTCCTCCTCGCTTCGCTCGTCGTCGCGGTAAGTAGTTTGAAGCTCCTCCTCGCTTCGCTCGTCGTCGCAGTATGTAGTTTGAAGCTCCTCCTCGCTTCGCTCGTCGTCGCGGTAAGTAGTTTGAAGCTCCTCCTCGCTTCGCTCGTCGTCGCGGTAGATAGTTTGAAGCTCCTCCTCGCTTCGCTCGTCGTCGCGTTTGGTAGTCACATCAACAGTACAACGTATGGCAACCATTTTGGGAAACGGTGGATGTCAAAATTGACTAAAATATGTTGTAATCGATTTTCATTCGGAGCGAAGAAACTTTTTTTCCAATATAACCTGAAATTTCTATTACTACCACAACATACGTAAGCTCAAAATATCTAATACTGTGTGTAATATCTAATACTAATGTAGTTTCAGCGTAATAAGGAAGATCAGCTGTTTAACGAATGAAATTTTCAAAATGGCGGATTCTACATTTTTTCTCATAATATCTTATGTATGTATGCTCATAACAACACATTTTTAAAACGTATACACTTTTTATTTATCATTACAGTGTAAATTTGAAATCTGCCCAAATGGCAGAAATCTGCCCAAGTGGTCGCACTCCATCCACCATAGACCATAGATCACATTATTATTTACCAGCACCGAACAGAAGTTAGCCGTATGCGGCCATCTTATTTCATACGATTATCGACCTTATTCAAGGGTCTATAGAGTTTCTTACTGGATGACAGGACAGGAATATATGACTTTCTGAGTAAGTATTTTTCGGTTTTTGTATGAAAAATATGTTTTTTTGTATAAGAGGTACCTTTTTTTATTGTTTATTTAGAATCGTCCCAAGGTTTACTACATTTTTGTTCAATTAGTTTATCTTTATCTCTTACCGTTTCCGAGATCCCATCTGGAACTTCTTCCTGGTACCACTTTCTGATGCTGACATATTTAATTTTTGGCCTCGGGATTTTTCCGTACATATCTCTCATAGATTGTAAGGTCGTCCGATGGCTCCTTCTTACGAAAACATTCATGTCAATAAATCATCTGTCACCGTTTTTTAGCTTTATATATCTGTTAAGATTAAGATTAAGATAATAATATGGCTAACAAGAAATAGGTAAGTAGGTACTCTGAAAATGAGACAAGGTAGATTTTCTTGTGTATAATAGAATAGGTACTAATCAATGTATAATACAGATTACTGTCAAGTATAGAAAATCTGGATGAAAGATGGAGCATTAAATTGTTCTTGATATTGTAATTATTTTATGCTCATTATGAATGCTTTTCTGCTTAGAATAAATACCTAGTAATAATTCTATGCTTTTCTGCAACATATTTTGAGTCTGTATTTACTTGAATAACTTGTGTTATAGTATAAAAGACTTACTTGTTACGCGTGTCACTGGTGCATATGATACCCACGGAAAGAAATAACCGGGACCAACCAGGACTCCGCAGCCTGTATTTCTGTAAAATTGTTTGTGGCGCAGGCGCACTCTTTGAATTGAACATCCATCACACAAAATGCCCTTTTTACAGATCAAAAACAAACTATAAAATTATGACATAACAACAATAAACCCTGGCGCGGCCATATCTTCTCAAAAAATGGTCCGGCCAGACTTAAGGGAGAACGGCGAAGCTTCGCTGTTGACTATTCTCGAATTTTTGTGAGCACGCTAACCCGGACACACTGTCAAATTGTTTGCCTGCTGCGCGATCGACGCGACGCGTGGAATAAATAAAATGGAGGAAACAGTAGCGTTATATACAGACTGTCAATTTTATAAGTTTTAATTTTAAAATTCATTAATTTGTTATTATTTCTCTGTCTATCTGTCCATTTGAATACAGATCACGGTTGTTATGGCGGCAACAGAAATACATCACCTGTGAAAATTTCAACTGTCTAACAATCACGATTCATGAGATAAATCCTGGTAGCAGACGGACAGCGGAAATTTAGTAATTGGGTCCTTTTTACCCTTTGAGTATGGAACCCTAAAAATGAACTTAGTGCAGTGCTATGTTATCACTTAGTGTACACACTGCACTAAGCAATAAGGAAGTAATTTAATGCATGTATCTGAAAAGACAAAAGAAAAGTAATCGGCGCGCCAGCTTTACCGGCAGTATGTCACACTTTTCGGGCTACGGCGAATACATCGCGCGAATACCTTCGAGGATAGTCAACAGCCAAGTCAGGTTTCGCCGTTCACCTTTAAGTCTGGCCGCGGCATTACGCAATGATGCCAAATGTCAAAATAAATTTAAACTTGGGTGCCATATTGCTTTCTCTATCGTTCCTTCAGCGTAATGAATTTAGCCATCTCGTTCACACTCATGACGTATAAACAGTATATGGAATCAGAATCAGATCTAATGAACCAAATACGAAAATAAAATGATTTCTATATTATTATTTTTATTTATAGCTGAGGGTTTGCATTGAAAATATACCTAAAAATGTTCATGCGACTGATGCATGCTAATAAGTACCTAGGTGACTCGTGACGTGTTTTCTTTCGGTTTTACGATTACCGACCTTATTTGAGAGCCGATAAAGTTTCTTACTGGATGACAGGACAGGAATATATGACTTTCTGAGTAAGTATTTTTCGGTTTTTGTATGAAAAATATGTTTTTTTGTATAAGAGGTACCTTTTTTTATTGTTTATTTAGAATCGTCCCAAGGTTTACTACATTTTTGTTCAATTAGTTTATCTTTATCTCTTACGGTTTCCGAGATCCCATCTGGAACTTCTTCCTGGTACCACTTTCTGATGCTGACATATTTAATTTTTGGCCTTGGGATTTTTCCGAACATATCTCTAGTACATTTCCAAATCATCCTATGGGCCAGTTTTCGGGAACATTCATGTCAATGATCAATTAACGTCTGTCACCGTTTTTTAGCTTTATATATCTGTTAAGATAAGATTAAGATTATTATTATTATTACTAGTATTTTGCTCCGTGCGCGGGCCGCGTGCGGCCCGCGAGGACGTTTTCGTGGCTGTTGTATTTATAAAAATGTTATACTTGGTGCTAAACTTTAAATTTTGCAAGAAAAAGTACAAAACAGCGGTATTTTTCAAAGAAAATGATAATGCGCTTGACTTTGCATGGCGGACATCTTGAAAAATGCTGTCAGTCGAGTAAAAGGTCAAAATTTGAAATCAGCGTCCTTTAAAACTCCCAAATATAAAATATCAGCCGAATCTGAGTTACTTATAAAATCGGGCGCCATTTTGAATCCGCCAACTTTGAATTATGTTAAGACTGTTAGAAAGCCTCCGTTGCGCCTTTTAATTTTGCATGGCGGCCATTTTGTTTTATTTCTCCAAAGAGGTAGTTTGAAGCTCCGCCTCGCTTCGCTCGTCGTCGCGGTAGGTAGTTTGAAGCTCCTCCTCGCTTCGCTCGTCGTCGCGCTAGGTAGTTTGAAGCTCCTCCTCGCTTCGCTCGTCGTTGCGGTAGGTAGTTTGAAGCTCCTCCTCGCTTCGCTCGTCGTCGCGATGGGTAGTTTAAAGCTCCTCCTCGCTTCGCTCGTCGTCGCGGTAGGTAGTTTGAAGCTCCTCCTCGCTTCGCTCGTCGTCGCGGTAGGTAGTTTGAAGCTCCTCCTCGCTCCGCTCGTCGTCGCGGTAGGTAGTTTGAAGCTCCTCCTCGCTTCGCTCGTCGTCGCGGTAGGTAGTTTGAAGCTCCTCCTCGCTTCGCTCGTCGTCGCGATGGGTAGTTTAAAGCTCCTCCTCGCTTCGCTCGTCGTCGCGGTAGGTAGTTTAAAGCTCCTCCTCGCTTCGCTCGTCGTCGCGGTAGGTAGTTTGAAGCTCCTCCTCGCTCCGCTCGTCGTCGCGATAGGTAGTTTGAAGCTCCTTCCCGCTTCGCTCGTCTTCGCGTTGGTGGCTTTGCCAGTATGTAGGGCAGCCATTTTGAAAAACGGTGGATGTCTAAAAGAAGACATAGCATGTTAATCAGTATCCTTGGGGACACTCAGATATCAATTTTCATACGGATTGGAGATCCATAAAAAAGTTCAGTTGTATGTATGAATCTTTTCAAAATGGCGGGATCAAAATTTTTTTCCAATATTATTACTGAGTATCTAGGGGGATTCTCAGATATAAATTTTCATCCGGATCGAATCACTTTTTCTCTATGTCGATATGCTTATATCTGCCATCTTGAAATAATCGATGTCATTAATATTTCGTTTTGTCCATTACTACATCTCTACTCGATCCCCAGAAACAGCTTTTCTATAACATTCGTACGTATTAGGAGGGTAATAAAGGAAAGTTTATATTTTGATAAAAGTACCTTTGTATGGAAACCCTATTGAAAAATGGCGCATGTCAAAATTTGATTTTAGAATGTTGATCAACATTCTTGAGGACCCCCAGATATCAATTTTCATTCGGATCGGAGATTTTTTTTTTCCGCCATGACCAAAATTTCCTCGATTTTGAAAAAGAAAATTGTGATATCTTCCCTTCCGGCCTCCAAACAATATTAGATCGTTATTTTTGCCGCTTTACCCTTTGGGTACGGAACCCTAAAAAGTACCTTACTTGATACCTACCGGTTAAGTAGCGTTTAGTCGATGAGTCAAAAGTCAAAAGTCTTAAAAAAAATACATTTGTACAATTATTTCATATCAAAATAATTTGTCAGATAACAAATGTCTTTGACAGCACAATATGCCGTTATCAGCTGTCATTTTCTCCGCTCGATATTGGCATTGAAACTTGCAGAAAATGCTAAACAGCGTCGAAAACAAAAAGACTCCACTCCACCTTTTTCTAAAACGAAGTGATACTCTTTGCCTTTAACTAAGAGTTGAAGTTAGTAAACTATAAACTCTTTACTTAAATTTGGCCTAAAGAAAAAAGTACCACAAACTAAGATAGAGGCACAGATTAGAGAAAATAAATCTACTATACTTACTCTGTGGATAGAGGAGCCACAGACTATTATACGCTAACGCTTGACGGCAGACAGACAGGAAAATAAATATTGCAGTTTTTGCGGGAACGCGGAAAAGTTCACGTCGTTGCATTGTATTATTTCTCAAATCTTGTGCTTTTTCCAGTGTTAGTGTTTAAAATTCGTGGCGTTTTACGCATTAAGCGCTGAATTACGAGCATCAGTGTGGGCAAGTGATGAAACGTGATTTTTCGTGTTGCTTCCAAAATTCCATAGAAGCTTCTAGTAAAGTTGCCACCACTTACCTGACTTAGACTGGACTATGACTAAGACTTGACTATTCAATTAACATGATGAAAAATTACAATACTTGACACTGGCTAAATACACTATGTGTGGAGTCAAAATATAAGAAAAAAAAAAGAGCGGAACCTAGTAGATTTTTTTTTTCTCTAATCTGTGGCGGAACCTTTTTTTTTAAATAAAACGCCTCTGTATTTGAAAGTAAAGACACCTATTGTCAAAAATGTCAAAATCTTCGAAGTGATTATATTATCCATGGATGAAATAAAAAAAGAAAGGATTGAGTTTTGATTGACATAGAACTGAAGCCCAAAATGGCGGACATATTACATGGCCCTATTCCGATTCACGCTAAAATCGATAATATCGACATTATCGCGCTAAAAACGCGTACCGAATTGCCGTGAGCGCGACAATGAAATCTCTTGCAAACGTCATGACCGACGCCGTCTTGCGATATCGCCGTCCGTGATTGGTTGTCCCGAGTCATTAACAGCGGTCAAAGTCATTGAGCGCAATATCTTAATCGGAACGCTGAAAAATCAACGTGAGCGCTGGGAGCGTTATGAGCGATTTTAGCGTGACTCGTAATACGGGGGTGATGTGTCAGATGAAAGTATGGCGACCGGCTGCATATGATGTGAGTGTGTGCGTGCCCCGATCGTACGTACAAAGCGTTCCGGCTTCCTATGGGTGCTTCAGTTTTGGATCAGACGGAATTCCCTCCTCTTTTTTTATTAGCTCCATGATATTATCTTTGTTTTCTTTCTTGTTTATGTTTGAGTACAATCTTATTTATCATAAGTGCAAGAGATTTAAATACCCAGCAGTGAGATAAGGAAGCTGTGGATGTTTAAGTGATTTAGTAGATAATATAAAACGCAGCATTCACACCTCACCTATGTAGCTGCTATTATGTTTGAATACCTATATTAAAAGTCTTGGTTTGATGTGCTATAATTTTATGTGACAACAAAATATATAGTAGAAAGATGTAAATTCATGGCTAGATCCCTTCAGTCTTGTCATCTGTGTCAAGTATATTAAGACCTATTTTTTTATAGATGAGGAAGACTTCATTTATGCTGTATGTTCATTTCTATTATGGCCATGACTGTAAAAGTCTGATTGGAGTTTGTAGTGGAGAATTCAGCACCAGGACAAACAATATGATGGTATAAAATTTACTGACTCAGAAGAACCATGCATTAAAAAGTTGGATACATGTGAAGATTTGATAAAAGTTATATTATACAATAATAAAAGTTGGACTCATACAAACAAACCATTATTACACAGTTATTATCCAATTCCTAAGAGGTTTACTTCAAATACCTATTCAATATTTAGTACCTACCTATAAATAAAAAATTACCCTTTCAGAAATCAGCCATGACCTAATAAAACTTATTCTCATTGAATAGGTCACTTATACACATCAAGTCAACAGATTCTTTTTAACATAGCTAATTATATCCTATATACCTACCAATATTGAAACTATGTGAAGTGTACTTATGTGACTATTTGCAGCCCTCCATTGTTTGCTGTTGCGCCGATGTGAACACAAAAGAGTTTAGCTGCAACAGGATTAACAATTAATAAAATTATTTCTACCACAGAAGAATTCACTTATTCACAGATGTTCCAAATACAACCTTAGCAAAAATGGTATTCTATTTATTAAATGTCAATATAACTTATATTTTTTATATTTATTCCTCAAACTACTACAATAATAGAAACTATACTATGTACTAAAAGCTACTGGTTACACTGTTTCTGAAACAAAGTTAGCTCTTATACATTTGGTAGGGGTAAGAGGTAAGACAAGAATACCTTAAATACCTACCTATCTACTGAATTGCATACAATAACAACCATTACCTCGAGAATGAGAAGACAAGAATACTTTTTCGTTAAGTTTACCTACATAGGGTGAGTTTCCACCTGCAAGAAGAATCTAAACACAATATATCAGACTGTAGCTTGCAAGTGTTAATCAATGTAAACTACCTACAGTTGAGACACTACTTGCAAAAGATTCTTGCTGATGTAAACCCCGGCCATAGAATTGAGTTAATAGGTAGATTTATTACAATAATTGACATTACTGTGTGTAACACTTTTATATATCCTTTTTTTAAAGAATTGCTTGTAAAGTAGGCACCTATGATGACAAATAAATTGTTATATTTAGCAATTAGAACAAAGAATTTCTTAAAAAAGTGTCACTGTGGTATGGGAAGCAGATAACTGATAGAATAAATAGCTGCAGAACTGATGAATTGGGTAGGTATCATTGATGGTGGGAATAGTTATAGGTACCTACCTATCTATATAAGATATAAAAAAAATCCTCTATTTTTTTCAGTCAGGTTCAGATAATAGTATGAAAAATCCACCAAAATGAATAAAGTTCTATGTAGCTAGATATATAAATCCTGCCCTAATGATTTTAAATTTGAATAATATAACAGTTGATGATCCACCACCATTACCTTATACTGGGACACAAAAAAAACTCATAGATACATTTCTTTATTTAGGTAAGATACAGTTTACAAAAAAGAGCAACTTATCTTTACATGACGTAGGTAGCACCTCATAATTTTACAGATAGATAAAACACTTTATTGAAACACCACACTTATAAAAAAAATAATCAATATACACACAAGCTTGAAACTGACCCCCGTATTCCAAAACATTTCACCAATAATCCTTCACTTGACTTCAACTCAACTTTGAGGGAAACTAAAGCGGTCTCTTCCAGACTACTTTTTTATACCTATATAACTAAATTGATTTTGTACGCTTTCTTCGAATAATAACTGCATTTGTCTCATCATAAGTCTGAAGACGTCTAGGCCTCCCGTGAGAGCGCCACTTTAAGAGGCTGCTTGCTTTCTGCATCCATCAGCTCAACATGTAGCACACACTACACTGAGCTTAGCCATATCTCTCTTTTTTAGGTCCTGAAAATAAATAGAAGTAAGTATTTGTTAGAATGTATGCTTTATGGATTAAATCTTGGGATTGGTTTCTCTTGTGTCATCATCATCATCAGCCTGAAGACGTCCACTGCTTAATATAGGTCTCCCCCAAAGAGCGCCACTTTGAGCGGCTGCTTGCCTCTTGCATCCATCAGCTCCCCACGGTTCTGACCAGGTCGCCGGTCGGTCCACCTAAGTTGATCTCTTTCTTGTGTAATATAATTTGGTGACAACATTGTAATGGCCTTTGAATATTCATATATTATGTAAAATACCATGATACCATTTGCAAGTTTGATGTTTATTTCCAAACAAGTATGTAACTTGTTTATATAAAAAATAATCTTCCCCGTTAGTTTTCATTTGTACAAGCAATATGACCTGCCCGTTGCTATTTCAACCTGCCAATTCTAACCTAAGTACTAAACTGGTCATTTTAGTTCTGCTTGCTGGGCTACTTTTAGCTTACTAAGGTAACCAACAGTTAATAGCTCTAACAAATTTTGACCATTTCCATTGGTTACCTCAACTATTGGTGAAAATACCCACTCTAAATCTCTATTAAGCTATTATCCACAGTTTTCCCATAGGCTTAGAAGATTAAATAATAAAAAATGTATCTATAGTAACTCCAGTTTCTCACAATATGTTAGTTAAAGTAGTACCTATGTCTTAGTTGGTGATTTTCAAATAGTAGGTCATTTAAAAGACTTACGTGTTACATGCAAATGATACCCATGGGAAGAGATGGGCTGGCCTATTCTCACACAACCGGAACCACACACCCAATCTCAATGTTTGTGGTGCTCCTTTTTATTGTCATAAATTCCACATTGATAATGATAGTACTTTCATGGAAGTACATTCCATCGCTTACTAATTTACTAAGCTTTTATTCACAATGCTTCTCCGACAGGCTTAGAGGATTAAATACTAAAAACTGTATGGATAATTTAAATTAATAAAAGAAAAGCACAAATGTAACAAAACAAAACAAATCTGTATTACTATATCTATAAACTACAGATTCTGCCCTAACCTTTTTTTTTTTTTTTTTTATATGTTGGCTCCACACATAGTGTATTTAGCCAGTGTCAAGTATTGTATATTTTCATCGAGTTTTAGAATATTTTACGTAGTCAAGTCTTAGTCTTAGTCATAGTCCAGTCAAAGTAAAGTGGTGGCAACTTTACAAGAAGCTTCTATGGAATTTTGGAAGCAACACAAAAAACCACATTATATCACTTGACCACACTCATGCTCGTAATTCAGCACTTAATGCGTAAAACGCCACCAATTTTAAACATTAACACTGGAAAAAGCACAAGTTTTGAGAAATAATACAATGCAACGACGTGAACTTTTTCACGTTCCCGCAAAAACTCCTCAATCCTAACCTTAAATATAGGCCACAAATTAGCCTAAATCTGCCAAACTTTTTATGACATGAAGTTTTTCAAGAACAGGTATTTTATTACAATACAATACAATACAATAATACTTTATTGAACACCAATAAACAAGAATGCACACAGATACAAATTTATAAAAGAATGGTAGAACGGCGGCCTTATCGCATTAAGCGATTTCTTCCAGGCTACTTTTGTATGGACAGGAATTAAAACAAAAATTACGGGTGGTGTTGCAACAGTTACAAATTACATCCAAGAACAACAATGAAATAAAAAAGTGCATGATTGCGTAAATATAAAACAAAAATTTATACTCTTACCTACTAAAAATAATACATAACTACAGTTATACATAATACTACATACTAATACCATACACATTATTAATTCAAGATTCAGGAAAAACATCATGACCTAAGATTCAATCAAGGAATTATTATTATGTAATGGTTTCAGCGTAATAACGGTTCAGTTGTATGAATAACATTTTTCAAAATGGCGGATCATCATTTTTTCCATAAAATATCTTATTAAGTATTTAGACACATTTTTTAATACGTTTACACTATTTATCATTACAGTGTAAATTTGAATACTGCCCAAATGGCAGAAATCTGCCCAAGTGGTCGCACTCCATCCACCATAGACCATAGATCACATTATTATTTACCAGCACCGAACAGAAGTTAGCCGTATGCGGCCATCTTATTTCATACGATTATCGACCTTATTCAAGGGCCTATAGAGTTTCTTACTGGATGACAGGACAGGAATATATGACTTTCTGAGTAAGTATTTTTCGGTTTTTGTATGAAAAATATGTTTTTTTGTATAAGAGGTACCTTTTTTTATTGTTTATTTAGAATCGTCCCAAGGTTTACTACATTTTTGTTCAATTAGTTTATCTTTATCTCTTACCGTTTCCGAGATCCCATCTGGAACTTCTTCCTGGTACCACTTTCTGATGCTGACATATTTAATTTTTGGCCTCGAGATTTTTCCGTACATATCTCTCATAGATTGCAAGGTCGTCCGATGGCTCCTTCTTACGAAAACATTCATGTCAATAAATCATCTGTCACCGTTTTTTAGCTTTATATATCTGTTAATTAATTAATTAATTAATTAATTAATAATTAATGTTAATGTTAAGATGTTAAGATTAAGATTAAGATTAAGATTAAGATTAAGATTAAGATTAAGATTAAGATTAAGATTAAGATTAAGATTAAGATGTTAAGATAACTAGTATTTTGCTCCGTGCGCGGGCCGCGTGCGGCCCGCGAGGACGTTTTCGTGGCTGTTGTATTTATAAAAATGTTATACTTTAGTTTAAACTTGTAATTTTGCAAGTATTAGTACAAAACAGCGGTATTTTTCAAAGAAAATGATAATGCGCTTAAATGCTGTCAGTCAAGTAAAAGGTCAAAATTTGAAATCAGCATCCTTTAAAACCCCCAAATATAAAATATCAGCCGAATCCGAGTTACTATAAAATCGGGCGCCATTTTGAATCCGCCATCTTTGAATTATTTTAAGACTGTAAGAAAGCCTTCGTTGTTCTCTGTAACATGAGTCCAAACACGCTATGCTTGCCTCTATTAGTTTCGATAGTGTGCGCCTTTTAATTTTGCATGGCGGCCATTTTGTTATGTTTCTTCAAAGAGTGTCTATTTTATTCAAGGTTCCCGAAAATATTCAGTTGTTAGGTAAAAAAAGGTTAGTGGTGTTGAAGTTAGGTTAGATTAGCTAAAGCCAATTAAAAAACGTCGCATTAGTAAAACATTGTAAACGTAGCAATGGGTAGTTTGATCGTCGTCGCGATAGGTAGTTTGAAGCTCCTCCTCGCTTCACTCGTCATCGCAATAGGTAGTTTGTAGCTCCTCCTCGCTTCGCTCGTCGTCGTGATAGGTAGTTTGAAGCTCCTCCTCGCTACGCTCGTCGTCGCGGTAGGTAGTTTGAAGCTCCTCCTCGCTTCGCTCGTCGTCGCGGTAGGTAGTTTGAAGCTCCTCCTCGCTTCGCTCGTCGTCGCGGTAGGTAGTTTGAAGCTCCTCCTCGCTTCGCTCGTCGTCGCGGTAGGTAGTTTGAAGCTCCTCCTCGCTTCGCTCGTCGTCGCAATAGGTAGTTCGAAGCTCCTCCTCGCTTCGCTCGTCGTCGCATTGGTGGTTTTGAAAATATGTATGGCAGCCATTTTGAAAAACGGTGGATGTCTAAAAGAAGCTAAAGCATGTTAATCAGTATCCTTGGGGACACTCAGATATCAATTTTCATACGGATTGGAGATCCATAAAAAAGTTCGGTAAAATGAATGAAATTTTTCAAAATGGCGGAATCAAAATTTTTTCCCCATATTCTTGCTAAGTATCTAGGGGGAGTCTTAGATATCGATTTTCATCCGGATCGGATAACTTTTTCTATAAGTCGATACGTCTCCATCCGCCATCTTGAAAAAATCAATTTCATTTGTGTTCTGTTTTGTTCCTTTATACATCTTTACTCGATCCCCAGAAACAACTTTTCTATTACATCCATATTGGAGGCGTAAAAAAGGAAAGTTCATATTTCGTTAAAATCACCTTTGTATGGCAACCCTATTGAAAAATGGCGCATGTCAAAATTTGATTTTAGAATGTTGATCAGCATCCTTGGGGACCGTCAGATATCGATTTTGATCCGGATCGGAGAATTTTTTTTTTCCGCCATGACCAAAATTTCCGCCATATTGAAAAAAAAAAATTTTGTGTTCTTTTCCCTTTTGGCCTCCAAACAATATTAGTTCGAGCTCTTTATACTAAAGTATCATGGTTTCGACGTCATTTCCGGTTTAAATTTGTATGGAAGATTTTTTTTTCCGCCATTTTGGATTTTTTTTATTTTCTCTAAAATCGTCCCAGGGTTTGCTATGACATTCCTGAGAACGCATATGACCCATCTCACACCGTTTAGCCAGGCAGTTGATGGTCACGATGATGGAAGGTCGGAAGACCAGTTCATGAAATATTTTGAATTTCGATTGTCCACTTTCATACAAATTTAAAAAAAAAAGTTCAAAATTTCCCATAGGTTTCGAGAAACAATGAGCCAAAAATGAAAAAAAAATTTGTATGGCAGCCATCTTTAAAAATGGCGGGATCCAAAATATTTTTTCAAATATCGAATTAGGGTCCCCAAAAACCCCCCGATGCATAAAATCAGCCGGATCGGACCAACTTTCAAAATGGCCGCTATCTTGGATTTTCATGACGACCATCTAAAAACCATCGAAAGCCCCCATGCCATGGTGCTCTATAACATTTTAGTCGAGCACCCCCCACCTACCTTTTACCGTTTACGATTTATAAGCGTTTAAATTTTTCATGCTTATTATTTTTGTTCATTTCTCTACCACTGTAGTTCGGGTATAAAACGCTTGCGTGTTTTAGAGTCGTACAACGCCATCTAGTTTCTTTTCTTATAAGCTTCAGTTAAAAAATGATAGGTGCATTACAACTTTATATAAAAACCACGTTTTTGTATGAAAGGTACTAATTTTTATGACTGGTTTAGAATACATTTTTTCGTTCCATTAGTTTATTTTTATCTGTTACCGTTTCTGAGATCCCTTGGGGTTCTCCAACTTGGAGACGACTTAGCAATGAAGTTAATTTAATGTTTTTGTTTTTTTCCATTACGCACACCAAAAAAAGAACAATTTGAAAAACAATTATTTTTATCAAAATGAAACGATTTACGGATAATCGATTTTTTTCGTCCAATAAAATTTATTAATTTAATATTAAAAATCGGTTTGCCCTCCCTTAGGTCACATTTGGCGAATAATAGTCTGTAGGTCACATCCCTACCTCAACTCAACTTGTACCCTGTATTCCGATTCACGCTGTAATCGCTATAATCGCTCACAACGCTCACGTTGATAATTCGTTCTGATTCAGATATTACGCTCACGACTTTGTGCGCTGTCAATGACCCGAAACTACCAATCACAGTCGTTGATATCGCAAGATGGCGTCGGTCATGACGTTTGTCAAAGGATATCGTTGTCGCACTCACGGCCATTCAATACGCGTATTTAGCGTGATTATATCGATATTATTACAGCATGAAACGGAATACGGCCTTAATAAGAAGTTTGATATTATCGATTACAGCGTGAATTGGAACACGGGGCAAGAATTGTCATTAAAAGCGTTACATACCACAGAGTACATTGGTAAATACTGAAAGTTACATACTCTTTGGTCATTAAAATAAAAAAAAGTTACTTTACAAATACAAAATAAAATAAATAGAAAAATGGAGTTTTGGCGGGAAAGTGAATAAGTTCACGTCATTGCATTGTATTATTTCTCAAAACTTGTGCTTTTTCCAGTGTTGATGTTTAAAATTGGTGGCGTTTTACGCATTAAGTGCGGAATTACGTGCATGAGTGTGGTCAAGTGTTATAATGTGGTTTTTCGTGTTGCTTCCAAAATTCCATAGAAGCTTCTTGTAAAGTTGCCACCACTTTACTTGAGCATGATTTAGACTGGACTATGACTATGACTAAGATTTGACTACGTAAAATATTCTAAAACTCGATGAAAATATACAATACTTGACACTGGCTTAATACACTATGTTAGGAGCCAACATATAAAAAAAAATGATGTAATGCGTATTACCAATGTACTCTGTGATGCGTATAAATTCTTTCAATCTTTACCAATGTACTCTGTGATAAATTCCGTGCTGAATATCTGTTGTGAATCTTGTAAACAACAACACAATAAACAATATTAAGCAATAAATGTACATTTTAATAAAAGGAATCACATAAATAAACACCCAGCAGCAAGATCATGGAAAGCTGTGGTTCATGTGGTGATTTTCTTCACATTTATCTATGCACATATAGGTATAATAATTATAACATTATCTCCATAGAAGAATTCCTTTAAATCACGCCATATTTGTTACACAGGCGAATTCTGTTTATTTGCCATCTCGTCATCTGCTTAGCTTTGTACCTTAATTGCATAGGTCTAGATTCTAAATCTATGTTAATGTGTTAAATATCAACCTAAAACCATTTGAAGTTTGTACGTGGGTAAAGTGTAGCATGTAAAAAAACGAAAGTAATATAAATAAACAGGCAAGTGCAAGTTGAAAAAAATCATGTTTGTTGTATTTGTTGTATTGGCAGCAACAGAAATACACCATCTGTGAAAACTGTGTTTTAACTATCATGGTTCATGAAATACAGCCTGGTGACAGACAAACGAACAGCACAGTCTCAGCTATGTGTCCATTTTACTCTTTGGGAACCTAAAAAGATTTTTGCTTTATCTAAAAATGCATTAGACACTGTAATTTTTTATGATACTAATACAGTGTGGTCTTATCCGGTACAAACGAAAAACAGCCCAAACACTGTCAAAACAATAAATATGTTAGTAGTAATGACTATTAGTATAAAAATTCAGTGAATAAAAGCTATTTTGTAATGTCTGATGGTTGTTGATGCATAATAATGCTTTTATGGAATTAATAGTAAATTTACCTTAAATTATTTTCTTTTGCAGCCCTATTTTTGCTGTAATCAAGAACTTGATCAGATGTATGGATACCAGATATTACAGCAGGCTGCAATGACTGCATGAAACAAATGATTTCAGTTGCAACAGGGTGAACAATTAATTATAGAATCCATTTATTCACAGATGTTCCAAATACAACCTTAGCAAAGTTAATGGTGTTTTATTTACTTTTTTTTCAATGTATGTAGGTAGTTTCAAATGAAGGGAAATAATATTAGTAAATTGCCTGTTAGCTAAAAATACATACATAGATTGTACTTACCTACTGGTCTCATGCAAGGCATATCTTAATTTATGTTTAAACCTGGTACCTAATAGTAATTATTGATCTGGTCAGTACCTACTGCGAGGAGCTGATGGTTCATCATAGTCCATCATCATCATCAACAGTCTGTAGCCGTCCACTGCTGAACATAGGCCTCTCCCAGAAAGTGCCACTTTGAGCAGCTGCTCACCTCCTGCATCCATCGGCTCACCGCGATTTTCACCAGGTCGTCGGTCCACTTAGTGGGGGGTCTGCCTACGCTGTGAATCTTAGATCACACTATTATTATGATTGGTATATTGTGATAGTACTTTCATGGACTCTTGAACATAGTACATCGGTGTTATAAAAATAAATCAAGGGACCAAAGAAACTTTGAGACACCATTTTCTAATTATTATTTTACCACATTAATTCACAAACACTGTTTCAGTCCTTCAGGATATTACATTTACATTCTTCTTAGGATCTTTACCACTATTGGAATCATTTCCTAAGTTCCAGCAGCACAGTTACATGCTTTATGATCACAGGTAGACTGAAAGGGCAGATAGGGTGGTAAAAATCTAGGTTTTGGGCAGTTTTTTTGACTCTTTCCCTTCTTTTGTAACCTGAAAATGATAAAGATAATAATGTTACACAGTTGTATTTGTTATAGGTACTGTACATTTTTGAATTTATTAAACTGAAGGATTACTGTAGTTACTATGCTTTTTATGCTTTCCTGGATTAAATTCCTCTTGTGTAGGGAATGATTCTACAAGCCATATTGGTAACTTTAGTTCTGCACACAGGAAACACCGAGCTAAGCTCTCTCCCTTACTCATGAGGTTTGTGTTATAGTAGTAGTAGTATTATTCATTTTAGGACCTACCAATAAGTTATGAATAGGCATGTCACCAGTCAGATGTCCACAGCTGAACATAGGCATTCCCATTAGAAAGGAGGATTTGATTATAATAAAAACACAGAAGAAAAGGAAGAGGAAAATAAATAAATGTGTGGACATTACACACAGCACCATCTAACCCAGAATTAAGCATAGCTTGTACTATGGGAACCAGATAACTGATATACTCAGATAAACTAACAGTATATAATACCCAGACAGAGGACAAATACCTATTTTCATCACACAAATGTTGGTACCAGGTGGGAATCCAACCCACAGTTTCCTAACTATTCCACTGCAACTCTAGATCCAAAGTAGCATTATTTAAAAAACATTACCAACTTGCAACCCTGCATATTATTCCCAAATACCACCTCAGGGCAATGTACGGGCAACTGGGAATATACCGGTTACATACATAAAGTGTGATTCAAACTCAATGTCAGCTTTGAAGTCGGTGAGAAGTATGAGTGCAGCATGTGGATGGCTTGGAATGCACTTCATAGCCGCCATTGAGTTTGTACCACACTACCAAGAGATAGAAATATACGTATCTGTTACCTGGACTTAACACAATTACCTTACCTATACCACAGAATAAATATATAGTACTTCTATACCAAGACCCAAAAAAAAACACTTTGATACATTGATAAGATAGTTTATATAACAATAGAAAAGAGAAACTGTCTTTATATGACATAAGTAGCACCTCATTATATAATTTTATACACCTACATAACTATTATTATTATATTGAATTGTTTCATTTTGATTTTGCATGCTTTCTTTGAATAAAAACCAATTTGTATCATCATCAACAACATGAAGACAACCAGGCCTCCCCCAAAGAATGCCGCTTTAAGAGACTGCTTGCTTTCTGCATCCATCGGCTCCCCATGGTTATGGTCACCAGGTTAGCGGCCCACCTTTTTTCCCTTCTGTTGTCAGTTCTACGAGTGATGTGGCTTGCCCATTGCCACTTCAACTTGCTGATTCTAAATAAGATAACATAAATTACACCATTATACATACTACAAATAAATATATACATACTTACTTCATAAAATTGCTTTGTTTACCTCAACTATTGGTGAAAATACCCACCCTAAATCTATATTAAGCTATTATTCACAGTTTCCCCATAAGCTTAGAAGATTAAATAATAAAAACTGTATCTATAGTGTGGTAGTAGCATACCACACAGCCACAGAATTAATATATTATATAGGCTAACAAGAAGGTTTACAGTAATAGGTGACCTAATTATTTACCTGATGCTAAACCAAACTCCAAATTATGACAGAGGAAAAACCTCTGTCATAATTAACATCCATCACTGAGCGCTTGTTTTTTGGATCTTTTATAGGTTGGAACTCTGAAAATGAGACAAGGTAGCATTGAGTTAATAAAAAACAAGGAGGATATTAATACTTTAGGTACTAATAAACAAGCATAGAATTTTAGTGTGTTCTGGGTGAAGAGCATAATTTGTTCCTGGTATTGTTATCATTTTATGCTAATGCTTAGAATAAGTACCTAGTCTATGCATTTCTGCAGTATATTTTGAGTCTGCTTTTACTTGCTTATCTTGTATAGTAGTAAATTTCGTTTATCATAAGACTTACTTGTTGCTATACGTGTCAGAACCCACAGCAAATGACACCCACGGGAACAAATAGGCTGGTTCTATTCTCACATCACAGAATTCCCCCTATTACTTGTCTCACATACATAAATAATGTTGTTTTTATTATTACAAACAAAAATTAAACCGCCGCCATCTCTGTGGCCGCCATATCTATCTAGTCAAATGCACAGAGAACTTTGCTATATACGTCAAATGTCAAAACATGAAACTGAAGTTAGCCGTATGCGGCCATCTTATTTCATACGATTAACGACCTTATTTGAGAGCCGATAAAGTTTCTTACTGGATGACAGGACAGGAATATATGACTTTCTGAGTAAGTATTTTTCGGTTTTTGTATGAAAAATATGATTTTTTGTATAAGAGGTACCTTTTTTTATTGTTTATTTAGAATCGTCCCAAGGTTTACTACATTTTCGTTCAATTAGTTTATCTTTATCTCTTACCGTTTCCGAGATCCCATCTGGAACTTCTTCCTGGTACCACTTTCTGATGCTGACATATTTAATTCTTTGCCTCGGGATTTTTCCGCACAAATCTCTCATAGATTGTAAGGTCGTCCGATGGCTCCTTCTTACGAAAACATTCATGTCAATAAATCATCTGTCACCGTTTTTTAGCTTTATATATCTGTTAAGAGTTAAGATTAAGATTAAGATTAAGATAAGATTAAGATAAGATTAAGATTAAGATAAGATTAAGATTAAGATTAAGATTAAGATTTGCAACTCAACTATGGTAGTAGGTATGTATGTATACCTACATGAAATTTATTTCTTATACATAGGTGTGAGGAAATGTGTTTATGACACATGGACTGACAAGAAAGAACGATAATAATTGTCTTCAGTCACATTATTCTTAATAATATACACATTTAGCTAGTATGTAACTTACTAAATATGTGGGTACCTATAATTATGTTTAGCTACTAGACTAGACATGGATCTGTTGGAAATCTATACAAAAGAAATCGGGTAATTATTCAGATGTCGTGTGGCAATACTGATTTTGACATGTCAACTTTTTATTGTGAAATGGTTCTAACTCTTCGTCAAATAGAAATAATTAAAATAATCTTATAAACATACATGATTAAGGCCACTTACAAGTGGAATGTGATCGTGTGCTTCTGTGATTCGTGCCTCGAGTGATTTCGGCACAGTTTTATCACGCAAGACGGCATTTTTTTGGTATGTATTCATAAGCACACCCAAGTAACGACTGATTTTGATTTTGACAGCTGAGAATCAATCACACCCAAAGTGGTGTGTACGGTTTTGCCCTGTTTTAATTTCGTAATGGGGGTCTGGATAGAAAGTCTTTGGTTTCAATATCACTAGATTTTATAACGCTAAAAACATAAATCTCTAATGAATATTTACCTGGACTTATTACAAGGGCGAATTCTGTCTGTGTTTGATCTGATTTTTGTAGCTGATGATGTAGGTATTGTCGGTAATTAGCTAAAACTGTGGGGAGATAAAACTGACTTGGCAAGTTAGCATCATTGTATAAAACTATTGTAGAGGTATAATTAAATTAAATCAGAGCAAGTATTTTATTCTAATTCTAAATACAAAAATAATGACAATTGACAACATTGACCACAAAGTGTTTGTTCAACAATGGCCCTATTCCGATTCACGCTAAAATCGATATTATCGCGCTAAAAACGCGTACCGAATTGCCGTGAGCGCGAAAACGAAATCTCTTGTAAACGTCAAGACCGACGCCATCTTGCGATATCGCCGTCCGTGGTTGGTTGTCCGAGTCATTGACAGCGGTCAAAGTCATTGAGCGCAATATCTGAATCGGAACGCTGAAAATCAACGTGAGCGCTGGGAGCGCTATGAGCGAATATAGCGTGACTCGGAATACGGGGAATGTCTAAAGCCACAGATGTCATTGCCAGATGTCACCCGTCAAAAATGAACATTTTCATCCAAAACAAAGAAACTCGTAATATTCGTCTGTAAGTAATTTAAAGTCTCCTACATATATAAAATCAATACCTAATCCAATTTTTTTTATTTATTTAAATAAAGTTATTTTATACCGGTATAGTATAGTATATACCGTACACTGGCCTCACTCCGACACTGGCAGAAAAACGTCAAACAGCGTTTAAAAGCCACTAATTGAAGAAGAAGAAGAAACTCGTATATTTCGCAGATTAGGTAGTGATCATGGATGAAATATTTATTAGCTCCATGGTAGTGATCCTACGTACGTATGTTTATTGGCGATATTGTGGCAATACCGCAGCGCAGAAGCCTTAATATCCATACTTAAATAATACTTAATACTTCCTTGGTCTGAGTTAATATCACAGAGCCATGAAACAAATGACGCTTTTTTTTGCAATGTGCTTAATATAATAAGAAGTTGAAGTTAAGTTTTCACAGCACCGCAGCCGGTGATTCTTTTTTTTTTTCTTAGATTTTGGCTCCACACCTCGTGTATTTAGCCAGTGTCAAGTATTGTAATTTTTCATCGTTAAAGAATATATCACGTAAAGTCAAGTCTTAGTCATAGTCCAGTCTAAGTCAGGTAGTCGTAGTCCAGTCTAAGTCATGCTCCAGTAAAGTGGTGGCCACTTTACTAGAAGCTTCTTTGGAATTTTGGAAGCAACACGAAAACTCACGTTTCACCACATTATATCACTTGCCCACACTCATGCTCGTAATTCAGCACTTAATGCGTAAAACGCCACCAATTTTAAACATTAAAACTGGAAAAAGCACAAGTTTTGAGAAATAATACAATGCAACGACGTGAACATTTCCGCGTTCCCACCAAAAACTCGGTGATTCTTTTGTTAACATAGTTAAAAAAAAACTAGTTCCGCCCTTGCTAGTCTTGCTACTAGATGGCGCAGAACCAAATTCTAGAATAGCAAACCATACCTTTCAGCAAAATCCGTTCAATTACAGTAGTTCCAGCGTGATGCGTGTTCAAAGAGATACATCAGACAGACTAAAAATAAAAAAAAAATTGTTTCTATATCGATTAAGAAGCGCCATGCAGTCAAAACTTTCCAAAAATATTCAATGTCTACAGATTTAGCCCAGTCAGGCTACTATTTTAATATCTGTGCCCAGTTACAGTTTTATTATATGTATTGATTGATGATTATTAATGTACTGTTCATACGCCCGCTCTTTAAGACTCATTTGCACATTAATTTCACTAGCTACAGCCTCTCAAACTAGGACAGAGTAGTGCTTGCACACTACTGCTTGGCGGCGGAATACCTGGCAAAGCAGTTATACCTACCTAGACGAACTTTGCAGAAAAGTCCCACAACAACTACTAGGTAAAGTAAACGAAATATTCAAACCGAGAAAGTTTAAAATTGTATTTTATTAATAATATATATATATAGATTCCCCCATGGGCACTTTGTTGATCAGACGTGCCATATAGGTAGTAATTTGTTGATCCGGGTGGTATTTGTTGATCCAATACCGCATCACCGTCAGTACGTGGCTCCGATTGGAGCCACAAGTGCAACCAACAGTAATAATAATAATTACGTGTTTTTTATACAAATCCACCTTTTTTGCGTTTAAGCACTAGTTGATCCGATTCAAATGAGCCAATCAGAGCCCACAAATTGTCACGAGCTCAGCAATTGGTTGCTGGCGTCCTTGGCAGGTACATATTATCTTATTCATGTACAATTTGTACATGAGGTTTAAAGACGGAGCTAAACTCTGCATTGTTTTTGCGGTCAGGGAAAAATTGTGTGCCAATTTTTACCAGTACCTATGATAATTATCAGCGTAGGTAACGGTAAGGTAGTAACGGTAAGTGTAATTAAATTGATATTTTTACCACCAACAACATCCATTTTGCTTCTTTACTGATTTTTATAATAATACATTTCTAGCAGATTTGATTCTAGCGTTGGTAGGTTTGTTTGATACATTTCCAGCAGAACTACATGAACGCGGATCCAACGCTCTGATTTTAAAAAAATTGTAATAAGTAGATAGTACACAGATTCTATGAATGTAGAATTTGTGGGGAAATTTAGGTTATACAAAAATTTACTGACAACTTTTCTTTTGTTTTAAGTTACTTTTTGTTTTGTTGCAGCAGGTACAGCACCGTATCAACATACTGTGGCAAACACATTTTTTTATTTATGGAACCCTACCATAAACAAGTATCAAACTAAAGAACCTATAGATATAAAAATGGTCCTTTATTTCGATATAATATTTAAATAAAGAAGACTATCGCACATCTATAACATCTTTTAAACGGCCATGGAAAGGAACCCATTTCATAAAACGAAATACCTGTATCATCTGGAACAAAAGAAAGAAACCCAATATGCCTCTCCATCCATCTTTTATAGTCATTCAAACTGTACCGGAAAAGTATAATATTTGTTACATGATGATAGGATAATACATACAAAGTATTTTTGGTGTAATTTTGCTTTTTATGAAGATTACACAGCTGATGATGACTGCTACGATGTTTGTGCTTATTGACACCATTGGATGATTATGTTGATTTTGTGATGTTAATTCCCTATGATGATGAATATTTTAAATGTGAATAAAAACCTAGTCCTATTTACTTGTTAATTGGTTTTATTAAATCAAAGTAAGTTCAGTAAGTTTTAAAACGTTTGAATGAATTTAAGTAGAGGTTTCAGTTCTGTATTCTATAAACCTCTCGGAAAGGTTCTCGAGTGGCTACCACGAACCAAAAGACTTAGCTTAGACCGGCTCCCTACAAAGTGGATCGATGATCTGGTGAAAACAGTGGGGAGCCGATGGATGCAGGAGGCGAGCTGCCACTCAAAGTGGCGCTCACTGGGGGAGGCCTATGTTCAGCAGTGGACGTTTATCCAAATTCGTTCAGCCATTTCGGCGTGAAGAGGTAACAAACATACCCTCACACAAGCTTTCGCAATTAGTTTCTTTCGGTAAACGTTGTTCCCAAAATTATACTAAACTTGAAATAAATAACCTAAACTTGATAGTGTTGATGACAACCAAAGATAATATTTTGTTTAATAATTCTAAAAATGGCTGTATTATTATTCTTAAATTCAGTAAATTATTGATTTTTATACGTATTTTTAAGGTACGAATTTTAGTCAAAAGTACCTACACGTTTCAAGAATTCGGGAGTTTTTATAATCTTCATAGGATTTGTGCATCTTACTCTAAGATTTGGCGCAAAGTAAAACTCTAAACTAAAATGTTATCTAAGAAGTGGTTATTATCATTATTATCTAATAGCAAGCAGTAGTAGTAATAGAAATTCTTCAAGAATCAATGCCGAATAAAGACTCGGAAGCTCTCAGAAAAACTCGTGAATTAATGGCAGATCGGAGCTATGAAACTGCAGTCTTTAGTTGATATGTCAGCGTACGGTGAACTCAATAAACAAATCTGGAGTGGAGTTCTCAAAAACTGGAGACAAAACTGAAGACGAGAGTGGTTATTTCATCCAAGCCTGAGATTCTGAGAGAAATCGAGAACTTCTATGGACAGTTATACACCTTGACATGTAAGCCCACTACTAACACAGCTCAGGACACCAGAGCCAAGTTAGTCCGACACTATACCGAAGATATCCCGGATATCAGGCTGTACAAGATTAGAATGGGTCTCAAGCTTCTTAAAAACCACACGGCGCCAGGTGAGGATGGAATTACGACCGAACTTCTGAGAGCAGTACTTATAGTCCTACAGAAGTTATTTAATTCTGTCGTCCTTGAAGGTACAACGCCAGAAGCGTGGCACTAGAGCGTGGTGGTACTCTTCTTCAAAAATGGTGACAACACCTTATTGAAGAACTAGGCCCATCTTGCTTCTCGTGTATAAGCTGTTTTCGAGTCATTACGAATCAATCGACTCCTACGCAGGTTTGATGAATTTCAGTTAGCGTTAGCGTTTGGGATCTTTGCTAGACCCCCAGAGTGGCGGAGAAAATCCCATTGCAAAGAGGCCTGATACAAGGAGACGTTATTTTTCCGAAACTGTACACAAACACGTTGGAAGACGTTTTCAAGCACTTGGAGTGAAAAGGATCTGGCATCTACATAAATGGCGAACACATCACTAACCTTCGTTTTGCCGATGATATTGTAATGGCGGGGTCGCTTAACGACCACAAGTCAGCACCATCCATGTTCCACCTGTACCGGTAATTGTTGGGAACGATACTCTCGAAGTTGTCGACAAATATGTCTACATACTGTCCTACAGACTGTCCAACTTCGACAAAGAGGTCGCGCGAAGAATCCAACTTGGCTGGGCAGCGTTCGAGAAGCTTCGACCCATCTTTTCGTCTAAAATACCGCAAAGCCTGAAAACAAAAGTTTTCGATCAGTGTGTGTTACCAGTGATGGGAACTGAGATATGACCTCTTAGTGATGGCCTCATTTGTAAGCCCAAAATCGTGCTACGAGCTACGGTATTTCCCTGCGAAATAAGATCCGCAATGAGGAGATCTAGAGGAGAACTAAAGTGACCGATATAGCTCTTAGAATTATCAAGTTGAAATGGCGATGGGCAGGCCAAATCGCTCGTAGAACTGACAACCGATGGGAACGAAAGGAGGAGTGGCGACTACGAATTGAAAGACGCAGCGTAGGCTAGCCCCCCACTAGGTGGACTGATGATCTGGAAACCGCGGGGAGCAGGTGGCGAGAAGCCACTCAAGGTGGCGCTTTGTTGGGAGGCCTTTGTTCAGCAGTGGACGTCTTCAGGCTGTTGATAATGGTGATGATGATGACCTAATAATAGTAACCAAAAATAACGTTTTTTCAGCAAAATAGTAAGACTTAAGTAAAACAACATGTAAAATTCAATAGTTATTAAGTACAAAGAGTATTTTTGTAAATAATATTGAGGTAGGACCAGCTTTAAATTACAATTTCAATTGTTTATTTGCATTCCACTGTGTAGTTTTTTTTTTCAAGGGGCATTATTTTTTATTTATTTTTGTTACAATTGTGATTTTTTTGAAACATTATACTTGTTTATAATAAATAACGGCTAATCGTAATTTACTTAATTTTAATATGGGTTTTTTGCTGGTGCCCTAAATCATACGGTAAAATGATAAAAACTCCCAAAACCGCAAAACGTAGGAAGGTACTTTTGACTAAAACTCAAGCATGGAACCTTAAAAATTTACTGCATTTAAGAATAATATTACAGCTACTTAATACAAACAGCAGGCAAATATTATATTTTTGTTCTAATCAACAACACCATCAAGTGAAAACAGTGTTTTCAATCATCCTATATATTCGGTTCGGAGCCAACAAATACTAAAGCACATTAAAAAATATACCTACGTTACTTAAAATAGTATCGTTTTGTCGGATCAAATTAAGCTCTAATTTTGATAATATAAATGGAGCCACATAGACGCTGTATTCCGACATGGATCAACACACGACTTTGCATTTGGTATACAAACTGGAGCCAATAAGTGTTTAAGCATTTCAGAATTTTGGCCGTTAAGGAGTCAATAAAGTTCAAAATTTCAATGAAAAAAAATGCGCGTATATCACTTTCTCAATGAATATGTTTGGCAACGTCGCCTTCAACTTTGCGACGTTGCCACTCCGCATGCGATATATGCAACCGGAGTCGAGTAGTAAGGCGAAAAAGGTGGAGTCAACAATGCACGGCCGTCGGGCTGGATCAACTTTGTGCCCAAGTTGGTATTTATATATATATATATATATATATATATATATATATATATAGCATAAATTGAGCCCATGTTAGTACACCTATTATAAATGATTATTAAAGAATAAAGAGTGTAAATGAAAACGATTTTATTGAAAATTATGTGGATTACCGCAGCGCCTAACGCAGTTTGCACGGTTGATTTTGATACATCTAAACGTTTTTATACCTTGTATGTATTAATTAAAAACAGTATTTCATTATTTTAATTATATTTTTAATTGTGGCATTTGATTAAGGAAGTTATTCCATTTTATGGAGTTATTATTATTACCGAACCAATGTGTTAGAATTAAAAAATTTTGGTCCACACGTGACCGGTATCAGGAGTAGGTACCTAGCTTCAAAGGATGCTAATGAATTCAATTGCACCCAGTATACAAGTCATGTTGTTTGTTTGTTGGAGCGTCTCGAGTATATATACGTCTTCATATGAACGCCGGCGCAGTGTTGTTTCATTGAATTTGACTGTGAGAATGATTTCCCACATTGTGGGCAAATATAGGGCTTTACTCCGGTATGTACCTGAAATAAATAAAAAAATATATCAAACAACACAACACTAAAATAACCGGCCAAGTGCGAGTCGGACTCGCGCACGAAGGGTTCCGTACCATTATCTATAAAAACGAGCGAAAAATCACGTTTGTTATATGGGAGCCCAATAAAATATTGTTTTTAGTATTTGTTGTGATAGCGGCAACAGAAATAAATCATCTGTGAAAATTTTAACTGTCTAACTATCACGGTTCTTGAGATACAGCCTGGTGACAGACGGATGGACGGGCAGATGGACAGCGAAGTCTTAGTAATAGGGTTCGCTTTACCCTTATGGTAAGGAACCCTAAAAGTAGGATATATTTTTTATGTGAATGAATAACGTGACGAGCCAGTCGTTTATCTGATGTTAAGCGACACGGCCGCCCATAACAGTTGCAGTGTCACTCGGAACTTTAAAATAATAAAGTTCCGCGTGACACTGCACTGCGCACGTCATCCTGAGACATCACACCGAATAAAAAATCTAGACTGTGAGATCAGTTCATAGGTCTCATATGCCCAGTAATGTATATGCTTGCACACTACTGCTTCCTATTTTATTATTATTGCATTTAGACTGGCCTCATAGCTCAGTTGGTAGTAGCTCTGCTTTCAGAACTATAAATAATAAATAAAAATAAATATTACTCACATATTGTTTATTAACGGGATATGTAATTTATTTGTTACCGCTACGTTTGCCCATAACTTATTATCATCCACCCGCAACATCTTCAGTTCTTCCGTGACCATGGTGCTTGCAACAGTACCGAAAGATCGGCAACTCGAAACAAATAAATTACATGGTAAATATCCCGTTAATAAACAATATGTGAGTAATGTTAGTGACCATGGAAGTTTAAAATCTTATATAAAAATAAATATGTGTGGAGTTGTGGTCATTTCACACAGCGCCATCTAGCCCCAAACTAAGCATAGCTTGTACTATGGGAACCAGATAACTGATACAATACTTATATACTTTTTGTTTGTAAATACATACATAGAATACAATATAACACCCGGACACAGAACTAACATCTATGTTCATCACACAAATGTTTGTCCTGGGTAGGAATCGAACCCACAGCCCTCAGTTCAGAAAGCAGGTATACTACCAACTGAGCTATCAGGCCCGTCATATAGGTCATCTATAGGTTGTTGGGTCGATTCCCACCCGGGACAAACATTTGTGTGATGAACATTGATATTTGTTCTGTGTATGTGTGTTATATTGCGATGTTCGAAGAACTCCTAACAAACAAAAACCAAATTTTACAGGAGGCGCTAAAAACTGTTCCATTCTCTCTGTTGTTCTGGGCCGTACTGTGAGCTCTTAGCGCGATTCAAATCAGAGCGTATATTAGATCGCAATGTTTTTTTGTATAAATATTTTGACACGCGACCCAATATAGGCTCTCTTTTAAATCGCGCTTAGAGCTCACAGTACGGCCCCTGTTCTGTTCTATTTTATTCTGATTTTTTCTTTTTTATGAAAATTTAAATAAATAAATATGTGTGGACATTTCACACAGCGCCATCTAGCCCCAAACTAAGCAAGCTTGTACTATGGGAACCAGATAACTACATTGCAGTACTACAATGCATGTTGCAATGTATGTTTAAATGGAATGCAGATTAGATACTGGCATTGGTTTTAGGTTTGAACAAGCGGTTTTAGTCAGGAGTTATTGGTTTCACCACTGCCCATTAGAAATATTATTTGGTGGAGTTACAAGCTTTCAGTTCCAGTTTTGCTGCTAATATCTCCTATTACTAACCGGAGTTTATTAGTAATAGGAGATTTCAGCATCAAAACTGGAACATACGTAAATAAAGAGATAATTTTGTTGTAACAAGTTAGGATGTATTAGCAGCTCTTATTGATCTACATGTTAAAGTGCGATTTAAGGAGCTATTTACACGAAATCTTAAAAAAATATCTTAAAGCAGTTTTCACCAGTCGATGTAAAATTGGATACTAAGTCGAATGGCATAGATAACTCATTTTGACCCCTAGTGTCAGTTAGGTGGTCTTCGAACATCGTCGTCGGTACTCGGTATGTATTTACAAACAAAAAGTATCTATATACGGTGACCATAAATTGATATATTATCCCGAAAGGGGGTAATTCTACACCCCAAGGTAGACAATGTTTCTTCTACGACATTACTAAATTAATAGTTTTTATTGAAGAAATGCCATGTTTACTTTCGAAGATAGCCTTAGCGCAGCTGGGTTGTTGAACTTCGTCCTTGACTGAGTGCACATAAATGAGTTTAACGACCTGTGTATAGAAATGAATTTATAGTATCTTGTTAACTCTCGTAGATATCGCAAGTGTAATTTTGCGAGTGGATTTATTTTTTACCATGGAAGATTGGAAACACCCAGTTTCAAGTAAGACTCTCACAACTTGTAGGGTATCATGGTCCCAGTCCTCCCATTTCGGGATAACATACCAATTCAAGGTCACCTTGTATAAGTATTACAGTGCAAGCTATGCTTAGTTTGGGGCTGGATGACGTTGTGTGACCTATATTCAGAAGAGAACGGTCTTCAGGCCGTTGATGATGATGAAGATGATGATGATGATGATGATGATGGTGGTGGTACTAACCCGGTCGTGTCTGTTTAGTGCCGCTTTATGTTTGAACGCTTTTGGACATCGAGTACATTGAAATGGTCGCTCGCCGGTGTGAGTGCGTGCGTGGATCTGAGAATAAAAGAGAAAGATTGTAGGCGACGCGCCTCCTTCAATCTGTTATAAAAAAAATTAAGTTTAAATTAGAATGTTACGAATCGAATATGTACCAATGTGACTTAATACTCTGTCATTGATTTTCATTTGACGGGCCCGATAGCTCAGTTCGTAGTATTTATGACTTTTAAAGCAGTATCGCCTGCTCAGCGTAATCTACAGATTAATTTGTAAAGGAAAAATTAGAATCACGAGCGCTGGTGATTCTAATTTTTCCTTTACAAATTAATCAGTTGGTAGTATCACTGCCTTCTGATTTGAGGGCTGTGGGTTCGATACCTACCCAGGACTAACATTTATGTGATGAACATAGATGTTTGTTCTGCGTCTGGCTGTTATAGTGTATTCTATGTATGTGTTTTCAAACAAAAAAGTATCTAAGTATTGTATCAGTTATCTGGTTCCCATAGTACAAGCTATGCTTGGTTTGGGGCTAGATGGCGCTGTGTGAAATGTCAACACATATTTTTTTTTATGTGAAATACACCTCTGAAGACTTTTAGCTACCAATTTCTTTTAATTTTCCTCGCTTTAGAAGATATCCCCTGAGATATCCGACGTCGCTTACAAAGATAGTTTGAATATTTGTACTTTCTTCTTCTTCGTTAATGGCCTCCATTACTTATGAAGCTTCCGTATCCAAAGGGTAAATCGAACCCTATCGCTAAAGTCCGCTGTCTGTCTGTCCGTCAGTCACCAGGCTGTATCTCATGAACACCTTGTACATCTTGGGCTACATTGTTGGAGGTTTAGTAAGGATCCCAATATTTTTGGAAAATACAATATATCCTATGTCACGCGAGGATAGTGCAGCTTCCCAATAGTGAAAAATTTTTCTAATCGGTTCAGTAGTTTCGGAGCCTGTTCAATGCAAACAAACAATCTAATCTTCCCTCTATAATATTGCATTGAAGATGTATATAGATGGTACAGAACCCATCGTGCGCAAGTTCGACTCGCACTTGGTCGGTTATTAGTAGTATTTTAGTAGGGATGCGCCGAATATTCGGTAATTATTCGGTATACCGAATATTCGGCATATTTTTCCATGTTCGGTATTCGGCCGAATATTTACCGAATATTTTATTAAAGACTTTCCGTTAAATAGTTCTAAAATTATCTTTTATGGGAACTCATTCTAAGATAATCAGAGCACTTTATAATGGTTTTTCTAGATACTGATAACATGCTCTAGGCCCTAAACGCTTGGTCACCAGAAAACTATGATATTTTGTGTCTAACGGGCACTACCGACCTTATAGAGCGTGCAATTTGGTCCAATATCTAATTTGAATAATTGTGTTTAGGTAAGTACAATGTTTTTTCGATGGTACAATACAAAAATGTGCTAAATACAACGTTTCGATCGTTTCTAAGAATGCCGTTATTCATGTGTTTTTTGTTCGTTTTTTTTTTTAAATTAAATTAATTATTTACATACACTTTAATAGCAATTTCATAGGATATTTTCATAAAAATAGAGATTTTATACAAAAATAGTAGAATAATTAATATTGTTTCCATTGCAGTGGAACTTTTGTTGAAGTTTTATAGCGACTGAATGTACGGGAAAAATCGTGTAAAATAAACCGAATAGTTCGGCCGAATATTCGGTTAGGTAAGCTCTAAACCAAATAATGTTCGTTATTCGGTTCGGTTCAAAATTCCATGTTCGGCGCATCTCTATATTTTAGTAAATAATTACCTAATTTAGTTAGGAGTTTTGGCGGAAACGCGGAAAAGTTCGCGTCGTTGCATTGTATTTTTTCTCAAAACTTGTGCTTTTTCCAGCGTTAATGTTTATTTGTGGCGTTTTACGCATTAAGTCCTGAATTACGAGCATGAGTGTGGGCAAGTGATATAATGTGGAGAACGTGAGTTTTCGTTTTGCTTCCAAAATTCCATAGAAGCTTCTAGTAAAGTTGCCACCACTTTACTGGAGCATGACTTAGACCGGACTATGACTGAGACTTACGTAAAATATTCTATAACACGATGAAAAGTTTCAATACTTGACATTGACACTGGCTAAATAAATTATGTCTGAAGCCAAAATATAAGAAAAAAATTACCTGTAGTCGTTGTTTTACACTAAACCGCTTGGTGCAGACGGTACATTCGTACGGTTTCTCTCCGGAATGGGTCCGCAAGTGTTGAACCAAAGACGCCTTGCTCTGTAATAAAATAATAATAATAAAAAAAAATATAGAAATAGTTTAGAAATAGAAATAAAATAGTTTATAATATGCCACACCATGCCTCATACTATTTCAGCCGTCGGTCCCGGCTGCTGTCGTAAGACAATAGTCGTTAAGCCAAGTCAGAAGCCTTTAGACGGCCTTAAAAATTCTGACACCAAGGTTGACCACTTGCCTACACAAGAAGAAGACGCCTCGAAGAAAAGGGCCACGGGCAAATGCCAGTAAATAAAAAAATGTATAAACTCACCATACACTTGTTTCCGCACAGTTCGCAGACGGCGGGCGAACGGCGAACTGTTACAGCGCCGTGCGAGCGCGCGTGATGCGCGCCCAGTGCTTGCGCGCTCGCGAACGTTCGCGAACACTGACCGACACAAGGGGAATACACGGGACAATTGGCATGATGTCTACTATTAAAAATGAACAAGTAAATATTACTTTCATAAAGAAGATTAAAAATGAATGCAATAATTGAAATAATAAGTAAAATCGGTAAATAAATCACGGAGTAATAAGCTTTTAAAGTTTCTACAGGAGGCATCTCCTGTCCCTTTCTCGCGAAACAGAGCGCCCCCACAGTTACTATGAAAAACCCACCTGTGACGTCACATGCCAAAGAGATTGTATGTAATGCTACCACAGCTTAGTAATGCAGTACTATGAACGACGTTGCTCTGACGTCACTGGCCGTTTGAGCTATCTCTTTCTATTCCGGTTTTTAAAATGCTTGTAACTTTGTTATTTTTTGAGATATTTTATTATTGTTTTCACAAATGTTTATCTTTTGAGGAATATTATTAATTTATGCAAAAATAAAATTTTAGTCAACATGCCTATTCTATTCACATTGTGCACTTTGTGATTTTATCTGCTTAGTAATTATAATAATATGATTTAATATGGCTTGTGAAAGTGCTATGAATAGCCTATTTGCAATAAAATACTGATTTTGATTTTGATTTTTAATAGGCATTAGCGATGGCAAATAATGCGATTTTGCGTTTTCATAAACATGTTCATGAGTCTTAGCATGCTAATTGCTACTGCTATGCTATTTGCTAAGATGACGATAATAATTGTTAAAATGAAATGAAAAAACGGGCAACGTGTCTTTATTACTCAAACTAATTACTACACTAACTGGAACTACTACTAAACTACCTAAGTACTACAAATAACATTTGAACTGTAAACTAGCCGGGATGGCCTATATACAGTCCAAATGCTCCAGCCCACTGCCGGTAGGTAGCGTACCCAACATGCTGGCAGCATTGAGGAGTTGAATTGCAATGCTAATGCGTTGGGCCATATAAGTGCCTGCATTTTGGTCACGCGTCGCATTGTCCAGGCACTCTGATAAACTTTGGAAAACGCGATCAAAAATGATTTAAAAATGAAATGACAATTAAAAATGAGTTAAAACCCGAAATTAAATTTCACATTTCACAGTTTCGCAACTAACAGTGGTATTCATAAACAAAGGTTGAACAAACCCCGAAAATATATCATTCAACTTTTACCTAGATCTAGAGATTAAATGCGTAATCATTTTTCTTTCACTTTCATAAACAATCACTGGAGAAACCCCTAACGGAACTGCATTTTAATTAAATACTCTACGATTTCAGTCAAGTTGTCTATGAAAATTCTGTCGAGTGTCATTTTGACGCGACTTTTGAACTACCAAAAGTCGCGCCAAAATGTCACCCGTCACTCACTCACAAAAAGCTTAAAAGAAATATTATTTTTGTATTTTTGTATGCCTATTTTGTGTTAAATATATTATTTTAACTGGTAAATGTTGAATAAACGGTACCGATATACCTAATTCGTATTTTAAATATCACGACAATTCACAAAATAATAAAATAACACGAAATGAAAGCAAGTGGGCCGATTGGTTGACGAAATTCGGACAATCAGCATTCGGATCATGCCAGATTGGGGGCTGCTTTTGTTTATTAAATGCATAAAGCTAGAATTTGCCGCACAGCGCCTGAATCATCCTCTAGAGGAGCCCCCACCTCGACTATGAATTCCAGTGTTAGTAAATCTAATTTGCGAAATGGTAATAGAATTTTCACATGCTAAAAATGAATGCAAATGCTAATGAATCCGTCACTACCACATAATGCGTTGCGACACCGCACAAACAGCGATCTTGTGAACAAGACACACCGTGTGGACCGGTCCTTAGAACGTCACACCATCTCTGTTTAAAGACAGAGACAGGTGATGCCTCCTCCAGAAACTTTAAATGCTAATTACTCTGTGTTTTATTTCCCGATTTTACCAATTCTTTCAGTTCTTGCTTTCATTTTGAAGGTTCCATACCCAAAGGGTAAAACGGACCCTATTACTAAGGCTCCGCTGTCCGTCTGTCACCAGGCTGTATCTCATGAACCGTGATAGTTAGACAGGTGAAATTTTCACAGATGATGTATTTCTGTTGCCTCTATAACAACAAATACTGAACAAACAGAATAAAATAAATATTTAAGAGGGCTCCGATACAACAAACGTGATTTATTTGCTTGTTTTTATAGATAATGGTTAGGAACCCTTCGTGCGCGAGTCCAACTCGCACTTGGCCGGTTATTTTAGTTTTAATGTTAAGGCGAAGGGTAGGGTAAACAAGGTGTTTTTTTGGCACGTTTCCTGAAGAGATTAGAGCATGTGGAGCTTTGAATTAATTCAACTCTATAGATAAAAATCGCAAACATATTTAAAAAAATTTGGTTGTACCCATTTTATACAGTTTCTATCAAATATATTTATACAAAAAATAATAGTACATGCCCAACAAAAATTCACATAATTATTGTGATGAGTTCATAATTTTGAAAAATACTATACTAACATAGATATTAATTAAAATCCTCCAAAATCAGTCTTTTCGTGCGTTGTCCTTATCGTAAGCGCCACGCGGAAGTTCAGACTGAACTGATATTTAAGTCTACGACGTTAAGGTCGATGCTTCTTTGAACGAACCTGCTTATATGGTCCTGCCCTTCGCCTTAAGGTATTGGGTAACTCACCACGGCACAAGTGCTTGTGCTCTGAGGAACATGATTCTTCATATGTTTCTTTAATAATTCGTCTGATAAAAGACTAATACCGCAATGGAGACATGGACTGAAATTATTAAAAACCTTTTTAATAAAATAAGGGATGAAATATACTTAGATTGTATTGTTATAGCCCCCCCACATAGGTGGACCGTCTGGTAAAAACTGCGAGCCGATGGATGCAGGACGCGAGCAGCCGCTCAAAGTAGCGCTCTGTGGGAGAGGCATATGTTCAGCAGTGGACGCCTTCAGGCTGTTGATGATGATCCATATAGAAATACGAATAATTTTTTCAGTTGGTAGTAGCTCCACTTTGGGCGGCTGCTCACCTGCTGCATCCATCGGCTCCCAGTTTTCACCAGTCGGTCCAACTAGTGGGGGGCCGGCCTACGCTGCTTTTCCGGTTCGTGGTCGCCACTCGAGAACCTTTCTTCCCCATCTGTTGTCAGTTCTACGAACGATGTGGCCTGCCCTTATTTATACAAGGTGACCTTGGATTGGTATGTTATCGCGAAATGGGGGGACTGGGACCATGATACCCTACAAGTTGTGAGAGCCTTACTTGAAACTGGGTGTTTCCAAACCTCCATGGTAAAAAATAAATCCACTAGCAAAATTGCACGTGCGATCGCTACCAGAGTTAACAAAATACCATAAATTAATTTCTAAACACAGATCGTAAACTCATTTATGTGCACTCGGTCAAGGACGAAGTTCAACCACCCTGCGCTAAGGCTATCTTTGAACGTAAGCTTTACATGGCATTTTTTCAATGAAAAATTATTAATTTAGTAATGTCGTAGAAGAAACATTGTCTACCTTGGGGTGTAGATTTACCCCCTTTCAGGATAACATACCAATTCAAGGTCACCTTGTATAGTATCTTACCGCAAATTGGTATCACATCCTCCACTATCATCATCCAAATGTCTTAACAGGGCGTCTTTATTCTTAAACCGTGAGTGACAGTCCTCACATTCTAGCTCTACATCGAGCGGATCCGATTTCTGGAACATTAAACCATAACAAATCAAAGTTGGTGGTAGGACTTTTCTGCAAAGTTCGTCTAGGTACGTACCACCGCTTTGCCAGTTACTCTGCCGGCAAGCAGTAGTGTTCAAGCACTACTGTGTTCCTGTTTGAAGGGCATTTAAATATTTATTAATTTCTGTTTTACAGTATTTGTTGTTATAGCGGCAACAGAAATACATCATATGTGAATATAAATAAATAAATAAATATAAATATGTGTGGACATTTCCCACAGCGCCATCTAGCCCCAAACTAAGCATAGCTTGTACTATGGGAACCAGATAACTGATACAATACGTATATACTTTTTTTTCTATATACATACATACATACATAGAATACAATATAACACCCAGACACAGAACAAACATCTATGTTCATCAAACAAATGTTTGTCCCGGGTAGGAATCGAACCCACAGCCCCCCGTTCAGAAGGCAGGGATACTACCGACTGAGCTATCGGGCCTGTGAATATTTCTACTGTCTAACCATCACGGTTCATAAGATACAGCCTGGTGACAAATGGACAGGTAGATAGATAGAAAATTCTTTATTGCCCAAAAAAAAAATAGTACCTCTTTTTACCATTTGGGTACAAAATCCTTAAAATAATTCTTACCCTTTTATGAGCTCGCTTGATATGTAAAACCAATCCTCTTCTACCCACAAATTTCTCGCCGCAAATGCCGCAAGCATTCCCAACCGACGCCGGGTGCCGCACCCTTGTATGGGTGAGGAAACTGGTGCGGCGGTCGAAAGTGGCACCGCATATAAGGCAAGGGAACTTAACGCCGTCATGCCAGCGCATATGTTCCTTCGCCTTTTGGTTCGATTTCGATATGTTACCGCAAATTTTGCATATGTATTTTCTGGAATTATCAATTCAATCAATATATATGAATCAATGAGTGAATAAATGAATATGAATCAATGGTGAATCAATGGATATAAAAAAATCAATACGAGTCAATGAATCAATGAATATGAATGAATGAATGAATACGAGTCAATGAGTCAATAAATATAAATGTATATGAATCAATGAATCGACGATTATGAATCAATGGATTTATAAATGAATAAATGAATGAATAATCAATAAGTCAATCAATCAATGAATCAACTATGGGACCTAGATAACTGATGCAATACATATAATTATATTCTTTTTGTTTGTAATTACATAGTACATACTGACTGGCCTGATAGCTCAGTTGGTAGTAAACCCTGCCTTCTGAACTGTGAGCTGTGGGTTCGATTTCCTACCCGGGACAAACATTTGTGTGATGAACATCGATGTTTGTTCTGTGTCTGCGTGCTATATTGTATTCTATGTATGTATTTACAAACAAAAAAAAGTATATACATAGTACAAGCTATGCTTAGTTTGGGGCTAGATGGCGCTGTGTGATGTGTCCACACATATTTATTTATTTATTTATACATACCGTTCATGGGATATAAGAGTATGTCCTTTTAGAGAGCGAACATCAGGCCATCGCATTTTGCAAACTGGGCAACATTCCGGACCCGCGCTCTGTAATAAAATAAAATATGTGAAGACATTTCACACAGCGCCATCTAGCCCCAAACTAAGCATAGCTTGTACTATGGGAACCAGATAACTGATACAATAATTCACACATAGCAAAAATAGCGTCTAATCAATTTTATGGAAACGTACGACGTGACGAGCAAGTCTTTCACCTGGTGTTAAGCGACACGGCCGCCCATAACAGTTGCAGTGTCACTCGGAACTTTAAAGTTTCGCGTGACACTGCACTGCGCACGTCATCCTGAGACATCACATAGTCTAGTAACCAGTCCAAATTACTAGACTATGAGATCAAGTCATAAAATCTCATTTGCCCAGTAATTTCACTACCTACAATGCTCTTCAAACGAAAACACAGTAGTTGCACACTACTGCTTGGAGGCAGAATAACTGACAAAGCGGTGGTACCTACCTAGACGAACATTGCAAAAAGGTCCTACCACCCTATAAAACAAAACTGTCGAAAGTCTAAAAGGATTTCATTAAACTCATTTGTAACTTAAAGTGCAAACAGTTTTTGCATAAGTACTGCTTTAGTAAGTATTGTATTTGGATAGAACAAGTTAAAACAGAGTCACAAAAGTGTGGCTGGCTCGAAATTAATACAAAATATTGAAAGGCCGATGGATGCAGGAGGCGAGCAGCCGCTCAAAGTGGCGGCGCTCCCTGGGGGTGGCCTGTTCAGCAGGGGACGTCTTCAGGCTGTTAATGATGATGATGATTGAAAAGCCAAATGATTTTGGTATCACTTTATTAATAGAAGAACAGTATCAATCGATCGATCACATTTTATTATCAAAATGTTCAATTTAATGTTATAAAAAAAAAAAGATTTCTCAGTAAAAAAATTCTTTCGGGTCGTGGTTCTTAACAGATAATAATTATGATGCCAATTCTTTGTCAGCTTTAACAGTTTTTTATTATTGGACATTTTTATCATTGGCTTTTTATGTTTGGATATGTTTATCATTGGCTTTTTTATGTTTAAACATTTTTATCATTGGCTTTTTTATGTTTAGACATTTTTATCATTGGCTTTTTTATGTTTAGACATTTTTATCATTGGCTTTTTTATGTTTAGATATTTTTATCATTGGCTTTTTTATGTTTAGACATTTTTATCATTGCCTTTTTTATGTTTGGACATTTTTATTTTTGGTAATTTTTATCAATGAATCATCTTTATTAATAGACATTGGCTAAGGACATTTCCATATTCCCTATTACTAAGACTCCGCTGTCCATCTGTCACCAGGCTGTATCTCATGAACCGTGACAGTTAGACAGTTGAAATTATCACAGATGATGAATTTCTATTGCCGCTATAACAACAAATACTAAAAAAAAAACAGAAAAAATAAATATTTAAGGGGGCTCCTATACAACAAACGTGATTCTTTGCCGTTGCTATAGAATAGGCTTGTGTCCTGCTATTTTTTTATTGCATTTAATAATATCCCTCAAAAAATTAACAGTCGTGAAAACAAAAATTAAATATCTCAAAAAATGACAAAGTTACAAGTATTTTAAAATACAAGAATAGAAAGAGACAGTTCAAACGCGCAGTGACGTCACTTCTTCCACCTTCATAGTACCTCATTACTAAGCTGTGGTAGATTTACATACAATCTCTTTCCATGTGACATCATATCCCAAAGTTACATAGCAGCTGTGGGGATACCTGTTCTGCGAGAAAGGGACAGGCGTGTAGATTTTTTTACTGTCATTTAATTTAAGACCATTTATAAATTAAATTATTTTACTTTTATTACCAACAATAATAATAATAAATAAATAAATATATATGTGTGGACATTTCACACAGCGCCATCTACCCCCAAACTAAGCAAAGCTTGTACTATGGGAACCAGATAACTGATATAATACTTAGATACTTTTTTGTTTGTAAATACATGTATACATAGAATACAATATAACACCCAGATGCAGAACAAACATCTATGTTCATCACACAAATATTTGTCCCGGGTAGGAATCAAACCCACAGCCCTCAGTTCAGAAGGCAGGGATACTACCAACTGAGCTATCAGGCACGTCAAAAAAAATATATGATTAATAGGTTTAAAAACGTTCATGTATGTTCAGCAGTGGACGTCTCCAGGCTGTTGATGATGATGATGATGAGTAAAATCTTACCCAATAATGTTTAATAACTTACCGGATCATGTCTGTCCATATGATTCCTGTAAGTCACCTCCGTCATGAACCCTTTATAGCACAGTTCACATTTGTACACCGAATTTATATAGTTCGCAGTTTCTTTACGCTTCAGTACATCCTGTAACTGTTCTTCTTCACTCAAAAACACTAATTTGTGTTCAATTTCATTGTTTTCTGCAACATTATCTGTGTGTTCCATTAAATGTTCGTAATTTGTGGCATTTTCATTGGGACTTATGGAATGTTCATTGTGGTTTGTGATATGTTCATTGGGACTTGAGGCATGTTCATTGGGACTTATGGTATGTTCATTGTGGTTTGTGATATGTTCATTGTGGTTTGTGACATGTTCACTTCCATTTGTATCGTTCTCAGTTTTTCCATGAACATTCTCATGTTTTCCATCTCTTTTGGACTTCCTCCGTCTCTTTTTAAATTTCTTCGATAAAGGTTCTTCGTCACTGTCTAATTCAAACACTAAACGGGGGTGAGGCCTGCAGTGACGTCCCTCCATCCCTACAATATGTTTGTCACTGTTTATGCCAAGCTGTATTTCTAAGCTGTTGTTTCCCATGTCATCTGTTTTGATAGATAGACATGCATTTTCGAAGTTTTCTTCGTAATCATTCATATCTCCCGCTTCATTCACATCAAGTTTAACATCAGAGCTACTTTCTGGTATCTCCTCTTTTATTTTAATAGTGATATCTACGTTTTGTATGAGTTGCATGGTGTATGGATAGAAATTGTATGAGTTTGAAATGCTTTGTAGATGATACATTGTTATCTGAAACAAAAAAAATAATAGGATGAATAAATAAATAATAACTATGTGGACATTTCACACAGCGCCATCTAGCCCCAAACTAAGCAAAGCTTGTACTATGGGAACCAGATAACTGATTCGATACTTAGATACTTTTTTGTTTGTAGACACATACATAAAATACAATATAACACCCAGACGCAGAACAAACATCTATGTTCATCCATAGAGCATTTATAAAAGGAGGTGGGAAGGTAAGGCGTACCCCGCCCCTGCCGGTCATATGGCGCTATTTAGTCATCTACAATATCATAGTATGTGTAAACACTATGCAACTAGTAACTACGCTAGAAAATATAACGGTTTTCTTGTTTTAAGATGGTGTGCGGCGAGCGTTTACACACGACGTTTGCGCATGTGCTGTACGTGTCTACCTCGTCCCCCGTAGAAATTGGCAGAAAATGGTGCTTGCTGTTTATAACTTTAACATCTCCATTTATAGATGCTCTAAGATGTTCATCACACAAATGTTTGTCCTGGGTAGGAATTGAACCCGCAGCCCTCAGTTCAGAAGGCAGGGCTACTACTAACTGAGCTATCAGGCCCATCATCACATCACAAATATTATAAACTCGAGAAGCTCTCGCTAGATGGATCAAGGGTCAGATTCAGGAGGCAGTACTCCTTGACGCAACACATATTGTTAGGAGGTTCCTCTTTCTGCAGCCCTGACCACCAGTAGCTTGGTGCCCCGCTGCCGGCGGCACTCTGGATTTAATTTTTTTTAGGTATTTTTGTGTTATTTTTATTGTAAATTAGTGAATTAGTAATAATAATTAATAATAATGCTATCAAAAAATTAAATGTGAAATGAGAGCCATGTTCAATATTATGTATGATTTATATGCCTTGGTTGTTGACTTCAACAAAAGCAATGAGAACTAAATGGGTGCAATGGTTGGTCAATCCTGCCATTAAATTATAATACATATAAAAACATAAAATATGATTTCTTCTTATAACTTAGGATTATAATATTGATATAAATATATTGATTGAGGCATATTGTCTGAAAAACAAAAACAACCTGGCCATGTTCCACGAGGAGCATATCCATCATGTGCTGCGAAGTGTGGCACCGTTCTTTGAACATTTCGAACTTGTTCAACATCATGGCGCAGTAGCTACAAGCATACTGTAGGTTGTTGGTGGATTGTTGCCACTGAAACAAGAAGATATCTTTTTTATCAAAAAGGTTATTTCTCTCTCTTTATTAATTTTTACATCATTCTTGCTGAGTCCGAGAGAGAAGAAGATATTGATACGAAGACACAACACAAATAACACCCAGACACAGAACAAAAAATCTATGTTGATCACACAAATGTTTGTCCTGGGTAGGAATCGAACCCACAACCCTCGGTTCAGCAGGCAGGGCTACTACCAACTGAGCTATTGGGCCCGTCAAACGGGAAGCAGCTTCATTATCACACTGAAGACATACACTGCTGAACATAAGCTTCCATGCGGCTGGCGCGGCTTTGACCGGGCCTCATACGTACCACGACAAAATTTTCTAGACACTTTTTCTCGTGAGAAACCTTGACAAGACCATGGTAGTGCTTGTGTATCTCGCTCATTTCATTTCATTTCATTTCTTCCGGAGCCCGGTTAGCAAACAAAACGAATAGGTAAAAGCTAGGTATTCTTACCCTCAGTCCAGTTATATTCTCATATGCGGTTTTTAGGCGGTATTTACATATATCGTACAAGTTCACGTTTGTAGCAAAGCAAATTCGACAAGCCATTAGATTTTCCATTTGATTTTATTATGTGTTATGTGTAATAATAAACTTGTAATATTCAACTACCTAGCAAAGAGTATATAAAGAGATCCCTGTTATTTAAATTAAATTATATACTCTTTGACAGTGAGTTTTTTTTTTCTTATATTTTGGCTCCACACATAGTGTATTTAGTGTCAAGTATTGTAATTTTTCATCATGTTAATAGAATATTTCACGTAAAGTCAAGTCTTAAATTCGTTTGGGCCCCACTAATATATTATAGTCAAATTAACGTGATACAACTCGTTTAAGTGCATTTGGTCAAGGACGAAGTTCAACCATCAAGCTGCGCTAAGGCTATCTTCGAGCGTAAACTTTACATGGCATTTCTTCAATGAAAATCTATTAACTTAGAAAAGTTGAAGAACCTTGGTGTATAGATTTACCTCGTTTCGGGATAATATACCAATTCGAAATCAGGTAGTATAGGTCTACCTATTCTTTGCGTATAATTATTGTGCCTAGTGTTTAAATTGTGAATGGAATTATAATATTTATATTGACAAAATCCATTGCATATTATTTACTGTGCACCTGATAGTAAAGAGAAAAGTCATTTAGGTACTTACTAGCTGCGCCCCGCGGCTTCACCCGCGGATCAAAAGTAGCCTATGCATAGCCTATGGGTTGTATTTCAAGAAACACGCGTGGCAATTCAAACATTTATTACATGTCAGCCAGTAGGTACAAACACGCTTGTATATTACAAACAAAATATAGCAGAAATACCAAAAGCAAGAGCGAGAGCGATCGTAAAAATTTTTTTGGTTGCTGTATTGTATTTCGAAAAACACGTGTGGCAATTAAAACATATATTACATGTCCGTAAGTACAAACGCGCTTGTATATTTTCCAAAGTGCGAGCGAAAGCGAGCGCGATAAGTTTTTTTAACATACTTTACCTTTACTACTTATTTGCTCTCGCGGGACGCTTTGAATCAATCGTATCCCACAGGAAACATTAAGGTTTCCAGGATAGAAAGTATTGTGTTTTTTTAGTACGTTCCTGAGTGTGTAGTATAGTGTAATATCATTTTAATTAGTTTTATGATAAGAAGTTGAGTGAGATAATTTTATCCTACAGGAACTATTCATTTATACGGAAAGTAACAAACATACACACATACACACAAACTTTCGCCTTTATAATATTAGTGTGATGTGATAGTGTGATGATAGTAACATGACAAATACTAAATACAACTAAACTACCTATTCTGTAAATCTAAACTACTTCCAAACTAAAACCTTAAAATAAAATTAACAATATGATACATCCATCGAGGAAAGAACCCTTACAGGAGAATTGCTGGTGAGTCCGATTCCTTAACAAATATGTCTTTTAGCACATATAGAGCTCCGAACTCGAGCGCACTATATCAGTTACAGTTACGTACGAACAGAAGTTAGATCTGTGAGCACGTGTCTGTAACTAATGAATACGTACCCTGCGTGGGCTCGTATCAGGGGGTCTAGCAAAGATACCAACCACCAAAGACTTGACCTAAGACCTATGTAATAGGGCGAATTCTGTGCCAACCACTAACGCTAACGCCTTGATATGAACTTCTTGGTTCCTAGACCATAAAGGAATCGTGACAAACGTTGTCATGTCATTAGTTTTCTCCATTAATTCTCATGTCACCTAAATGTTTTATTATGTGCTGTTTTAAAGCTGAATAAAGCTAAGTTTCTCAGTCTATTCGTATTTATTATGCATCAATTTATTCAGCTTTAATTTTTTTGAGAACATGTATAAAGAACAATCGCCCCCGGCAACTTCTCCGTCTTCAAATATCTCGCGCTACTTGCGCCCAGAACGCTTCGATGTGGAACCTACTGCTGCTGCTTCAGACTTGAAATGGACCCATTGACGGTATTCTTTTGAAAACTTTTTATCTGAAGAAGCACCTTCTACTTCTGAAATATTTAAATACAAGATTCTCGTAAACCATATCTCACCAACAATATTCAACCTCATACGAGAGTGCAATGAGTATAGTGTTGCTATTAAAATACTAGACAATACTTACGAGAAAAGGAGGAATATTACACTGGCCCGCCATCATTTGGCTTCTAGAAAACAGCAGTTAGGGGAATCAATTGCAGAATACTCGAGAGCTCTTACCTTACTCGCTCATGACTGCCACTTCCAAGCTGTTACCGCTAAAGAACATCAAAATGAAACTATTCGTGGAGCACTCATTGCAGGTATTAATTCTAAAAAGATCCAAGAACGACTGCTGGAGAAATGTACAATGACTTTAGAAGAGACATTGAATTTAGCGATTTCCCTCGAAAGCGCAGAAAGTACATCTCATGCAATAGAAACCAATGCAAGTCCCGCTTCATTCAATGCTATTACAGAAGTAGTTACTCCAGAGAGGCCACATCTCACACCATTGTCCGCGGCTGTTCCTCAAAATGACCGCAGAAGATGTTTCTTTTGTGGAGGCTATATACATCAAAGAATTAAATGCCCAGCATACAACGTGGAATGTCAACTCTGCTCAAAAAGAGGCCATTTTGCTAAAGTTTGTCGTTCTACTCCAACGAAACAAAACACACAAGCTGCTGCTACTGTAGGGAATGACTTTCAAGAATCAAGTTTATCTGCAATATCCGCCGCCTCTCCTTCAAGCTTGCGTAGAGCAACTATACCTGTTACTGTTAACGATTATCGAGCCGACGCTCTAGTGGATACAGGAAGCTCTATCAGTTTTATCGACAGCAAATTGGCTCAAACTATGAAACTCAAAAGAAAGCCATGTAAACAAGCCGTAACTCTTGCTTCACGTAATCATGTCTCTTATGTCACTGGGCTATGCTATGCAACTATACAAATCGATCAACATGTTTACAAACATCAACCACTGCTTATAGTAGATGACCTCTGCGTGGATATTATTATCGGTCATGATCTTCTGAAGAACCATTCGTCTCTTGAACTCCAGTTTGGTGGCGACAAAGAACCACTGAAAATCTGTAATGTACTTGAAGCTTCCGTCCCACCAGCATCTTTACCAATTTATCGCCTAATATTAAACCAATTGCCATCCGATCCAGACGCCACTCTGAAGAAGACCAGTTATTTATATCAAATGAAATATCCAACCTCCTTAAAGACAATGTCATTGAGCCTAGTGTGTCGCCCTGGAGGGCACAAGTTCTGGTTGCTGGAGGGGGCAGCCACAGGAAACGCCTGGTAATTGATTACTCGCAGACCATCAATCGATACACGGAGTTAGATGCTTATCCTTTACCAAGTATCGATTCTATTGTCACTCAAGTCGCCAAATATAACTATTTTAGTCAGATAGATCTTAAGAGCGCTTACCATCAGGTGAAAATCCTTCCCAAAGAAAAAATCTATACAGCATTTGAAGCATGCGGTAGTCTTTACCAGTTCACCAGAATACCTTTTGGGATAACAAACGGAGTCGCTGCATTCCAAAGAACTCTTCATTTTATCATAAGTGCTGAACAATTGAAGGGGACCTATGCGTACTTAGATGACGTTACTGTCTGTGGGATGGACAAACAAGATCACGAAACAAACTTACGCAGATTCATGGCTGCTGCTGAAAAATATAAACTCACTCTGAACACTGAAAAATGTGTATTTGGAACGGAATCTATTAATATTCTTGGCTATACTATTCACAAGAACTCGATCAAGCCGCATAAATCATGATTGGACCCTCTAATAAATCTACCTGTTCCATCAGATGCAGCAGCCTTGAAAAGAGCACTAGGGCTATTTGCTCACTATTCAAAGTGGATCGTCAATTTCTCCGCAAAAATCAGACCGTTGGTAGATGCTACTTTTCCGTTGTCACAAGAGTCAATAAATTGCTTTGCCAATCTCAAGTCGGACGTCGCTGAATCAACTCTCGCCGCTATCGATGATAAACAAATCTTTTCAGTTGAAACTGACGCTTCAGAATATGCAATTGCTGCAACTTTATCACAGGAGGGCCGCCCTGTCGCGTTCTTTTCACGCTCACTCAACAATTCCGAACGTCGACAGCCCTCTATTGAAAAGGAGGCTAGCGCCATCGTAGAGGCCTTGAGAAAATGGCGCCACTTCTTGATCGGAAGACATTTTTGCTTGTTACAGATCAGCAATCCGTGTCATTTATGTTCGATCAGAGACATTCAAGCAAAATTAAAAATGAAAAGATCAAAAGATGGCGCCTCGAACTGTCTTGTTACAAATACGATATTATTTATCGCCCAGGCAAACAAAACCTAGCTGCCGACGCATTATCTAGAGTTTGCGCCCTAATGGATACTACTTCTAATAAGTTATCAGAACTGCATAACTCTTTATGTCATCCAGGCGTCACAAGAATGATACACTGGATTCGAGCAAAGAACTTACCGTACTCCATTGAAGAAGTAAAAAGAATGACTGCTGCATGCCCAGTCTGCGCTGAAGTAAAGCCTAGATATGTAAAAAATGAAGGACAACTCATAAAAGCGACAGCACCTTTCGAGCGTCTAAATTTAGACTTCAAAGGGCCTCTTCCATCCAATACTTCTAACAGATATATTTTAACGATAATCGATGAGTATAGTCGCTTTCCCTTTGCCTTTGCTTGTAAGGATATGTCATCGGAAAGTGTGGAAAAATGTCTTAGAGAACTTTTCTCTTTTTTTTTTCTTGAAGTAACCGAGAAATCAATCATTTTTTGGTTTATTTAAAAGCCCACAGATCTAAAATATTTTAACTATTAAAAACTTATTTCGACATGCAAGAAGAAGAAGAAGAACATATCAAAAAAAGGTCAAAAACGAACGTTACGCGCCATGTTAATGTTAATTCGAGGATACAATAAAATTGCCATAATGAATACGTACATATTATTATATCTAAGTACCTACCCTTCTTTAACATTTTTCATAAAATATTTCGTATCATTGGCTAAATATAAATAATAGCACGCACTCTGGCTATTAAAGTGAGCCAAAATAAAAAAAGTTTTAAAGTCGTAGCAATGCTAAGGGTCTATAACATAAGTAGCTATAAATACTACAAGGGGGTCTAGCAAAGATACCAACCACTAACGCTAACGCCAAACGCTAACTCCAAAACTGTATTGAAATGACATTAGCTGTGGAAAAGTAAGCGATTTCCGAAATGTCATCTTAGTACATTTTGGAGTTAGCGTTAGTGGTTGGTATCTTTGCTAGACCCCCAGGTACCTTAAAACTTCCTTGGGGTCGATCAAGAATGTAGCAGTAGCGCAAAAATAATTTTATCTACCTAATTAGAATGGTAACGTGTAGTAAGTTTATGTAAATAATACATTTGATCAGATCGCCAATAAAGAACATTGCTCCCGCCAAAACCCTATAAATCGAAAACTTGAATAAAAATGTTAATTAAGTAAGCTTCAATATTGGCTAAGTGTGATAACCGCGTGAAGCCTTATGAATGATTATAAAAAGTCTAAGAACCTACCCTTTTAAACAGTTTTCATAAAATACTTCCTATCATTGGCTAAATAAAAATTTTGTCTAATGTCAAAATAAAAAAGGTATACCTCCATTAAAAAAGGTTTTACAATGCGTAGCAAAAGCAAGGGTCAATAAATTACGAACCTATGGGCACAGATTACTGAATATGTTACTACTATAGGTACTATAAATACATCTTAAATACTTAACTACCTTTAAGTAATGTAGCGAGCTAATTTGTTGAGGTGAATACATCAGGAAACGAAATTGTGATTGATAATATGTATCTACCCCCATTTTGTTTATTTAGACGTTTTGGTACAAACTTAATGGTTAAAATTATGGTGATTTGGTTTTGATTATTTTTCATAAACATAACTAGGTAAAAATAGGGCTATTTTGCAAGTTTATATAATTGTGTTATACACTGTAGGTGCAACAAATAATTATTGTATATTATTAAATTGTTTTTGAAAAGTACTACAGAACGAAAGAGACTGAACCTCACAACACGGGATTTATCCTAGTGTGGGGTTAAGGGATCTGCCACTCTTCTCACATTAGTGTAACAAATTAGTTTACCTTTAATAGTTATTATATAAGTTAAGATTTATTTTTGTGTGAAATGCCCATTGTAAGTGTACAAGGAAATAAACTTCATTTCAAACTTCATTTCAAACTTCATTTCAAACTTAGTTCGAATGATGACGCGTAGATTTTTGAAAACTAATACATAATACCAGATCGCCAATAAAGAATTTTGCCCTCGCCAGAACCCAATAAATCGAAAACATGAATTAATTTTAGTTATGTTTCAATATTGGCTAAATATGATATCGCGTGAAGCCTCAAAACTTATAATAAAAAGTCTAAGAAGTTTTTACAATAGTTTTCGAAATTCCTTGTTCTCTATGTCGTGCTCATATTCAAGAAGGTTCTCATACCTATCCTCTTTTATAGTTTGGACCACAGATTAACGAAAAAGCTTATCTATATGTATGTAATACATATGACTTCCTTGGGTATAGTTACTTACATAATGAACACATTGTTTTTCTCTAATCTGCATTGCATCGAGCGCAGACGAAGTTATCGCGCGATGTACTTCGCCGTAGCCCGAAAAGCACGGTACACTGCCGGTAATGCAGGCGCGCCAATTGCTATTTATTGTTTTTTGTCTTTTAAGTTATAAATAAAAACATGCATTAATTTACTTCCTTATTGCTTAGTGCAGTGGGGATTGTTCAGAATGAAATAAAAATGATTGGGGTTACGTGCTCAAAGGGTAAATCCTTATTACTAAACCTCCGCTGTCCGTCTGTCTGTCTGTCTGTCCATCAGTCACCAGGATGTTCTCATGAATCGCGATAGTTAGACAATTGAATTTTTCACAGATGTTATATTTCTGTTGCCGCTATAACAACCGTGATCCGTATTTAAAGGGAAGATAAACAGACAAATAATAAAAAATTGGTTTACTTCATATTGATAAGGAATTATAAATTAAAACTATTAAAATTTATTTGTGTACTCGCAAATAATACTCTCACTGTTTGTAAAAGGGTTCATGTGGTACAAAAACTTCGAGGATAGTCAATAGAGATGTTATTGCGCGCCAACTCAACAGTGAAGGTTCGGGCGTATATGAACCCGCGCCATAATAGTAACAGATATTTTTTTCTTTAATCTGCTTTTGACACTGGCTAAATAGGCACTATGTGTGGAGCCAAAACATAAGAAAAAAACTTACCTTGAAGGCTTGAAGCGGCCATCTTGTTACAATCTCGTTTCGTTTTTCATAATGAAATCTTAATCATTTTCACAAAAAAAATTAACGATATTTAAAATTTAATATATCCTATGTTTTGCGCCGGGTTTTTCTAAGAAACCGCATGAAAATCCATTCAGTATTTTCGGAGCTGTGCCGTAACAAACAAACAAACAAACAAACAAACAAACAAACAAACAAACAAACAAACAGACAAAATGTCTAAAAAGTAGCTTAACGTGATCAGCGAAAAATTTCAAGCCAACCTGTGTAATTTTTTTTTCGATATCTTGCATTTACAGATTTTTTATCGCTACAGTTTTATTATATGTATAGACTCCTGCTTACATACACTCCGACAGAGGATCATCGTTTTTATCAGAAGAATTAAAGTAGTTTCTGACGTCTCTTGGCGTGGCCTGCAGTCGCACGACACCCTATAATCCCCAAGGGAATGGCTTGGTAGAGCGTCTTAACGGAACATTGTGGAGGACTATCCAACTACACCTCCGCTCTACCAAACGAGACATCACCGAATGGGAAAAGGCAATACCTGTGGCACTTCATTCAATAAGATCCCTGCTGTCCACCGGAATAAATACTACGCCACACGAGAGGATGTTCAACCACCCTCGTCGCTCAGGGAATGGTCAATCTGTGCCAACTTGGTTACTATCTCCGGGACCTGTATACAAGAAAAAAAACGTAAGAAACTCAAAGTATGATCCAGCCGTAGAAGAAGTCGAGCTTTTACAGAGCAACCCTCATTATTCTTATGTCAGATTACCGGAGGGACGTGAAACAACCGTTTCTAACAGACGCCTGGCACCACTCCCAGTGGCTGAAGAGATTCCATCTGATGATGAGTACCTAACTCCAGACACTGAGAGGGATCAGTCTGCTAATGAAGACCCGTCTCCCGATTTGATTGTTGAAGATGTTCAACCTACTGAGGTCCGCCGTTCCACTCGAGAACGTAGGCCTCCACCACATCTTCAAGACTATTTTACGACTTAGAAGGGAGGGTGAATGATATGAACTTCTTGGTTCCTAGACCATAAAGGAATCGCGACAAACGTTGTCATGTCATTAGTTTTCTCCATTAATTCTCATGTCACCTAAATGTTTTATTATGTGCTGTTTTAAAGCTGAATAAAGCTAAGTTTCTCAGTCTATTCGTATTTATTATGCATCACGCCTCACGCTAACTCCAAAATATATTGAAATGATATTCGCTGCGGAAAAGATAGCGATTTCTGAAATGTCATTTCAGTACATTTTGGAGTTAGCGTTTGGCGATAGCGTTAGCGTGAGGGAGCTAAGATACCTCCATGATATTATACGTGTTCTTATCAAATTATGTCAAATAAAATATCCTGAACCATAGATGTAATATATATTATGTCTATGTCCTAAACTCACCATAGTGCTCGAAAGTCTTAAAAATGTAGTTTACTCAATGAAACAACAAAACTTTTGCGCCATAAGGTAGTTGTCTCAAAAGTTAAATATTTACTCTGTGAATAAACGGAGTGATTATATTCTCTTTGAATGAATACAAAACAGTTATTGTAGTTTTAGAAACGGATTGATTATATTATCTTTGGTTTTAGATTAGATTTTAGTAATTTTATAATTTGGTTGGTCGTTCGTTAGGTAAGTGTAATTAATTATGTAGGTATTCTGACTTAGCTTAGCACCATTCGAGTCGCGAGATTCATATTTTTTTGCACTGAGAGGGCTTTAAATTACAAAACAAGTAGATAGGTACGAACATTATAGGCACCATGGAGCTAATAAAAAAAGAAGGAGGGAATCCCGTCTGATCCGAAACTGAAGCACCCTTAGGAAGACGGAACGCTTCGTACGTACGAGGCGGGGCACGCACACACTCACATCATAGGAAGCGGATCGCCCTACTTTCATCTGACACACGTGTAATATGTCCGCCATTTTGGGCTTCAGTTCGATGTCAATCAAAACTCAATCCTTCTTTTTTTTATTTCATCCATGATAGGCACCTACTTTGTACCTAATAAGAAGATTTGACTAACTATCGGTACCATCGTAATAATACTCAATATTAATCAAATAGATAGTTTGACCGTGCAATGTTAACAAGAAGATTTGACTAACTATCGGTACCATCGTAATAATACTCAATATTAATCAAATAGATAGTGTACGGTCCGCAGACCGTCCAGAGTGTCCATTCAGCATTCTTACACTATTGCATCGTTTCCGAGTGCGGCGCGTCAGTCGTTCATAGGTCGTTCACATGCAACCGCGGCTCGATCATTTCATTTTCCTCCATTCATAATTAAGTAGTTTTATATGTGTCAATAAACTGTGCTATCTCAAATCATCTCTTTTCATTATTTTGGTGTAGTAGCAGCAGCTCCTACATCAAATGGTCCTTCGAGCCTCCGAAGGCGGGACTAAAGTTCGCGTGTGTGATTTTTGTGTGTAAGCACCTAACCTTACCCCTTGGATTGCCACGTGAGGATTAGCCACGTAAGTGACCAGCGCCAGCCTTCGGTGAGTCATCTTTGCATACTAAACGAACATCATGGAAGATCTTATTGCAAATCAGATCCAAATTTCGGAAGCAATGAACTCCCTCTTCAGTAACTTTAAGAAAGACGGGTCCGATCGCAAGACGCCGGCTTACATTAAAAAGCGATTGAGCACGTTGGAAGGTTACTGGCAGGAGTTTCAATGCACTCATATTAAACTGTGTGAGTATGATGATAAATCGCATGAATATTTCACCAGCAACGCATACAAAAATACATCTGAGTTTTACATGAATACACGAGCATATATACAGAACTACTTACAATCTGACACAAATCCAGAGGAAAAGCAACTCCTGCGCCCGGCCACCCCTCTCGCTGGGGGGCGAGGGACGCTTCGCACCGAGACGCCAGGAGAATGGCAGCAGCCACCTTCATCTAATCCTCAAGCACCGCGCAGCAGCAGCAGCAAGGGGATTAGCAGCAAACTGGAGGAGATGCTCCGCAAGCAGAAGAGCAATTTCAAAGCCTTCTCCAGGACCATCGACAGCATCAACCTCGACAATATCTCCGACAGGTGGGAATTCGAGGACATCATGACGTCTGTGCAGAACCGATGGTCAGCTATAGACTCCCTACATTGGGACATAGACAGCGAGCTCTACGAAGACAGCTTCGAGTACGAGCAAGCTTTTAACAAGTATGAGAAGCAATTCAATGATATCAAGAGGACCATTAACAGCAAAATGTGGTCCCAAGACTATCGGGAAAAGTCCACGCCACAAATGGACATTCCTACTTTCACCGGGAACTACCAGCAATGGGTGTCCTTTAAGGATTTATTCATGGAGGCGATACACAACAACCGATCTCTATCGAACGCTCAAAAACTGCAGTTCCTCAAGGGCAAGCTTCGAGGTGAGGCAGAAAAGCTGGTGCAACATCTACCTATCAGTTCCGAGAACTATGAGGTCAGTTGGAATATTCTCTGCCGCAGATACAACAACACCAAGCTTATCTTCAACAGTCACGCAACTCTCCTCATGAACTTGCCTTCCATGCAGCAGCAATCGGCTGCAGCCATCAAAAAGATATTTGATACCACCAACGAGTGTCTCAACGCAATCAGGGCACTCGGAGTCGACATAAGTACGTGGGATCCACTTATCGTTTTCATAATTTCGAATAAACTAGATGCAGACACGCACATAGATTATATAGAGTCGCTAAAGAATCCAAGGGAATTACCTACTCTAGACGACCTCCTAGTTTATCTCGAGAACAAATTTACATCTCTAGAAGCAGTTCGCCGTAAGCCGGACGTTGCAAAATCTCATCAGCACCTGGAACCATCCAGTAGCTACAAAAAGACGCATTTTTTTAAATCATTTACCAGCAATCAAAATGAATCAAATGAAACACATAATAATTCTAATCAAAATATAGCTAAATGTGCAGTTTGCAACAAGGCCAAGAACCACGGAATTTACAATTGCGAAACATTCCTGGAAATGCATCCACGAGAGAGACAAAACATCGTGAATAAGTTGTCGCTATGCAGTAACTGTCTCCAACTCCACCGTAACAAGAAATGTTATTCCAGCAAAAAATGCCGTGAGTGTGACAAGGAACACAATACCCTGTTACATGACCCCGATTCAACTTCGAGCAAAGTTCGAATTCCTTCACAGCAGTACGACACTAATGTAAACGATCAATTAAAAAGTAATGTACTGCAGGAGGAGGAGGGAGAAATCCTACTTACTACCGCGTTGATTCGGGTGACCAGGGCAGATGGATCTCATCAAACCATGCGTGCTTTAGTTGATCAGGGCTCTCAGACATCTTTGATTACGGAACAAGCTGCTCAACTTTTAGGCATCAAACGAAAGGAATGCAGGGCCGTAGTCTATGGAGTTGGGTCGAAAGAAAATAAATGCAAGGGTATTATTTCCATCTCCATATCTTCTCTACACAACGATTTTACTCTCGATGTCAAAGCTTTCATCACGAAGAATCTCGTCCACGAATTGCCAAACAGGTCTTTCACCAAACCAATGTGGAGTCACATTCAATACATTCAGTTGGCTGACCCTGAGTTTTACATTAGCCGCCAGGTCGACATTCTCTTGGGAGCTGACGTTTTCCAAAAAATCATCTTAAGCGGTATAATTAAAGAAGATGATTCCATGCCGATAGCTCAGCAGACGCGTCTCGGCTGGATTTTGAGTGGCAGCGCCAATGTCATTCAAGCATATCACTGCAACGTGACATTGATCGACAAAGATGACCTCCACGAGTTAAGGTCGATCAAGGATGATACCGAAAATAACGACACGTTATTTAAAGATGACCAGTACCTACAGATGGATCAAACGACTACCCCATGCCGAGCAGATGGCGGACACTTCGTACTTCTACCGTTCCATCTGGAAGTAGACGAGGTGCTAGTTCAGTCTAAGCCAAAAGCATTGGTTCAAGAATCACTACAACTAATAATACATAAATATCCGTTATTAATTCACATGCTGTTAGCGACGGCCGCCGACGGTAACAAGACACCCGGTGACAACATAACTCGCCATAGTATGCATCATGCTGATTCAACAGCTAAACTTTCGCGAGTTGTATGCAATGCGTCAGAACTGATATCGAACATCTGGAACGTTATTGACCACAAGCATAACAAAGATCTTCAGTATTCTGCAGCATCAATGGATTTCCAAAAGCAATTAAATAATGGCTACCAGATCCAGACTACTAGATGGAAAGAAGGCGGAAAGAGTGGCACCTTGCAGCTCCACGGCTTCTGTAAGGATTCTACAAAATCTTACTCAGGAGAAGTATACCTCCGGATCGAAAAACATCAGAACGCAGCAGCATCAGTAGCTCCTCTAGCAGCAAAACCAATGGAGGTGGTGCCTATCCAACAGCTAGCGTCGCCACCTAGGTTAGAGTTATGCGGAGTACTCTCACTCTCAAACCAACACAGGTCAAGGGTCATATACGGATGTGGTGACTCTACCGCCATATTTGGTTGGCTTCATGAAGAACCCAGTCAATGGAAGCCCTCCGTTGCCAGCATGGTCAAAATTATAATGGAGGTCATTCCCGCAAGCTGGAAATACGTCAAGTCAGACAAGGATCCAGCCGACTGTGTCACTCCAAGATTACTACTCATTCAACATCAAAATCAATCTTTTCGGTTGGATACAGCCAAGCGCATACCATCAGCATCATTGAATACCCAACAGCAACGAGAAAACATTCTCAATATAAAGGTAACAAAAATAAGCCAAGATAATACTCAACATTTACCAAAATTAGACACCAACTTCATTAAATTAACAATAAACAATCACAGCAGTTTTATAAGTTCATCGCACGCCCTTGCAAGGAATTTGCGCGCGATAAAACAAAAACAACACCAGCAAGCTTTTATAACAGCTGATAACAAGTGCGTGCCCAAATTGAAGTTAATTCCAGAGGTCCAGCTTTTGAAGTTCAAGATCAATAAGAAGATGGAATACAACAAAAAAATCCAGAATGAAGGCAGGGTCAGACGCAACAGTGAGACCATCAACATCCATCCTTACCTAGATAGTGATGGAAGATTGGGAGTTGAAGATCAACCGGAAACCTCATATATCAGCAAGAATATGAAGTATCACCGTTTACGTCGAGATGGCCAATCATCAAACTCGGCTAAATGTCGCTCAGCAGAGCCAATACAACGACCAGTCAAAGCAAAATGGGTCACTCAAAAGATGTCATATATCCATTTTATGACATCAATATTGTTGTTTTTTATGTTATGTGCAACGTCGACTATTCAAGGCACTTATGACATTTCAGCATTGCAAACAAACAACAGCATTTATTTCGACAAGATATCCGACATACGCATCGTCCAAGACCAATGGAAACTCATAGTTTATTACAATATGGAGCCGTACTGGAAGGGAATAAAATTATTAAATGCCTATTATAAACAGATAGATGGCTTATGTTCCAAATTGCACCAGAGATCCCACTGTGACATAATCACTCTCCAGTTACGTCATCGCTTCGCAGAACTTGAGTACTACGACCGCATGCTACAGAGTCAGCAGTTCGATAAGCGTACGCGCACGCGACGTGGCCTCATCAACGGCGTCGGCTATCTGGCTAATAGTCTATTCGGGGTCTTGGATGAACGTTTCGCCGAGCAGTACGAAAAGGATATAACTACTATCAGGAACAACCAGCAACATTTAGTATCTCTCTGGAAAAATCAGACCTTAGTTATTGAAGCAGAAAATAACTTGTTGCGTCGAGTGGAAACATCCATGGAAGCTCAGTACAAGATCTTCAAGGCACATTTGAACATTTTGGAGAAGGCTGCTAACGACGTAAAGATCGAAATTGAGCAGATAGAGATCGTCAACGAGTTTATGCTTTCGAGTATCATTGCAAACAATGTTCTAGTCAGTTTAAAGAGCATTCAGGACACTCTGGACGATCTACCCCATGCCGAGCAGATGGCGGACACTTCGTACTTCTACCGTTCCATCTGGAAGTAGACGAGGTGCTAGTTCAGTCTAAGCCAAAAGCATTGGTTCAAGAATCACTACAACTAATAATACATAAATATCCGTTATTAATTCACATGCTGTTAGCGACGGCCGCCGACGGTAACAAGACACCCTATTGGACACCATTACAAATGTTCAACAATTTAATATCCATCTCTTCTCACCACAACAACTTCGCTACGAACTCAGCATAATATCGAGTCAATTGTCAAAGGATATCTCATTACCCATTGATAATATACAAACCGACCTACTAAACATTTACAAAGTTCTAAGAGTTAGAGCTCGCATGACTGCTCAGTACTTCATCTTCGAGGTACAGATCCCATTAGTTAGTAGAGACAGCTTTGATCTGTATAGACTGTATCCAGTTCCTCGGCAGGCGGGAAGTTCTATCGTTAGCATTACACCGATAGAAGATTACTTGGCTATCAACTTACAAAAGGATACATACCTACCTGTTTCGGAGATTGAATTACAGAAATGCACGGAACTCTACCAAAATTCACTTTTATGCGAGTTGCAGAAACCGGTGTATCGTAGAGATTCAGATAATAGTTTTTGTGTCAGAGATCAGCAGACAAGTAACTGTAACATTATCAAAAGCTCGTCGTATCACTAACCACACAATATTGTCAATCATCTTGTTTCGCCTTCGCCGACTAACACAACCATTCGCATCTCATTCATCTCTTCTCACGCCCGGAACATGTACGGTCCGCAGACCGTCCAGAGTGTCCATTCAGCATTCTTACACTATTGCATCGTTTCCGAGTGCGGCGCGTCAGTCGTTCATAGGTCGTTCACATGCAACCGCGGCTCGATCATTTCATTTTCCTCCATTCATAATTAAGTAGTTTTATATGTGTCAATAAACTGTGCTATCTCAAATCATCTCTTTTCATTATTTTGGTGTAGTAGCAGCAGCTCCTACAGATAGTTTGACCGTGCAATGTTAACAAGAAGATTTGACTAACTATCGGTACCATCGTAATAATACTCAATATTAATCAAATAGATAGTTTGACCGTGCAATGTTAACCTGCTACCTAGGTCCTGCTACCATTAATAATTATCGCACGAATTATGTCATACGATGCAACCCGCACTACGTTCGGCTATTTTCGTCAAATTTCGCTAACTGCTATCGACACTCGGCAGCACCATACACTATTATTGTATTTAACAATCTTTTAAAATTTCTTAAAAATACTGAAATTTAGGATTTTAATCCAAACGTCTTTTACCCTTTTTATCCCTTTTGGTGGTAGAATTTTCTAAAATCCTTTTTTAGCACCCGCTTACGTCATAAAAGACAGCCAATATTCAGCGATTTGGGCTGTTGTCAGTCAGTCAAGAGCAGGACAAAGGCTTTTAACAATAAAAATGACTACCTAACTTAAGACTAGACTATAGTCCACAGATTAGTACTATGTAGCAAGCTATAGTCTGGCAAAACTAACTGCAGTGAAGTATTTTGGACCCCCCAAAAACTTTTTCATATAGCAATCAGTTTTTTATGTCATCGCCTGTCAATTTCATAACATGTAATTGTATTAATTTTCTGATTGGTTGTATTATCGAAAAGAGGTAATGGTTAAGAAAAAAGCTTTTGTTTTATAAAATTCCGATAGATAGCGGTAAAATGGAGGTTTTAAGTTCTGTCATTGTTAAGATAATTATGTATCGAGTTTAATATCCTATCCTAATTTTATGGAAGACATATTATACTCTAATCATCTAATGGCTTTCTATCGACAAATCGACACCGTACTTTGTGATTCACTCAACAGAATTTGACATTTCCTTGTACTCTATGTATTGAAAGTACAACCATGTTTGAAATACGTCGTTAGCTCGTTAGTACGCCATCTAGTGACAGAAGCAGAAACACGTTGTTCTTTAAATAAAACTCCTCATTAAAAGTGTGAAAAGATTTTTGAAGTATGCAGTGCACTATGCTACCATATACAAGATTTTATATTACAGCTCTGCCAGACTATATGACTATGACTTGACTTTACGTGAAATATTTTATAACACGATGAAAATTTATAATAGGTACTTGACACTGGCTAAATACACGATGTGTGGAGCAAAAATAAGAAATAAATAGATAATATTATATTAAAATTATAAAATAATATTAAATTGACGTAAGTAAAGTTTTTAATTTTTAAAGTACCTAGCTTACGCTTATAAAAATTGTTTTAAATGGGACTTCTGTAATAATACACTACCCCCCCCATCTACCTGTGTGATTCGATATGTACTATATGTAGTGATCTCTAGTCAGCCAAAGCTAACTTTGCAGTGGAATATTTTGGAACCCCCAAAATCTTTTTCATCTAGCAATCAGTGATTAATATCATTACCTGTCAATTTCATAACATGTGTGTGTGTGTGGGTTTTTTTTTTCTTCTTATAATTTGGCTCCACACATAGTGCATCCAGCCAGTGTCAAGTATTGTTAGTAATATTTCAGTGTTATGAATATTTCACGTTAAGTCAAGTCTTAAGTCATAGTCCAGTCTAAGTCATGCTCCAGTAAAGTGGTGGCAACTTTACTAGAAGCTTCTACGGAATTTTGGAAGCAACACGAAAAACCAAGTTTCACCACATTATATCACTTGCCTACACTCATGCTCGTAACTTGGCACTTAATGCGTAAAACGCTGCCAATTTTAAACATTAACACTGGAAAAAGCACAAGTTTTGAGAAATAATACAATGCAACGACGTGAACTTTACCGCGTTCCCGCCAAAACTCCGTATGTGTGGGTTGTATTTTCAAAGTTTTTTGAAGTATGCACTGTGCTACCATATACAAGATTTTATATTTCACCAATTTTAAATCACTGCAGCACTGCAGAGTTAGCTTTGCCATCGATATACTACTATCGATCACCCACCCCATCCCTTGACGGGTTGGTGTCACTGATACGTTTCAAGCTATCCTGTATAAAATGCGCAGATTTTTTGTAAGATAGGTACCTACATTCTGAATAATTATGAGAATAATATCCTTGGTTAGTTTAGTAAAGCTATACCTACGCAGGAATAGATGATGGCTTACAGAAATTGTCTTACTAAGAATGATAGTACCTAATGCATTATGTTTATAGGTATTTGTATTTTTTTCAGTCACGAAGCTGCTGTTTTAGAGTAAAAGTCACAAAATAATAAATTGAAATTCACTGAAAAAGGATTTGAGCGACGTACCTAACAAAGATTTTGTTAGGTGCGTCAATCTAAATAGCTTCGTTATCTACTATACATTAAAAAAATTGTCGTGAAATTGCTGCAGAATGGCAAAAGCCACGGTAAAAAAGAAAGAGTTGAATTCGACCATTTGTGGCGTAAAGACGAACAAAGTGACAAAACTCAGAGATGATTCAGAAAAGAAAACTTTCCGATGCGCGTTCTGTAAAAGCAAGTTTACAAAAAAACGTGGATTGGACGTTCATATGAGAATACACAAAGGGGAAAACAAATCTGCACATGCAAATAATATGTTGAATGATTTAAAAACACACACTGGAGAAAAACCACATGCTTGCAAAATGTGTGATTACAAATCGGCGTATCTAGGAAATTTAAAAACTCATTTAAAATCACACACTGGAGAAAAACGACACGCTTGCAAATTATGTGATTTCAAATCAGCTTTGTTAGGAAATTTAAAAAATCATTTAAAAACACACACTGGTGTAAAACCATATGCTTGTAATTTGTGTGATCACAAATCAGGAAGATCAGCAGACTTGCAACGACACATCATAACACACATTAAAGAAAAACCATTTACATGCGATTTGTGTGATTTCAAAACAGCTGAGTTAGGACGTTTAAAACCCCATTTAAAAACACACACTGGAGAAAAACCATATGCTTGCAATACGTGTGATTACAAATCGAGATCGTCAGCAGACTTACAACGCCATATTAGAACACACACTGGAGAAAAACCATATGCATGCGATTTTTGTGATTACAAATCATCTTATAAGGGATACTTAAAACTACATATAAAAATACACACTGGAGAAAAACCTTTTGCTTGTAATTTGTGTAATTTCAAAACAATATCATCATGGAGATTGAAACAACATTTAAAAATATCAGTACATCGAGGAAATCGTTCTAAAACACGCGTTGGAGAAAAACCTCACGCTTGCAATTTTTGTGATTATAAAGCAGCACGGTCTTATCAAGTAAAACAACATTCAAAAACCACACTGGAGAAAAGCCATATGTATGCAATTTGTGTGGTCTCAAAACAGCTCACTTAGGAGATTTAAAAGGCCATTTAAAAACACATACTGGAGAAAAACCATATGCTTGTAATTCGTGCGATTATAAAACAGGTCGGTCAACAGAGTTGAAGCGACACAATAGAATACACACTGGAGAAAAAACCATATGCTTGCAAGTTGTGTGATTATAAATCAAAAAATTATTCAAACATACGAGAACATTCTAAAACACACACTGGGGAAAAACCTCATGCTTGCCATTTGTGTATTTATAAAGCAGCACGATCCTATCACTTAAAACTACATTTAACAACACACACTGGAGAAAAACCCCATGCTTGCCATTTATGTAGCTATAAAGCATCGCGCCTGGATCACTTAAAAAAGCATATAAGAAGACATACTGGAGAAAAACCATTTGCTTGCAGTTTGTGCGATTACAAATCAATCCGGCCTAGTGATTTGCGACAACACATTAGAATGCACACTGGAGAAAAACCATATGCTTGCGATTTGTGTGATTATAAATCAGCATATTATACGGGCTTAAAAGCACATTCTAAAATACACACTGGGGAAAAACCTTATGCTTGCCATTTGTGTGACTATAAATCAGCACGGTCTGATCACCTAAAAGAACATATTATCAAAAGACATGCTGGAGAGCAGACAATTGTGTGATTACAAATCGCGACGGTCAGCGGTCAGCAGAGTTGCAACGACACAATGAGAACACGGGTTAGTATTAGACAACACACACTTGAAAAAAACTTCATACCTTCCACTGCTTCCATGTTTTTGTGATTACAAATCAACATGTTCTAAAAACTTTCTAAATCATTTTAAGACATATGCCTTATGCTTGCCAGTTTGTTATGTGCAAATCAGCACATTGAGGAATCCTAAAACAACATTTCACCAAACATTATGACCCCTTTGCATCCAATGATGAACATAAGCCCCCATCAAGGGGAGAGAGTACCTATTTCTTACTTGAGTAGGTACTTAAAATGATACTAATTACTTCGTGTAATTATCAAGACCCGAGTTACTTATCTTCAACGATTACGTTAGCTTAGTTCAATTTATGTCTTGAGTCTCGTTATTCCCAAAACTGAAAGTAGTAGCAGTTTCAAGTTTCGAAAATACGTAAAAATCGTTGAGACAGATCTCCGTATTCCAAAACATTTCTCCAAAAATCCTTAACTTGACTTCTACTTAACTTTGCGGGAAACTCAAAATACATAGCGACGACCTTGAGTTGACAGTTGCTTCGCTTCTCTCGTTTGAGAAAAATTGATGCAGAAATGTCAAGTTGATTATTTTTATTGTCAACTAAAAATACCAATACACAAAATCGAGGTTAATTCGAGGTTGAGTCGAGTGGAGAAATCTCGAGGTAACGTCTTAGAATATGGGGGAGAGACTCCTGGGATGAAAGCCCTACTATCCATTATATTGGAACGTATATAACGAAAACTAGTATTTTGCTCCGTGCGCGGGCCGCGTGCGGCCCGCGAGGACGTTATCGTGGCTGTTGTATTTATAAAAGTCTTATACTTTGTGCTAAACTTTAAATTTTGCAAGTAAAAGTACAAAACGACGGTATTTTTCAAAGAAAATGATAATGCGCTTGACTTTGCATGGCGGCCATCTTGAAAAATGCTGTCAGTCAAGTAAAAGGTCAAAATTTGAAATCAGCATCCTTTAAAACCCCCAAATATAAAATATCAGCCGAATCCGAGTTACTATAAAATCGGGCGCCATTTTGAATCCGCCATCTTTGAATTATTTGTGCGCCTTTTAATTTTGCATGGCGGCCATTTTGTTATGTTTCTTCAAAGAGTGTCTATTTTATTCAAGGTTCCCGAAAATATTCAGTTGTTAGGTAAAAAAAGGTTAGTGGTGTTGAAGTTAGGTTAGATTAGCTAAAGCCAATTAAAAAACGTCGCATTAGTAAAACATTGTAAACGTAGCAATGGGTAGTTTGATCGTCGTCGCGATAGGTAGTTTGAAGCTCCTCCTCGCTTTACTCGTCATCGCAATAGGTAGTTTGTAGCTCCTCCTCGCTTCGCTCGTCGTCGCGATAGGTAGTTTGAAGCTCCTCCTCGCTGCGCTCGTCGTCGCGGTAGGTAGTTTGAAGCTCCTCCTCGCTTCGCTCGTCGTCGCGGTAGGTAGTTTGAAGCTCCTCCTCGCTTCGCTCGTCGTCGCGGTAGGTAGTTTGAAGCTCCTCCTCGCTGCGCTCGTCGTCGCGGTAGGTAGTTTGAAGCTCCTCCTCGCTTCGCTCGTCGTCGCGGTAGGTAGTTTGAAGCTCCTCCTCGCTTCGCTCGTCGTCGCGGTAGGTAGTTTGAAGCTCCTCCTCGCTTCGCTCGTCGTCGCGGTAGGTAGTTTGAAGCTCCTCCTCGCTTCGCTCGTCGTCGCGATAGGTAGTTTGAAGCTCCTCCTCGCTTCGCTCGTCGTCGCATTGGTGGTTTTGAAAATATGTATGGCAGCCATTTTGAAAAACGGTGGATGTCTAAAAGAAGCGAAAGCATGTTAATCAGTATCCTTGGAGACACTCAGATATCAATTTTCATACGGATTGGAGATCCATAAAAAAGTTCGGTAAAATGAATGAATTTTTTCAAAATGGCGGAATCAAAATTTTTTCCCCATATTCTTGCTAAGTATCTAGGGGGAGTCTTAGATATCGATTTTCATCCGGATCGGATAACTTTTTCTATAAGTCGATACGTCTCCATCCGCCATCTTGAAAAAATCAATTTCATTTGTGTTCTGTTTTGTTCCTTTATACATCTTTACTCGATCCCCAGAACAACTTTTCTATTACATTCATATTGGAGGCGTAAAAAAGGAAAGTTCATATTTCGTTAAAATCACCTTTGTATGGCAACCCTATTGAAAAATGGCGCATGTCAAAATTTGATTTTAGAATGTTGATCAGTATCCTTGGGGACCGTCAGATATCGATTTTGATCCGGATCAGAGAATTTTTTTTTTCCGCCATGACCAAAATTTCTGCCATTTTGAAAAAAAAAATTTGGTGTTCTTTTCCCTTTTGGCCTCCAAACAATATTAGTTCGAGCTCTTTATACTAAAGTATCATGGTTTCGACGTCATTTCCGGTTTAAATTTGTATGGCGGATTTTTTTTTCCGCCATTTTGGATTTTTTTTATTTTCTCTAAAATCGTCCCAGGGTTTGCTATGACATTCCTGAGAACGCCTATGACCCATCTCACATCGTTTAGCCAGGCCGTTGATGGTCACTATGATGGAAGGTCGGAAGACCAGGTCATCAAATGTTTTGAATTAAGAACGTCTATTTTTATACGAACCAATAAAAAAAGGATCAAAATTTCCCATAGGTATCGAGAAACAATGAGCCAAAAATGAAAAAAAAAATTTGTATGGCAGCCATCTTTAAAAATGGCGGGATCCAAAATATTTTTTCAAATATCGAATCAGGGACCCCAAAAACCCCCCGAAGCAAAAAATCAGCCGGATCGGACCAACTTTCAAAATGGCCGCCATCTTGGATCCGCCATCTTGGATTTTCATGACGACCATCCGAAAGCGCCCATCCTCCTCTATGACATTTGGTCGAACACACCCCACCTACCTCTTACCGTTTCCGATTTATAAGCGTTTCAATTTTGTATGGAATTTTTATTTTTTTGTATGGCAACCCCCATTTTTTTTTATTTCTCTCCAAGCGTCCCAAGGTTTACTACAACTTTAGTTAAAACAGGTCACCCATCCGACTTGTAGTTTCCGAGAGCCGTTGACCGGTTCCATCAAGGAGACGATTTTTTGCTGATGTCAGATTTTTCTGGTTGTCACGTGACCAATCTCTATACAACCTCATACTCGGTTTTTCTCCACCACTTCCAGGAGCTCGGGAACAAAAATGTCAGTCAGTGAGTGAGTGGGTAACGAACTTTATATATTATAATAATATAATTCTGTCTATTCCAGTATGAATTTTCAGACACCTGATACAATACAAAGCCCAATTTAAAAAAAAAACCAATATATCGGCCAATTTTGATAATATCTGAAATTGGGCATTATTTTAAATATGAGCAAAATCAGTGAAGGGGTTGTAGAGATATACCGTATAAGACCGTTAGATCTGAGTTCGGCACATAAAATACCTATAACATCATGGGCCAGAGAATGGGCGGCAGCCGGCAGCATATTCCTCAGTACCTGCATTATCTTCTGCGGATACCAAGCCGCCTGCCAAGCCAAACGAGTAATAGTAATAGTAATTTATTTGCCATAATAATAATAAGAGTTACAATCTTATGCTGGTATACTTATGTAGTAGGTATGTTAATTAACTAGGTAACTAAATTACAATACTTACATAAGAAATCTAAAAGTACTTTAGCATCCGTACTAGGTTACCCTGTGTTACGTTAGTCAAACGAGTGATTGTGGCCCCGGCCTATGATAAATCTACCTAATCGGCCTATCCAAAGTGTCGTATTGCTGTGATTATACACAGACTGAACACCGTTTGTGCTCGCGAGGTCTACCGTTCACAGAACTACTAAGTTTGAAATAGTGATGAATCGAATCGGACATACATGGTTTTTCAGATATGGAGCCTCCTTAGTCTGATGCTGCTGCACCGGTGATGCCTGATGATGATGATGAAGCCTGGAAAAGCGGGAAGAGGACTACGCTGCCTGCCGTCATCATCTCCAGGGTATACAAGGTGACCTTAAATTAGTATGTTATCCCGAAAGGAGGTAAATCTACACCCCAAGGTAGACAATAATTCTTCTACGACTTTACTAAATTAATAGTTTTTCATTGAAGAAATGCCATGTAAATGAGTTTAACGACCTGTGTTTAGAAATGAATTTATAGTATCTTGTTAACTGTCGTAGCGATCGCACGTGCAATTTTGCGAGTAGATTCTTTTCTTACCATAGAGGTTTGGAAACACCCAGTTTCAAGTAAGACTTTCACAACTTGTATCATGGTCCTAGTCCCCCCATTTCGGGATAGTATACCAATTCAAGGTCACCTTGTATTGCTTCGGCTGCTACTAGACTGTTCACTCTAACTCTGTGTGTGTCTACTGGGTATACGCTGTTTTCCTGTCAACATGATTATAATGGTACAACATATTTACCTATCTTCACATTTGTTATGTATGAAGCCACTCCAGCTCGGTCTATTGGGAATTGTTTTATTGGAAGTTATAGGTGGTATTGCGATTGAGTCCTTGTTAAAAGTGATAGTTGAATATTTACCTATTAATGCGTCTGTTATGTTCAATTTATACTGTTTGCCTCCGCTGCTACCGTCAGTAATATAATAATGTAAATTATAACTATTGTACATACAAATAAATAAATCAAATGTTTTCCAAAATATAGTAATTAAACTAAAGCAGTCCCATTCAACTCGTCATACATTGGATGGTAATAGTAGGTGCTATATGGATCCCAGTATAACAAAAATATTTTTTTATTTTATTTTAGATATGGCAACAAAATGATTCAGAGGTTATAATTGCTACCGGTCTCGTGTTGTTTTCTTTTCGTGATTTTTCAGTGCTTCTTTATTTAGCCTAGAGACTCTTTTTGTGTTTGTGTATTGTGATGTCGTGTTAAAAACAATGAAGGACAATAGCCGTAAATGTGCTAAATGCAATGCATCATCAGCGAAAAAGCCGAGTCTGTTCAACGGTAAATTACACAAAACTCATACAATATAATTTGAGGTTATGTACTTATTATTGAGTTCATTGTGGATTTGTAATTAAACATGTTAATTATGTTTTGCAGAATGCTATCATGGGCAATGTTTTGTATTTTGTATTATTGTATTATGTTTTTTTAAAATAAAATCGCTCACGATTTATTATTCACAATGTCATGTATGCAATAAATATAAAAATTATAAAATCCTATGCTTTTATTTTTGCGAATTGATGTAGTTTTGTCCCTATTATAAGATAGCTTATCTGATAATACAATGGGGCTGCTGTACAATTAATTACTATTGACATTAATTTAATTTCAATAGTAATTAATTGTAGAGCAGCCCCTTTTATCAATTCAAATCTATACGAATAGAAAACATTTGAATTTTCCGCCTTTTTTAAGTTTCCAAAGGGTCCCACTAAAGGCGCTAGTACTGAATTTCATAACCACTTTTTTTGTATGAAGATGCCATTCTTCTCCGCTAGGAGTAATAGTATTCTGTGAACTAAAGTCTTTAAATTCGTTACCTTTTATGCAGATCACAGAGTACATTGCACAGATTAGGTAGTGATACTAGTACATTGGTAAAAAGCAGATGTTCAGCGGACTTAGGTTAGGTCATAGACAATATTAACCCCACAGAGCACAGAGAACTTTGCTATATACTGAAAAGAAAATTAACCCGCGAGTTTTGGCGGGAACGTGAAAAAGTTCACGTCGTTGCCATGGAGCTATTAAAAAAAGGAGGGAATCCCGTCTGATCCGAAACTGAAGCACTCTTAGGAAGCCGGAACGCTTCGTACGTACGAGTGAAACACTCACACACTTACATCATACGCAGCCGTTCACCCTACTTTCATCTGACACACATATGTAAAATGTCCGCCATTTTGGGCTTCAGTTCGATGTCAATTAAAACTCAATCGTTCTTTTTTTATTTCATCCATGGTCGTTGCATTGTATTATATTTCAAAACTTTTGCTTTTTCCAGTGTTAATGTTTAAAATTGGTGGCGTTTACGTATTAAGTGCTGAATTACGAGCATGAGTGAGGGCAAGTGATAATATATAATGTGGTGAAACGTGATTTTTTTGTGTTGCTTCCAAAACTCCATAGAAGCTTCTAGTAAAGTTGCCACCACTTTGCTGGAGCTTGACTTAGACTGGACTATGACTAGAACATGACTTTGCGTGAAATATTTTATAACACGATGAAAATATAATACTGGTTAAATACGCTATGTGTAGAGCCAAAATATAAGAAAAAAAAAGATAAAAATATTAACCCGCAGATAGGATCAAAGAGTATTTAACGCAGAGTACATTGGTAAAAACTGGTATATAATTTACTACCACCACGGAACTTATACGTATACTATACCTCTGGAATGCCTACGGCGGATGGAAATGGAAACGCGGTCCGATGGAGATAGGGACGTGCGAGGCTCTTTTTTTTCAGTAGGGTGACCATGAAATGTGCCCCGCAGCTTCTTCTGTTATAAAACCTTTGTGAAATATTAAAAAATATTCCTACCAAGTTAGAATATTATTTTGCACTGGTATTCTTAAGAAAAAGACAGCGGGCTCTCACGTTACCTATATCCCTCGGACCGCGTTTCTCTCTTGACACGATGCAGCCTATTATCGGCTTTATTGCTTTATAGAGTTAAAGGGTAGTATTGTATAGTATTGGTTCCTTGTTACTTAATAGTTCCTTGACTACCACAAACTAAGTAGAGGATACAAGTATTTTACTACGTAGAGATAGGATTTCATACTCAGATGAACTACCTGATTTCATAGCATTGTGGTGATACAACTCAAGATTACTTTTTGATTCTTTTCACATCCTTTTGATTGCTTTTGTTTTGATCTCCGCCACAGACTACTACGAGATACTACGTATCTCCACTAGGAGTAATAGTATTCTGTGGTTTTTTGATAAAATTTATCCTCTTTTTTATTTTTTTATATTTGGGCTCCACACAGTCATAGTGTATTTAGCCAGTGTCAAGTATTGTAATTTTTCATCGCTTTAAGAATATTTCACATACACAAGTCAAGTCTTAGTCATAGTCATAGTCCATCAAGTGTCAAGTCATGCCCCAGTGAACTTTACTAAAAGCTTCTATGGAATTTTGGAAGCAACACGAAAAACTATTTTTCACCACATTATAGCACTTGCCCACACTCATGCTAGTAATTCAGCAGTTAATTCGTAAAACGCCACCAATTTTAAACAATTACACTGGAAAAAGCACTGGTTTTGAGAAAATGAAATGATAAGCCGTTGTTTCCAAGTCTAGAAATAATACAGAACCTTATTTATCTCGTTAATCACTGACTAGCATGTAGTTAGGTAACATGTAACATGATGTTTAGTCTCTAATCGATGGTTAACTTTTTCTTATTCATAAACGATAGTTTGGGGCATTTTAGTTAAACAGCCCACAGATAATTACAATTCTTTGACTTGCCTGAAATACTGGACTGGAATTGAAAATAAAGAACGAAATGACACGTATGTGATAGAAATTCAGTCTGCATTATTATTTATCTGCATTTTTAACACAATACTCTTTGTTTTTAATTTCGGTTGATATATGAAGTAGAATGAGGAGTTTTATTAAAAAAAAAAATCTGCAATTTCTTAAGGACCCGATAGATGGCGTTAAAATGGGGTTATTAAGTTCTGTTGTCTGAGTTTAGTATCTTATCCATCAACATAGAATCATACACATATACCTCCATGATCTTATCCTTATTTTATAGCTTGGCTTTGGCTTTCTATCGACAAATCGACAACGTACTCTGTGACCCACTCAACTTTATTTAACATTTCCTTGTACTCGGTGATTTTAAACTTTAAACTACGACCATATTTGAAATCCGTCGTTACTACGCCATCTAGTAACAGAAGCAAAACTAGCTTTTTTTAAAATAAAACGTCTCATTATTTGGTTTCGAGCAATTATTTATTGTTTTGAGAATTTTAACAGAAAAAACAACTTTATTTATAACATAACATTAAATAATACAAAAACACTCAGATACTAAACTATTACACTAAACAACTAAACTAATTTATAAAACTAAACTACGACCAAACTAAAACTATAAAATTAACAATACCTATAATACAAAACTAATCTAGCAACCCACTACCAGTAGGCAAAGTGCCTTAAATGCTGGCAGCTTTGCCACGTTGAATGGCAATGCTCAAACTTTGGCCGAAGTAGAACCCAGCATTTTGATCACGTGTTGACTCGACCAGACGTCCCCAAGACCCCAGCGTCGCAACTCCAAAAGGTGCAAATATATAACCGCTATCAATGTTACTATATTTGTGCCTTTTTTGTTGCTCAGCAGAAAATGTGACGGCGCGAGGATGTCTACACACGTAGCGTCCCACACCAACGGCCGCCCCATTGTCCATGGAACCAAAGTCATTCCATCGGGTATTTTACCATCATCGCGTAAAAGCATCGTAAAAGGCCATTAGGCTCCAAAATAGTCGCGCAGTTGGCGCTGGAAAAGCCAGATGGATTATATCATTAAGACTAGCGTAGCGAGGAATCCTCTCGGGCACTTCGGACGCAGGAAAGGCCATGGTGATCGAGCTGGTCGACAGCAGTGCCACACTGGCAGCGGTGAGGAGCAGAACAAGATGCACCCAAGCAAAGGGATGCTGCAATTCTGAAAGATAACGAACCCATAAGTGTGCCAGTATTTGGCGATGGGAGATCCTGCAGCCACAAACCCGATTCCCACTCGGCAGCGGCTAAGAGGCGGGTACGATCTGCGAAGCTTGAGCACGTATGGACAAGTTGATTCCGTGCTTGCTCGCAGAGCGGCCCGTCCCAGAGCCTCTGTGAGGAGAGGGATTTGGGGACCTCTGTAATAGGGCAGGCTAACAACCATGCGTTTCTGGCCTCGCCAAAAAAAAGTTATTTTTGTGTTGTCTAGTGATGTGGCAAGAATTTTGTTGGTTAAATTTTGAGTACTATGTACTGAGGACAGGAACGCAGGAAGAGCGACACCAGAGATCGACCGGATGCCAAGGCCCCCCATTCGCACAGGAAGTGAAGCCTGTAACCACTCTCAATCTTGTAAATTTATGTTCAAAATAGTTTCCAAAGTGCTCTTTACGATGTTGTCTAATCTGAAGAGAAGTTCACTGTGTTTCCCGAAGCCCTAGCACGAACATTTACGCGGGAGTAAGTGTAACGTTAACGTAAGCCAGTTGGGTGGCATTTGATCAGCGCCCCATACAACTAACTTACGTTAACGTTACACTTACTCCCGCGTAAATGTTCGTGCTAGGCCTACAGAGTTGACAACATCGTAAAGTATAAGTAAATTTAGGTACAAAAAGATAATACCGTATTATGGTACCGTTAAAGCCATGTGTGTATTAATTTTGGATAAGCGTTCCGAAAATTGTAAATAATTTTGAGTTTTTTCTTCGTATAATTTAGGGAAAGATATGTCGAGAATAGGAGAACCCAGTAGATGAAGTGAATGCTTATTTATAATTTTTATATTTGGAGCCAGACTATTAAATTTTTGTAGTACCAAATCTTTTGTCGTCTGAAACAAAAAGTTCACATTTGGAAGGAATTTGGTCTTTCACCTGCGTTAACAGAGCTCCCCCCTGTCAACGGAATTGAACGCGTTTTTTACATCTACCTTCAGAAGCACTTCTCCACAGCTGTTACTCAGGAATGTTCGAGTAGAATGGACGGCGGCTTCGCAACCACCTCGCGAGCCAAAACCTAACTGCACAGGCTGAAAAAGATTTGCCAAATATGGCGCTGCCTTCTTGCAGCAGATCTTGGCTGCTAGACGGCGATAAATCATTCCGACTGCTATAGGTTTAATACCACAGTCCTTTTTTCTTAAAGTGCATAGATTTGCACCGTAGAGTATATCCACGATGTCACCCGTTTACAAAATAACTGTAGAACTGAAATACCTACCTTTCTCTCATCATTAACAGCCTGAAGACGTCCACTGCTGAACATAGGCCTCCCCCATGGAGCGCCACTTAGAGCGGCTGCTCGCCTACTGCATCCATTGGCTCCCCGCGGCTTCACCACATTATATCACTTGCCCTCACTCATGCTCGTAATTCAGCACTTAATGCGTAAAACGCCACCAATTTTAAACATTAACACTGGAAAAAGCAAAAGTTTTGAAAAATAATACAATGCAATGACACGAACTTTTCCGCGTTCCCGTCAAAACTCCTCGGCCCCCAGATTCTTACTCGCAATAAATAATTGTTTTTTATATTGTGTTGATGCAATATAACTGGTATAAATATTGGTATTATTGACCTACCAATATAAAATATATTATTTATACCGGTTATCCCCTTTGTTTACATCAAATATCTAAGATTATCGAACCAGGTATAGTACTTTCTTTCCAATATCGAGTAGGTATAGGATTATTAATTGATCATCATCAGATACTTTTAACTTTGAGCATTTATAAAAGGAGGTGCCAAGGCAAGGCGTTCCCCTCTGCCAGTCATATGACGCTATTTGGTCATCCACAATATCATAGTGTGCGTGTAGACACTGCGTTACTACGCTAGTTTATATAACGGTGTGTGTGTTTTAAGATGGTGTGCGGCGTACGTTTACACGCGCCGTTTGCGCGTGTGCTATGCGTGTTTACTTCGACTCCCGTAGAAATAGGCAGAAAATGGTGCTTGTGGATTATAACGTTAACATCTCCATTTATAGATGCTCTAAGACTAGAGCTTCTATAAATGGATAAGATAAGATAACATCGAATTTTTTCAAACCTTTCAAAGAATGATTTGATTCGATATAGTATAAATTAATATTGAAAAAAAAGTATATAGTACTTCATCAGAGTTAATAGTATCGGATCATCCCTAATCAAAACAAAACAAAATGGCTTCCGGTTCCACCAACGCTGTCATACTGTCATAGAATAGAAATCATTCCATAAAATTAAGGTTCTGTGCCCAAGTATCTACTGTCTGTAAATATTTAAGAGATTATCTGTGAAAATAGAAATGAGTAGCGAAAATGATGGCCATTACGATGATTGTTCCTTTGTTAGTATACATTATATAATCTGTGAGTGCGGCGAAACATTTCCCACGGAAAATGGGCTGAAGGCGCATTTGGAGAAAGAGCACCCTCACAAACGGGAAAGGAAGGAGTTCAAATGCGGCGTGGTGAGTTATGTTTATGTTCTAACGAGCGCAGGCTACTGGGTGTTTATCTCAAGCAAAATACGTAATGGATTTACTGACCGATGCCACTCCATAGAGGTGTATGTAACTTGGTAGCTCAGCTACTTATCCTTGGTCTGTGGAAGCCTTGCGGTTTCGCTCTCAGACTTGTTTAGGGCTTTGAAAACGTAAACATTTTTAATGCTACTCATCACTACCTAATCTGTGATGCTACTTTCCACAACTCCTAGATAAGAGGTTGTAAAGGCACAAACCATTACCTCAAGACAAATTTAGACCCCTCTCAGTTGTAATTCCAACACGGAAATTCAGACTGAATTGATATTTAAGCCTATCACATTAAGTTTGATGTTTCTTTGAACGAATTTAGACCTGCTAATCTGGTTCTACGCATCGCTTAAAAAGCAGACAAGTCTGAGTTTAAAGCCTCTAACCATTGGTTTCAAAGAAATCAATTAAAAACAGGATGCATTTGAATTTACTTGAAACTTTGATTTCCAGTGCGGTTCAGTTTTTAATACCGAAGAGGAATGCATTGGACACTACGAAGAAACTCATATAGAGGAGTTGAAACAGGAAGAGTATGCTGAGACGGAGGACATCAAGCCACATGATGTTAAGCGAGAATTGTCCGAGACAGAATTGTCCCAGGCAGAACTGTCCCAGGCAGAACTGTCCCAGGAAGAACTGTCCCACTCGGAGGTATACGTGCAAGAGCCTGAGGGCGAATTCCATAAAATGGAGTATGTTTTACCTGGGCAATATAAAGAGGTAAAGAATATAATATTTTTCTGACTAGGTGGACCAATGATCTGGTGAAAGCCACAGGGAGCCAATGGATGTAGAAGCCGAGCAGCCACTCAAACTGGCACTCTGGGAGAGGCCTATGTTGTGTTCAGGCTGTTGTTGATGATGATATTTTTTTAGTTTATTGATTATCTAGATCTCCTGGGTGATCATAGGATCTTAATTTCGAGAACATTGAAAACACTAGTGATACCTTATGCCACTATTGGACAGGCCTGACAACTTTAGTGTCCTTTATTGCCCTATTGTTAGTATTTTACAAAATTATTATTCCACCATCTCAGTATTTCTAGTACCTGGTACTTCATACTTTAGAAACCACTAATAATAATAATGATATTCCCAGATGATCAAAGAATCATACAGACACTATCCTATGTAAAAGCACAGGGTCCAATCAGGTACAAATACAAAATAGCCCGAGCATGAAAAAATGTAGTGATTATGTTGTGAGCATTACTGAGTTAGGCTGACATTCAGAGACAATGCATCGAGTTTACTCCGATCGAACTCACGTGAGTTCAAACTCCGGACACGGCGAGTATACTCCGCGTTTTTATATTCACAGTCGAGTTCCAACGTAAACTCCGCCCTCACTCCGCCGGGTAAACTCCGGCCATAGACAAGTGTAGTTTGACATTAGTGACTTACACGTTGTCTTTTTTATTTGGCAGTATTATGCTAAAAAGGGAGAAAAAATAGCAAATATTGTATGAATAACTGAAACAGGAGATCAAATTTACTGGTGATCACAGATTAGAGAAAAAACTGGTGATAATTATATACTCTTTCAAGGAGACTTTAAAAAGCGCGCCATTTCTCTTTGTTTTTTCAATTATTATTTATTATGATTAATTGTGAATGTTGTTATTTACCTAAATAATAAAAAAACGACTGAAATTAAAACTTACAATGGAAATGGAAATAGCAATGGAAAATAAATCGTCTCTATAGTGTTCACAGTACTTGTTCACAAAATCTGAGGGAGCCAATAGCTTCATACATATGAATTCTAGAAACGAAATAAAAATAAATGCTTCATTTTAATAATAGAAAAGAAGAACTATGGAGCCAACTTGCAAAGCATTGATGATTTCTTCATATGTGCATGGTGTGCATTCCTAAAAGGTACCATATGAATTGATTTTTATTTAATAAACCTAGAACTACCATTAATACTTAATTAATTCTATATTATAGGTTAGGTACCTACTCACAAACAACTTAAAATGCATGGAATAATGTGAATGTGAAGACACACGCCGGGGAAGCAAAATCTATAATACAACAAAGAAAAGAAAACACACAGGATCTGCCAGTAAATTACTATTAGATTTTTTTTATTGTTATTTTCATTATAAATAAATCTATGAAGTAGCTAATTTTATTTCGTAATTTATTCGTTTTATTCAATACTAAATACATTTCTTCACAAAAACCACAGCAGATTTTAAGCAGCATTGTTTTTAAAAACATGCGTGATAATAAAGATGGCGGTGCCTGAGCACGGCTCGAGTCACCGATTTCGTGGCCCGTCTCATGCTCAGATGAGCATATACTCGTACTCCATTACGCTAAACTCGACTGTGAATGCCAATTCGATCGAAGTACGAGTCTAGACTCCAATTTTGACATAACGGAGTTTGAGTTCGAACTCGAACTCGTCTGTGAATGTCAGCCTAGAATGTCTGCTTAAAATCAATTTTTAATGTGGTTTTTGTGAAGAAATGTATTTAGTATTGAATAAAACGAATAAATTACGAAATAAAATTAGCTACTTCATAGATTTATTTATAATGAAAATAACAATAAAAAAAAACTAATAGTAATTTACTGGCAGATCCTGTGTGTTTTCTTTTCTTTGTTGTATTATAGATTTTGCTTCCCCGGCTTGTGTCTTCACATTCACATTATTCCATGCCTTTTTAAGTTGTTTGTGAGTAGGTACCTAACCTATAATATAGAATTAATCTTAAATTAATGGTAGGTCTAGTTTTATTAAATAAAAATCAATTCATATGGTACCTTTTAGGAATTACCATGCACATATGAAGAAATCATCAATGCTTTGCAAGTTGGCTCCATAGTTCTTCTTTTCTATTATTAAAATGAAGCATTTATTTTTATTTAGTTTCTAGAATTTATATGTATGAAGCTATTAACTCCCTCCGATTTTATGAACAAGTACTGTGAACACTATAGATACGATTTATTTTCCATTGCTATTTCCATTTCCATTGTTAGTTTTAATTTCACTCGTTTTTTTATTATTTAGGTAAATAACAACATTCACAATAATCATAATAAATAATAATTGAGAAAACAAATAAAGAGAAATGGCGCGCTTTTTAAAGTCTCCTTCAAAGAGTATATAATTATCACCAGTTTTTTCTCTAATCTGTGATCACCAGTAAATTTGATCTCCTGTTTCAGTTATTCATACAACATTTGCTATTTTTTCTCCCTTTTTAGCATAATACTGCCAAATAAAAAAGACAACGTGTAAGTCACTAATGTCAAACTACACTTGTCTATGGCCGGAGTTTACTCGGCGGAGTGAGGGCGGAGTTTACGTTGGAACTCGACTGTGAATATAAAAACGCGGAGTATACTCGCCGTGTCCGGAGTTTGAACTCACGCGAGTTCGATCGGAGTAAACTCGATGCATTGTCTCTGAATGTCAGCCTTAGTGTCTAGTGTATTCATTTGGCCCAATACTTCGCCAACATGTAATAAATGTTGCTAGATAATCTTGGGTTATGCAGAAATAAAATAGTGTGTAAATAGCCGAGTTATTCCGTTGTATGGGATGAGGCATCTGTATTGTAGGTAGGCAAAACCGGTAAAAATACCGGTATTGGCAAAAGTCCAGTATCGGTATTTTTTCGGTTTTGTAATAATTAAAACCGGGATCCCGGTATTTCGGTATTTTTTCGGTATTGGACTATAAATATTAAAAACGCGGAATAACCGATATTTTCCACTCCGTACATATTGTTTTAGACTAAATGAGTATGCCTAAACTATTATAAAACTTGTTATATTGATGAATTGCCATCTAATATTCTAAACTAACTACTATTAAGGGTACACACTGTAAGGGTTCCGTACTCAAAGGGTAAAGCGAACCCTATTACTGAAGCTTTGCTATCCGTCTGTCTGTTTTTGTCCGTCTGTCTGTTTTTGTCCGTCTGTCCGTGTATCACCTGTATCTCAAACCGTGGTGGTTAGAAAGTTGAAAATTTCAAAGATTATGTATTTTTGTTGCCGCTATAACAACAAATATTACAAAACAGAATAAAATAATTATTCAAGGGGGCTCCCATACAATAAACGTGATTATTTGGCCCGTTTTCTTAGATGGTACAGAACCCTCCGTGCGCGAGTCCGACTCGCACTAAGCCAGTAATCTAAATTATATTTAAGTTAAGGACTTGTGCCAAAACAATCGACAGTGTGAATGGCGTCTGCTTGTCAGGGTTAGGTAAACAGACAGTAAACACAAAGCCAAAGCAGCTAATCAGTTATTTTACATATTGATAAGAACTCCAAAGTACATTAATGGTATGCAGTCCCTCAGTGCACGTCACAAAAACTCAACAAATTATTGACGGGCCCGATAGCTCAGTTGGTAGTAGCCATGCCTTCTGAACTGAGGGCTGTGTGTTCGATTCCTACCCAGGACAAACATCTGTGTGATGACCATAGATGTTTGTTCTGTGCCTGGATGTGATATTGTATTAATACATTTTTTAAATCTATTTATCCTACCAGCAGTGCAAGCACGGATCTTCGGTTCGACAAATATATCGAGTCGATAAACAGATTTTGTTTATCGTTCTTATCGGTAACATGTAGCATGGATCTAAAATCGATAAATTTTGTCGATGTCTTTCGAGGGCTTTATTTTGTCGACAGCGTATCGATCATTCGTTCTTAACTCTCACAGAGTAGCACGATATTTCAGAAATTTCCACAGATTAGGAGATAGCCGTTGTCCGATTTTATTTGTTTCACGTAGATTTTATATACTCTTTGTCGGATTTTTTAAGGTTATATGAAGTAAATTACTCTTTGAAAAGGTATACTGATAGTTGGTAGCAAAGAGCATAGAGAAAAGTAATATATATGGCAAAGAGTTGATTACTTTTCTCTATGATTCCCTTAAATCATCAGCCTCAACACCTTGAATAAGGGCGAGGGCAATTTCTTTGTTGATTCTAAAAAGAATCTCAAACTGGTCGTTGGGTAGGTCGAGAGGATCATTGGCGTCTCTTAAACGCCGCCTGTTGATGCTCAAGGCATCCCGCCGCGTCCTTCTTTCGGCTTCCAACAATAAAATATAGCCAAAATCCATTTTACTAATGTTTGGTTAATATTATCGAGCAACTTTAGGAACCCGATAAATATTCGGTACATTCGATATGATCGACAAGATTAAACCGATCACAGATGTCAAAATTTAGATCCATGCGCGGTTTAATCTATATAGAACGAACATATTCGTTAAGATTTAACGAATTTATATAGTCGTCGAAAAAATACATTCCATGCTACCGATTTCGTTTTATCGATAATTTATGTCAAATTTGACATGAAAATTCGTTAAATATATCGATCGGTAGATCGGTGCTTGCACTGCTGGTTAAATAAACAAATTATTTTAGTGATCCTTAGTTACTGTCATCATGCCTTTTAAAATTCAAAGCTTGTCTTACAATCTTATCAATTACGATTAAAATAAACTGAATATTGAAATTTTTAACTGACAATTATTAATCTCTTGAGCTGCGATAAAGGTTTTTAATTAGTTTAACAACCATTTAAACTTTTTACTTAAAATACCGAAATACCGTATTTGTGTTTTCAATACCGGTATTGAGAAGTGCCTTAAATAGTATGGTATTACTGGTTTTTGGTATTACCGAATACCGGTATCCATGCCCTAGTTGTAGGTATTATATTATCTGGGGTAAAAGTATCATGATCACCCAGGTGGTGGCAGTGGAATATACCTATTGATTACGATGTCACCATGTTGAAGTTCAACTTAAAATTCAAAATAAACAAAAACATTTGTCTACTATAAAATAGTAGTAGCTTTCATAGATAATGTACGGACCCCTTCATGCGAGTTTATTCCTATTCTTATTGTATTGTATGATCTGTGTATCTGGTCAGAACTCCCAGGACTCCCAGTTGGAACTACCTCAAGGCCAGGATGTAATCTTCGAAGGAGCTGACGAGGAATACAATGACACGGAGAACGAGGAGTCTATTCTTCCTGAGCAGTATGTTGAGGTGAGTTTGAAATAATAATAATAAATATGTGTGGACATTTCACACAGCGCCATCTAGCCCCAAACTAAGCATAGCATGTACTATGGGAACCGGATAACTGATACAATACTTAGATACTTTTTGTTTGTAAATACATACATAGAATACAATATAACACCCAGACACAGAACAAATATCTATGTTCATCACACAATAGTAGGAGGTAGGGTTGCATGAACCTAACATGTTGGGGTGTACAATAGTGATGGATTAATTAACATTCGCGTTCATATTTAGCATGTGAAAACTCAATTAGCATTTCGCAAATTAAATGTAGTTGTGAAATTCTGAAAAATTTGAAATTTTATTTTAATTAATTTAGTTCATTTTGAATTTAATTTTTAATATAAAGTTTCATTTCATTTTTCATACAATTTTTCATTTCATTTCAATTTTCATTTCATTTTCACTTCATTTTTCATTTCCATTTCATTTAAATATACATAGTAATAGCAATTAGCATGCTAAGTTTCGTGAATTAGCATGTTTATGAAATTTACGCAAAATCGCACTAATTGCCATCGCTAGTGTACAATGTTACAACCGACAGAACCGACAGATCTTTTTTTTTTTGATAAAAGGCCAAAGGGTAAAACATTACTAAGGCTCCGCTGTTTGTCTGGTAGTTTGTTTGTCTGCCTGTCTGTCCATCTGTCTGTCACCAGGTATCTTATGAATTGTGATCAGTTGCAGTGTCACTCGAAACTCTTAATTAAAGTTTCACGTGACACTGCATTGCGCACGTCGTTCTGAGACATCACACAGTCTATAAAAGGTTTCGAGATTATGACACCAGTTTATAAGTCTCATTTGCCCAATAATGAAGTCATTAAACACGAACAGAAGCAAGTAGCAAGCACTACTCCTTGCACACTACCCCAGATATAATATAATAGCTACAGTACAGATGCCTCATCCCATACAACGGAATAACGCGGGCTAATTTACGAATTATTTTTTTATTTTTTATTGCGTGTTGGCGAAGTATTGGGCCAAATGAATACACTGGACACTAACTAATAACTCTCTTGGCACGATCACATTTTTTTCGCGTTTGGGCTATTTTTCGTTTGTACCTGATGGGATCCCATTACTGCTTGGCGGCAGAATAACTGGCAAAGCGGTGGTACCTACCTAGACGAACTTTGCAGAAAAGTCCTACCACCTAGTTAAACAATTTTTTTTTGGTATGAGCTATGGTGTACCATTTCTGACTAATTTTTCCAGGTGGTCCAACAAATCCCAGAAGGCCAATTGGTGCTTGTAGTGAAGAACGCTCCAAAGAAAAAAGATAATACGAATGCACCAAAGAAAAAGAACTCGAACAAAAAGTACCCGAGAAACATTGTGTGCGAATGGTGTGGAAAGAAATATCCGGTAAGCTTTTAGGGTTCCGTACGTAAATGGTAAAGCGAACCCTATTACAAAAATAAACCAACAAAAATATAAAATCAACGCAAGAATAAAAAACGAAAAAAAATTATAATTCCCGCCTGTATGGGTTAGTATTAGAATGGCTAGATCGCATAATATTATATTAGTGTTCACCATTTTTTTTGTGATAATCAATGACGTGACGAGCTAGTCGTTCACCTAATGTTAAGCGACACGGCCGCCCATAACAGTTGCAGTGTCACTCGGAACTTTAAAATAATAAAGTTTTGCGTGACACGTCATCCTGAGACATCGCACAGTTTAATAATCAGTACTACACTCATAAAGTCTCAGTTGCCCAGTAATTTCATTAGCTACAATGCCCTTCAAACCGGAACACAGTAGTGCTTGCACACTACTGCTTGGCAGCAGAATAACTGGCAAAGCGGTGGTACCTACCTAGACGAACTTTGCAGAAAAGTCCTACCACCTAGTAATAATTTAATCATACCTGTTTTGTTTTCAGTCAAACGCAGCTCTCCGATACCATCAAAGAGTTCACACTGGGGAGAGGCCTTACCATTGCCACTTATGTCCCAAGACCTTCACTATGCCACTCTTTCTACAGGTAACGCCACTAATTTTAGGCAATGCCACTGTTTCTTTAGGTTAGGCCAATGTTGCAGTTGATAATAACAATGTACCTACAGGTAGTGTTGCAGTTTCTTTAGGTAAGGCCAATGTTTCTTTAGTTAAGGCCTGTCTTCTCAGGAAAGTTACAGCAGCAGCTCAAAGTGGCGCTCTGATGAGGCCTATGTTCCAGAGTGGATGTTCCAGGCTGTTCCTTTAGGCCCCGAAGACCTAGGTTTCTTTAGGTAAGGCCAGTTGCAGTGTCACTCGGAACTTTAAAATAATAAAGTTCCGCGTGCACTGCGCTCGTCATCCTGAAACATCGCACAGTCTATCATGTGTGATCAGCTAGGCGATTATGTAACTTGATTGCAACCAATAGAAACACAAAAATGTATGGATTTGATAGTTTCAATACGCAGTTTATGTGCATAGTTACTATGAAAATTTTCAAATTCAGAATGCAATTTCTCCTGTTGCATTGCTGTCAAAGTTACGTGATCACCCCACTGGTGATAGTCTCATTTGCCCAATAATTTCAGTAGCTACAGTGCCTTTCAATCCGCGGGGTTATTACGTAACTTTTACAACTTCAACTCTTGGTTAATAGCCTTTGTGGAGAGATGACCACAACTTTGCCAGTGTCACGTGGACTAAGTATCTTTTTCACTTTGATGAGGGATGTAAGAGGATCGGACACATGGTCACGTGACGTGCGGCACTTTTTCACCACAATATGGTGCCGACTCCGCCCCTCTCCGCCCCATTGTTTACTGCTTTTGACAGTTGACGACTGACGTACTAGCTCAAAATACCACCAGAACATGGCGGATTTTTGCCGCAGGGCGGTCTCAAGTGACGTTAGAGATAAATTATTATCAAAAATGAAAGTTGAAACGGTATACTTGTCTTTTTTTAGCACGTTCAAAATGTTATTTGCTAAAATGAAATGCGACTAGTTTTGTTCATTCGTTCGAAGTTAACCTCAGAACTATAATATATTCTGTGTGGTTAACTTTATGCCAAGTCCTCTTCTCTCGTCAAAAGCCAAAGTACATTAAGCGACAAGTGTACAACCGGCGCTAAGTAAGCCGGATTGCTAAGTGTTTGGTTTCGCATTGCTACTGCTGAAATCGCTTTATGCGATAAGGCCGCCCGTTGTTCTACCATTCTTCATGTTGTATTATGTGCATTGTTGTTTTTTTTTGGTGTTCAATAAAGTATGTTTTTATTGTATAGTATTGTTGCAATTTTTACGTAATACAGTCGCGGAACACAGTAGTGCTTGCACACTACTGCTTGGCGGCAGAATAACTGGCAAAGCGGTGGTACCTACCTAGACGAACTTTGCAGAAAAGTCCTACCAAAAATTATTTATTGTTATTTATGATTATTAAAGCAGTATCGCCTGCTCAGCGTAATCTATAGATTAATTTGTAAAGGAAAAATTAGAATCACGAGCGGGGATTGAACCCGCACTATCCATCTCTCAAGCCGGGATATGCTTTACTCAAGCCACCGTGACATGTGGTCTCATGTCCGAATTTATCCTTCACCTTTTACAACCAACTTACGGGGTTAGTAGCGTCATCTATTGAGTGATTCTTGTCACGGTAGCTTAAGTAAAGCATTGAGGGAAGGATGGATGCGGATTCAATCCCATGGTTGTTTTTTTTTTATGAGAATGAATCATGTGACGAGCTAGTCGTTCACCTGTAGGCCTAGCACGAATATTTACGCGCGCTAACGTAAGGCAGTTGTATGGGGCGCTGATCAAATGCCATACAACTGACGTACGTTAACGTTACACTTACGCGCGCGTAAATATTCGTGCTAGGCCTACTGATGTTAAGCAATACGGCCGCCCATAACAGTTGCAGTGTCACTCGGAACTTTAAAATAATAAAGTTTCGCGTGACACTGCACTGCGCACGTCATCCTGAGACATCACGAAAGCCTTGCGCTTGTGATTCTAATTTTTCCTTTACAAATTAATATGTTATTTATTGTAATTGCGTATTTACAGATCCATATTCGAGTGCACACTGGAGAGCGTCCATTCAAGTGCACGGATTGTCCGAAAGCTTTCAGCAATAAAGCGGCGCTTCTAAGACACGAACGGGTGAGTTCAGTAAACTGGGGGTCTAGCAAAGATACCAACCACTAACGCTAACGCCTCACACTAACTCCAGAATGTACTGAAATGACATTTCGGAAATCGTTAACTTTTCCGTAGCGAATGTCATTTCAATACATTTTTGGAGTTAGCGTGAGGCGTTAGCGTTAGTAGTTGGTATCTTTGCTAGACCCCCTGGGTGTTCAGTAAATAGACTATCACAAAAAAAACACATAAACATAACAGAAGAACTAACAAAAAAGTAAAAAATAACAAATAAATAAATGTGTGGACATTTCCCACAGCGCCATCTAGCCCCAAACTAAGTATAGCTTGTACTAAGGGAACCAGATAACTGATATATATTTTTTTCTTATATTTTGTCTCCACATTGTAAATATTTCACGCAAAGTCATCTCCTAGTCATAGTCCAGTCTAAGTCATGCTCCAGCAAAGTGGTGGCAACTATACTAGAAGCTTCTATGGAATTTTGGAAGCAACACGAAAAATCCCGTTTCACCAAATTAGCAAGTTATCACTTGACCACACTCATGCTCGTAATTCAGCACTTAATGCGTAAAACGCCACCAATTTTAAACATTAATACTGGAAAAAGCAAAAGTTTTGAAAAATAATACAATGCAACGACGTGAACTTTTCCGCGTTTCCGCTAAAACTGATATAATAATTAGATAATTTTTGTTTGTAAATACCATACATAGAATACAATATAAGGTGACCTTGAGTTGGTATGTTATTCCGAAAGGAAGTAAATCTACACCCCAAGGTAGACAATGTTACTTCGAGGACTTTACTAAGTTGTTAGTTTTTCATTGAAGAAATACCATGTAAAGTTTACGTTCGAAAATAGCCTTAGCGCAGCTGGGTGGTTGAACTTCGTCCTTGACCGAGTGCACATAAATGAGTTTAACGACCTGTGTTTAGAAATGAATTTATAATATCTGCACCCCTATTCCCAACCTATCGGAAACCTTTCGATTCGAAATCTACACTCTCCATCTTTTTCATCTACATTTAGAATGAAAGAGACGGAGAGTGTAGATTTCGAATCGAAACGTTTCCGATAGGTTGGGAATAGGGGTGCTGGTTAATTCTAGTAGCGACCGCACGTGCAATTTTGCGAGTGGATATATTTTTTACCATGGAAGTTTGGAAACACCCAGTTTCAAGTAAGGCTCTCACAACTTGTAGGGTATCATGGTCCCAGTCCCCCCAATTTCGGGATAACATACCAATTCAAGGTCACCTTGTATAACACTCATAGTACAAGCTATGCTTAGTTTGGGGCTAGATAGCGCTGTGTGAAATGTCCACACACATTCATTTATTTATTTATAATTTATCATAATTTCCAGGTGCACACGGGAGTGAAACCATACATTTGCCCCATGTGTTACAAGGGTTTCACACAGTCCAATTCCATGAAGCTCCATGTAGCGACGGTTCATCTGAAGCAACCCGCTCCTTACAAGAGTAAGTCGAGGAAACTGAAGGACGCTGAGAGGATGGCAGGGAAAGACAAACCGGTCATGGTCAAGGGGAATAATAATAAGGTATCTCCATTCTTTCATCGGACTACAAGGCGCACAGATACTCGGCATCCTTATATCGTTAATATTCCTACAGCCCGCACTAAGCGTTTCGCATCAAACTTTATATATAGTGCGAACAGCAAATGAGTGGAATACCTTGCCGTCGTCCTTGTTTCCATCTATAACCTGGGTGTCTTCAAGTCAAGGGTGAACAGGTATCTTCTAGGCAAGCATGCACCACCGTAGGGCGCGTCATCACTTACCATCAGGTGAGACAGTGGTCAAATGCTATGCCTATAAATTGTAAAACAAAAAGGTAATTATAATCTGTTTGACTTGAATTAATGTTCTAAAAAAAGGTTTAGGTGTGTTGACGGGCCCGATAGCTCAGTTGGTAGTATCCCTGCCTTCCGAACTGAGGGCTGTGGGTTCGATTCCTACCCGGGACAAACGTTTGTGTGATGAACATAGATGTCGGTTCTGTGTCTGGGTGTTATATTGTAATTTACAAACAAAAAAGTATATAAGTATTGTATCAGTTATCTGGTTCCCATAGTACAAGCTATGCTTAGTTTGGGGCTAGATGGCGCTGTGTGAACTGTCCACACATATTTATTATTTATTTATTTCTAAGCACAAAATCAACAAAAATAACTAATTTTGTGCGATGTGACTTAAAAACTAGGAAGAACCTTTTTTACTAGGAATTCTTTTTCTATGTAATTGTTGTTCACTATTAATTCGTATTACCTACCTTTTAGATTTCCATGTATTTTTATACGTTTATAATATAGTGATGATAAATTATCTGATCTGTTTGTAGTCAGCAGCTTTTAGCGTGCTTGTTTTATATAACTTTGTATTTTAATTTGTGAATAGTGTCGTGGGCTGCGTTACTGCTAAGTTTATGTATTATTTTAACTCTATATTTTATTGTAATACAGCTGTTTACTGTTCCAAATAAAATAAAAATGATCGTAATGAAAAAAATAGGAATATCAAACAAAGACCAGGGTTTAACAAAAACACTCAAGTATTTTGGGTTTTGCTAATAATCGTTCTTATAACCTAAAAATATTTTAATTATCAACCGTAAATATGAGGTACTAAAATAGAAAATAAAACAAAAAACAGAGGATGAAAAAATAAAAATTTATAGGTTTTCTAAAATTACCCCCAAAAATCAGTCATTACAACATATTTTTATAACCGGTTATAATACTTATTTCATATCCTTTTTTCTTGAACGGGCTAATGCTGTTGGTCTCTACCGACCTTTACAGCGTCACGAGGCGGGAGGGCAGGCGCTTAAGGCACCCAGCTGACAAAAGTGGGGGCAACTAGTTCAAGGGCACCCCTGGGGTGCGAGCCTCGGCTTGGGCTGTTGCCGGGATAAGAGGATCGAGGAGGCTACGTCCGCTGGAGGAGTGGACCCTATGGAAAGTCGCGACCGTTCTAACTAACCTACGGGGGTACGTCGACCTCGCCGGCGGGGTCGGTGTCTGATTGTGTTACGCTGGTATCCTATACCGGTGCCGAAATCGGTACCTGAGCCAGAAGGGCTAGACTGGTCCGGTGATCCTAGCGCAGCCGAAATCTGCTATAGGATTTTCCGGGTCGCTCAACACGTGTCTTGGGCGGCGACGACGGGGTGGATTTCATATCCATAATAAATAAATAAATATGTGTGGACATTTCACACAGCGCCATCTAGCCCCAAACCCCAGATAATATAATACCTACAGTACAGATGCTTCATCCCATACAACGGAATAACGCGGGCTATTTTACGAATTATTTTATTTCTTCATAACGCAAGATTATCAAGCGACATTTATTGCGTGTTGGCGAAGTATTGGGCCAAATGAATACACTGGACACTAACTAGTAACCCTCTAGACACGATTACTACATTTTTTCACGTTCGGGCTATTTTTCGTTTATACCTGATTGGACCCCATGCCCAAACTAAGCATAGCTTGTACTATGGGAACCAGATAACTGATACAATACTTAGATACTTTTTGCTTGTAAATACATACATAGAATACAATATAATACGACACAGAACAAAAATCTATGTTCATCACACAAATGTTTGTCCCGGGTAGGAATGGAACCCACAGCCCTCAGTTCAGAAGGCAGGAGTACTACCAACTGAGCTATTGGGCCCATCAAATAATTATTATTAACTTTTGTCCTAGATGATCCGTGTCGTAACGGCCGGGAAAGATGGCAAAAGCACCCAAAACCCAGCTTCGATTCGACCATTCGCGAAACGTACCAACGTGCGAGATGTGGTCGTGAGACGCTGCGACGTTATTGGTCGAATTGACAATCCTGATGAAAACCAACGGGCTATTGCGGTAAGTTTTTTTTTATACTAAATAATACATTTATGTGGACATTTCACACAGCGCCATCTAGCCCTAAACTAAGCATAATTGGTGCTATGGGATGCTTTGTAATCGAATGACGTGACGAGCTGGTCGTTCACCTGGTGTTAGGCTCAGAACTTTAAAATAATAAAGTTTTGCGTGACACTGCACTGCCCACGTCATCCTGAGACATCACACAGTCTAGTAATAAGATTAGACTGTGAGATAAGATCATAAACTTTTTGGGTAAATGAAACTATGCCATAAAGTCTCATTTGCCCAGTATTGGCATCAGCTAGTGTGCAGGCATGAAGTCTCATTTGCCCAGTAATGTCCCTAACTACAATGCCCTTCAAACCGGAACACAGTAGTGCTTGCTTGTACTGCTTGGCGGCAGAATAACTGGCGAAGCGGTGGTACCTACCTAGACGAACTTTGTAGAAAAGTCCTACCACCTAGTAGGTTGAATAATATCTATAAGTAGTCAGTACAAATCTTTTTTTTAAATCTTATACAGGTGCCAGTTGATTATATATATCCAGCGTAAAAGAAGATTATTGGATTCGTAAAACGAGTAAAAAAATAATTTGGTTAGTCCATAAAAATACTCTTGAATTTCCCCATCGTAATAGATAGATAGAAAGTCTATGGAAACACACAAACTATAAACTAAAAGTACAAATTAACAAATAGTTATAGTAATATAACAAATAGTAATAAAGTAATATACACTCGTTGGTTTTTTTCTTATATATTGGCTCCACACATAGTGTATTTAGCCAGTACCAATTATTTTAATTTTTTATCGTTATAGAATATTTCACGTAAAGTCAAGTCTTAGTCATAATCATAGTCACAGTCCAGTCTAAGTCATCATTAAACGTAATTATTGTGTTAGTTAGTCATAGTGTGTTTCGTTGTCATTAACGCATTAGCAGAAACGTGGTTTTTTTTCTTGTAGTAGCTTTTGTTTGTGGACATTTCACACAGCGCCATCTAGCCTCAAACTAAGTATAGCTTGTACTATGGGATTAAATTATTTATTATATTGTTATAGCGGCAACAGAAATACATCATCTGTGAAAATTTCAACTGTCTAACTATCTCGGTTCATGAGATACAGCCTGGTGACAGACGGGCAGCAGAGCCTTAGTAATAGGGTCAGATTTACCCTTTGTAAAGTAGTACATAGTAAAGTGTATTTAGCCAGTGTCAAGTATTGTAATTTTTCATCATGTTAATAGAATATTTCACGTAAAGTCAAGTCTTAGTCATAGTCCAGTCTAAGTCATGCTTCAGTAAAGTGGTGGCAACTTTACTAGAAGCTTCTATGGAATTTTGGAAGCAACACGAAAAATCACGTTTCACCACATTATATCACTGGCCCACACTCATGCTCGTAATTCAGTATTAAATGTGTAAAACGCCACCAATTTTGAACATTAACACTGGAAAAAGCACAAGTTTTGAGAAATTATACAATGCGACGACGTGAATATTCCGCGTTTCCGCCAAAACTCCGTAGTTAGTATTATATCTGTAGTTTAGACTCACTTTGACAGTTAAAAGATTTTGTTTCTATATTTTCAGAGTTTAAAAGCTGCGAACGGCGGAGAAGAAGATTACAAGTTGACCCTCATTAAAGTGGAAGCCCCCATTGATGTCGATGAAATGGATGAAGGGAATGAAGCAAATGAAATGGATGAAGTGAATGAAGCGAATGAAGTTGTAGAGAGTGAAGTGGTCGACGATCATTCAGATCAGGAACGGTACGAGATAGTATTCGGAACGTAATTCGTTCGTTCATTCGTTCTTTAGTTCACTCAAAACTTTTGTTGAATTGGCAACATTTCATTCCTTACTTATTTTGAAATGGTTTTATTTAAATTGTAAATTGAGCTGTAAAATAACAAACACGTATTTTGTTATTTATGCAAACCAAAGCATACTTAAAAAAATGTTTTTCGTGCAAAATATAATAAACTTTTTTACATATTTAATTTTGTTAACTTTATTTCAATTTTGGCTCTTGTGAGGCTAATTGCAGGAAGCCAGAAGACAAAAATATTAATGTCTATGCTTAGGTTTTTTATGATCATTTACACTAGGCTTCACACGTCCTTTACCATTTAGCCTCACTCTGTTTTTTAACAATAACTTGAAAAATACTGAATATAAAAGTTTGATATTTTTGTGCGTTCGATTCGAAATGGTTTTCGAATTTTGTTACCACCCAAAAATGAAATGTTGTCAATTATAATGAAACAGAATGGCAATAATGTAATTTATTATAAATAGATACTTACAATGATGTATTCGTTCATTCATTCTAAGGCTCATCCAAAAACTAGTTGAAATATGTAAGAATAATAATAATGAAAGTAGATACAACACGTTATGACTTATCAAGTGCTGTATTTGTTCATTCAAAGCTTACCAGTCTATAGATAGATAATTTGACGCATCTTTCTGTTCGTTTATTCATTCGTTCAATGGTTCATTCAAAACTACAATTGTTACAGGCCATTCAACATAAGTTGTCCTCTGATGTAAATAATAATAAATATGTGTGGACAAATCACACAGCGCCATCTAGCCTCAAACTAAGCATTGTACTATGGGAACCAGATAACTGATACAATACTTATATACTTTTACATACATAGAATACAATATAACACCCGGATACAGAACAAACATCGATGTTCATCACACAAATGTTTGTCCCGGGTAGGAATCGAACCCACAGCCCTCAGTTCGGAAGGCAGGGATACTACAAACTGAGCTATCGGGCCCCTCCAATATTCCAGGATAAAAGTATCCTATGTACTTATATTATTTAAAATATGCAAGGAACTGTAGTTTTCAGTTAAACGTAAACACGTAATACATATTGTTTTGTATGAGACACGTCCACTTTTGAACACAGACCTCCCTCACTAAACGACACTGGGTGCTTATTATAGATGTCCTATAATACGCACGCGTGGCAGGCGGCTCGGTGATCGCAGATTATAATGTACCGAGGAGAACGCTGCTCCCCATTCCCTGGATATTTCCTCGGCCGGCTCTTACGGGACTTATAGAATGGAGGAAGTGATGTCCCAGATTTACGGAACGGATGGATGCGTGTAAATCCTGTTCGGAATTAAAATTTTTATTAAATTAATCGGTTCCGCGGCTGTCTCTTTCTTAGTAGAAATTAAAAGGATCGCAATAGTTTTGGATTAGAAATTTTTAGTTTTATTTTGACACCATTTTAATGAATTTTTATTGTAAACTAAGTATTAAAAATATTGTATATAAATAGTTTTAAGTGTTTTAATAAAATCACAAAATATTAATTGTTTGTTTTATTTATTTATTTTTATTTACTGTAAATAATTTTAATACTATAGTTCCAATAAATTAAACTGCATTTTTTTCTCATCATTTTCATCAACCGCCTGAAGACGTCCACTGCTGAACTTAGGCTGTATCCAACTGTTCTGGAAATAAACATATTCTTATTCTTCTTATTCCCTAGAGAGCGTCACTTTGAGAGGCTACTCGCCTCGTGCATTCATCGGTTCCCCGTCAATTCCTTTCTTTCAGTCAAATGTTATGTTTCATAGTAGGGAGAAAAGGCTTTTGTTTATCCTTTTCTCCTCACTGATAGGAGAAAGTGAACAACCCAAAAGAATAATCTGACGAGCAAGTCGTTTTCCTGATGTTAAGCGTCACTGCTGACCAAACAGGTGGTTTTTTATATGAGAATGAATGACGTGACGAACTGGGCCCGAATTCTGCTATTTCAATTGTCATAATGGTTGATGAATGGTACCATATAATAACAGATTTTGACACTTATGGTAGTCTACTTAAAGTTTATAGTGCTTGCACATTACTGCTTGGCAGCAGAATGACTGGCAAACCGGTGGTACCTACCTAGACGAACTTTGTAGAAAATTTATACCACCTAGTGCTTGCATCATGCATGCCTGTGCAGTGCAATGTCATGTTTATACCATGGATGGAATAAAAAAAAGAAGGATTGAGTTTTGATTGACATCGAACTGAAGTACAAAATGGCGGACACATAAATATGTGTGTCAGATTAAAAAGAATTGCCATGTGGGGAAAATTACCCGAATCCGAAAAAATAAACTTCCGAAGTTGGCGTAATTGACGTTTTGTCCCTTATATAGGTATATGTCCAAAAAGCTACACGAGCAAGTCAAAGTCAAATTTTCATGTCGTATTTATTTTTCATACCTCAAGATTTGTCCCATTTGATTTTTATAAAAACTACTAGTTTATGGACTATCTTTCAGGTACCGTATATTACGATGAATTAAAACCAGGGATGCGCCGAATATTTGGTAATTATTCGATATACCGAATATTCGGTAAAAGTGCCGAATAATTACCGAATATTTTTTTAATACTTTCCGCTAAATACTTCCATAATTATCTTTTATGGGAACTCATTCTAAGATAATCAGAACACAGCACTTTTTAATCGTTTTTCTAGATACTGATAACATGCTTTATCTAGGCACTAAACGCTTGGTCACCAGAAAACTAATATTTTGTGCCTAACGGGCACTACCAACCTATACAGCGTGCGATTTGGTCCAATATCTAATTTGTCATTGGACCAAACCGCACGCTTGTTTCTAATACGCATCTAATTTCGCTTGTTTCTAAGGATTCTGTTATTTGTGTGTTTTTGTTTGGTTTTTTTTTTTAATTAATTACATACATACACTTTAATTCATTTCATAGAAAATTTTAATAAAAATAGTTTTTTCACAAAAAATAGTGGAATAAAAATTGTTTCCATTGCAGTGGAAACTTTGATAAAGTTTTATAGCGACTGAACGTACGGAAAAATTCGTGTAAAATAAAATGAACCGAATTGTTCGGCCGAATATTCGGTTCGGTAAACTCTGGACCGAATAATGTTCGTTATTCGGTTCGGTTCAAAAATCCATGTTCAGCGCATCCCTAATAAAAACCATTATAGTGACCTTCTTTTTTCGGGAGGCGTTTATATAGTGCTATCTAAATATATGTTAATAAAACTGTTTATTTGGCCTAAAGATTCATAGCCAGGGTGTTGCCTAAAACGTTTAATGAACACATTATTCGTATTTTTACCTACTTTAATGTTTTACATCATAGAAACCTGCCCAAATATGCACGACTTAGTAGGTACACTACCGGTAAAATATTCATTCAAGAAAAGGACAAAACATGCACATTCGTAATGACAAAATGCATTGGCATTATAGTCAGGTCTCAATTATAATCAATATTAAGTGAATATGTTGTATACGAACACAATTTGGTCATTCTCCCACACTTTCGGGTAATTTGCAAGTTTGATTGTTGGCAGCACTGGTTGGTTTTGTGTATTAAATTGGATCTAAAATATTTCATTAAAACGTGAAGAAATCAGTGGAATAATAACAAGCTTACTTGTGAAAAGTGATCCCCTGACTTTTTTAATTAAACTGCTATAATTCCGACAATTTTTTACAACGCAAGATGGCATTTTTGTAAATTTTTTTCCGTCACGTTGACAGCGTCTTGTGTGAGGTCCAGAGCAATACTGGCGGGCGGCCGTCTGCCTATGATGTGAGTGTGTGCGTGCCCGCTCGTACGTACGAAGCGTTCCGTCTTCCTAAGGGTGCTTCAGTTTGGGATCAGACGGGATGCCCTCCTTCTTTTTTTATTAGCTCCATGGTTTATACCTAACTATGAAGGAAATACCTAACAGTCGAGGGCGGCCGTGTCGCTTAACATCAGGCAAACGACTAGCTCGTCACGTCATTAAAAAATAAAACAATATTTTATTAAACTTACAATTTTAATGACTACATACAGGATTCAGTTTTTAAAATAAAAAGGCGATTACTACAGCCTATCGAATTTTTACAATGTTTTATACTCGAACTAGGTATATTTTTGGTATTTTTCTAAAAAATTACGTCTAGATATAAAGATTCGAATTATGGCCGATTAGTTACGCTATAAATCTTATTATTTAATGAGAAAATCTTAAAAATATTTTCTTGAAAAATAATCTTAGCATTAGATTTAGTGCTGGGGTAAATAATTACACAATACTTACCAGAAAAATATTTTGGATGATATATTTTATCAGATGGTATGTTATTATAAGTTTTTTTTATCAAAACAATTACTAAACTGATTTTGATTAGATTAGTTGTGCAATATTTTTTTTTCTTATATTTTGACTCCGCACATAGTGTATTTAGCCAGTGTCAAGTATTGTAATTTTTCATAGTCTTATGAATTATTTCACGTTAAGTCAAGTCATAGTCATAGTCCAGTCTAAGTCAGGTAATAATAGTTCAGTATAAGTTATGCTCCAGTAAGTGGTGGCAACTTTACTAGAAGCTTCTATGGAATTTTGGAAGCAACAAGAAAAACCACGTTTCACCACATTATATCACTTGCCCAGACTCGTGCTCGTAATTCAGCACTTAATGCGTAAAACGCCACCAATTTTAAACTCAAAAAAGCACAAATTTTGAGAAATAATACAATGTAACGACGTGAACTTTTCCGCGTTTCCGCCAAAACTCTCCAAGGTAATATTATGTTCATATTGTCATAGTTCAACACTCATAAATCATCTAGATATAATCATAGATGGCGCTTTTTTCAATTTTGCATATTTTTTTGTGTTTCCATATTTACCCAAGCACCATACAAAAACCTTACAAAACGCTTAAGTCGGCAGTGTTTATTATTAAAATATTATGTATTAAAATATTTACAAAGAATATTAAAGAAAATAGATTTTATTCAAACAGTTTTTTTTCTTATAAATAAACTAGTGATGTGTACGAATATTGCTTTCATTTTGACTAAAATTAATATTGCACCTAAATACGTTATATTTCTCTAATGAACTTAATAAAAATTGGAAAAAATAATCGAAGACGACAAAATTTTCTTCATTTTTAGTTTACCATTATTATAAATGACAAATAATAACATTCAGAATGGTACCTACCTGCTTTCTTCAAAAAAATTAGAACTTATTATTAGCACTGTCATTATCAAATTATCGTGGCACAGAGTAGGAAAAAATACGGTTGTGCCCCGATAGAGAGCGCTTTTTTCAACACTTTCATACTGAGCAGTTTTTCGTTGGTCTGTGAATTTTCCATCAGGTACTGTCAGTTTAGTTCTTGCATCGACAAGAGATGGTGCTCGCGTGAATCGTATACAGAAAACAAATGTTAGGTCCGTCTGTATGTCATCCGGATAGTCTAGACGAAATTAATAACAATACTCATATAAAAAGAAAGCCAAGCTAAGCATAAAAAGTGCTGAGCGCTTACACTAGTGTCAAGACTGGGTACATTATTTTTTAAGTGTTTGTGCAGATAAACCATAGAGGTTTTTTTCTAAAACGCGGCAATGAAAAGTGTTGAGAAAAGCGTCTATCGGAACGCGAACGTAATTTTTTTTTGCTCTGTGGCTTACTACAAATTCTTGAATTTGTGGGTGAGTAGGTACCTACATAATTTTGTTATTCATACGGTAAAAGTAGTTACATTAAATATAATATACTTTAATATAATATTTCTAATTAGCATCATCACTAACACGATTTATTGCTTATAATAAGTTTAGTTATTACTACGTATTTAATAATAAATTCATTATAATGGATGCCACAATTTATAAAAAAAACGCGGTTTATACATTAACCCGCTTATTTAAGCAGTTTAAAAAATGAATCACAACCGAAAATTAGAGAAATCGGTGAAGGTAGACTTACTTTGGACTTACTTTTTTAGCTTCGTTACGTCTTTTTTGACACTCGAATATCGAACTTGTTTGTTATATTTTGGCTCGACACATAGTGTATTTAGCCAGTGTCAAGTATTGTTTACATCGCGTTTTAAAATTTTTCACGCAGACACGTCCTGGTCGTGAAGTCGTAGTCCAGTCTAAGCGGTGGCAACTCTACTAGAAGTTTCTATGGAGTTTTGGAAAATAATACAATGCAACGACGTGAACTTTTCCGCGTTCCCGCCAGAACTCCATATCGGACTTATCGGACAAAAGGTGGTTGAATTGTGGTTGAACTAGTCCAAAGCTACTCCACGTTTATTAATAAGGCCGTTAAAGAGCTAGATTAAAAACCTATACAAACTGGTGCGTTATTCGCTACCGCTGCGAGTAGCGGTAAATACCGCGCGGTACTTACCGCTACCCACAGCGGTAACCACATCCATAAATCTTCAATAGATTAATAATATACTTAACTAAAAACAAAATTAAAAAATAATATTGTGCCATTGAGTTATTTTGCAAAACCTTTTAGTTTGAAGTAAATTATGGCATATCAAAAGTTTTTGAGTTTGACATTCTATTTGTAATGACTAAAAAAAGATAAGTTATATTACATAAATTCTAATTTAACACACTTAGGTATACCTATCTGTTGCGTTTAAGCGATAATTTAGATTAAATAATTAATTAAAGTACAGCAATGGCAAATAAATTAGCCGGCATAAAAAATACCCTAAACGCAGTCACAACACTTCAAAAGCTTACACTTTCTAATTAAATTAAAAAATATAATAATCTTTGGTGTCACATCGAATCGTTATACGATCTTAGAAATATAAAAAGAAAATTAGTGTAGTGGTAACACTGAGAATTTTTCGAAGTTGGAACGCGCTCTCATTGGTCGAGGAGGGTATATAAGGCGAGGAGGGGGAAGAAATACGTCAGTTGCAGTTTGGTCGCTGATGAGAACATTGGTATTAGTTCGTCCGCGTGAGCTGTGTGCGTGCCGCCGAGAGTGTGAAACTGGAAGATGTCACTGACCTGGAAAGTGGCAACAAAAATGGTTACCTACAGAAATATTATTTGTATTTATTTAGATTTTCGCAGCGACTAGAAGTTCTCTCAGCTACCTAGCGGTTTTCTCAACCTAGCAGTTCTCTCAGCAACCTAGCAGTACTTTCCGCAACCTAGCAGTACTTTCCGCAACCTAGCAGTTCTCTCAGCTACCTAGCAGTTCTCTCAGCTATCTAGCAGTACTCTCAACCTAGCAGTTCTCTCAGCTACCTAGCAGTTCTCTCAGCTACCTAGCAGTACTCTCAACCTAGCAGTTCTCTCAGCTACCTAGCAGTTCTCTCAGCTACCTAGCAGTACTCTCAACCTAGCAGTTCTCTCAGCTACCTAGCAGTACTTTCAACCTAGCAGTTCTCTCAGCAACCTAGCAGTACTTTCAACCTAGCAGTTCTCTCAGCAACCTAGCAGTACTTTCAACCTAGCAGTTCTCTCAGCAACCTAGCAGTACTCTCAGCATCCTAGTAGTACTCTCAGCAATCTAGCAGTATTATCAGCAACCTAGCAGTTTTCTCAGATACTTCGTTGTTTCTTCATCTACAAGTTAGTAGTTCTCTTTGTTACATAGGTGTTTTAGCTCCCAAACAATTATTTATCGATATTCTCCCGGATTTTAATCTATCTAGCAGTATGCTCACCTCATTCCACCCATATCTGTTCTTCGCCTGTACAATAGCCTCATACACCGCGGCGGGTTGTAACGCGGTGAGTTCATGTGAGACGGAGTGAGAGAGTGCGGTTGAAGGCGCAGGCGCAGGTAGTACTACGTCGTGCCATCGGCCTGGCTGTTGGAATGATTCGTTTATCTGCGGAGAAAAAGATGCATAGGGATTATTAAAGACGTTGAAAATTGTTTGTGATTACATGATAATCGGACAAGTGCAAGTCGGACTCGCGCATGTTTCCGTACCATTATCTATAAAAACAAGCAAAAAATTGCGTTTGTTGTCAAAGCATCATCTGTGAAAATTTCAGTTGTTTAACTACCACGGTTCATGAGATACAGCCGGTGACAGACAGACGGACGGCGGAGCCTTAATAATATGGTTCGCTTTGCCCTTTGGGTACAAGGTTAACTCACAGATTAGAGAAAAAATTAGTAGGGTAACCTTAAGAAATATTTGGAGCTACGCGAGCGCCATCTCTCGACGATGACAGAACTAAACTGACAATGCACAAAAGTAAACTGCTCATTTCGTAAGTGATGATCACAGAGCAGGAAAAAAATACGCTCACCCACTGTATCCGCATTTTAGTCGAATTAACCTATTATTATCAGTATAAGGTAACTAACCACTAGCTGCCGGTACTTTCCCCCATTAGCTTTCCTATAACGTTACCATTTTTTTTAACTGAAAACTAACCAATTCCAAATTCGATAGCAAGCACAGTTTACATCAATGCAGGATTGTGGAAGAGCATTCCATTGGCGTTACAAAGAGCGCAGCCTTACATGGCTCACCTACCCTAACTAATTTTCTGTCAAATTAACCCATTATGTCACACGCATGTTGCGCTCGCTATCATTTTTTGCAAACCCCTAGGTACTTATTGATTCTAAGAGTGATGACTTGCTTCATTGTTACGATGGAGCTAGCAGCGATGTTGACGCGCATCTGGCGCTCAACTGCTGTCAGAGCGCCAGACGCGCGTCAGCACCGCTGCTAGCGCAATCGTAATAGAGGGGCTGTATTTAGCTTATGAGTTTTTGTTTTCCTATTCTTATATTATTTAGCAAGAAAGCTGTTGGTTGTCAAAATTAAATGAAGTGAAGTGAAATGAAATAATATTATTAAGAGTATAAGATAACTAACCGCCAGCTGCCGGTACAGCAGCCTGAGTTCATCAAGCGGCGGGTAGCTGTCCACAGTGAAGGCGAGCGTGTACCGCGAGGGCGCGCGCGCGAGCGGCGGGGACGTGAAGCGCGCGGGCCCGGGCCGCCCGGACACCTCCACGTGCTGCCGCGCGCGGCCCAGCGAGTTGTCTGCCACGCAGCTGGGGTAAACATTAAATATGGATAATACATCCAACTTCCTTGACATCGATCCACAGAGCTAAAAAACGCTGTTTTAATGTGTGTAAAACTTGACTGTAACAAAAACATTCTAGGTCTGTGTAAAACACTGTTTTAAACTTTCACGGCTGTTTTTAGTACCTACTTACAGGGTCTTTACCGTGATTTTACTATGATTAGAATCATTTTTGAGTTCCCGATATTCCGGCACAGTTACATGCACCATGTTCACGGGCAGACTGAAGATGCGGGTGTTCGAAAATTCGAAATGTTAGGAGCAGACATAACGGGAATAGTAAAGGTTAGGAAACATGTCACGTGACTCGCAGCACTTTGGGAGCACAAAATGGAGGCGCGGCCTAGCGAGTTATTTTCAACGCAACTGAGGAAAAAATTTAATATATCACTGTACACTGTGTTTTTTTTATAAAAGAAGTAGACCAGCCCCGACGGTATGAAACAAGATTTAAACACAAACTCGCCGTACCAAGTTCTAAGCTAAAAATGCATAGTTCAGGCCCCAACATAATGGCAGTAAAAATCTATACATATAATAAAACTGTAGAGATAAAAAAATCTGTAAATGCAAGATATCGAAAAAAAAATGACACAGGTTGGCTTGAAATTTTTCGCTGATCACGTTAAGCTACTATTTAGACATTTTGTCTGTTTGTTTGTTTGTTTGTTTGTTTGTTTGTTTGTTTGTTTGTTTGTTTGTTTGTTTGTTTGTTTGTTTGTTTGTTACGGCACAAGTCCGAAAATACTGAACGGATTTTCATGCGGTTTTCACTAATAAGCTTAGAAAAACCCGGCGCACAACATAGGATATATTAAATTTTATATATCGTTATTTTTTTTTTTTGTAAAAATGATTAAGGTTTCATTATGAAATGGAACGGGATTTTAACAAGATGGCGGCTTCAAGGCCTCAAGGTAAGATTTTTTTCTTATATTTTGGCTCCACACATAGTGTAGGTATTTAGCCAGTGTCAAAAAGAAAGTTATATTTTGGCTACTAACCATAGATGAGAGAAAAAATATGTTACTCTGCTACACTGCTATCTCTGTTGACTATCCTCGATGTTTTTGTAGCGCCCTAACCTGGACACACAGTCAATTTGTTTGCCTGCTGCACGTTATATTGCGTGTCGGTGAATAAATATGTTTTACAAACTGTGAGAGTATTATTTGCGATTACAAAAATAAATTGTGATAGTTTTAATTTATAATTCCTTATCAATATGAAGTAAAACCAATTTTTTTTATTTGTCTGTTTATCTGTTCCTTTGAATACGGATCACGGTGGTTATAGTGGCAACAGAAATATATCTTCTGTGAAAAATTCAACAGTCTAACTATCACGATTCATGAGTAGATCCTGATGACTGTTGGACAGACAGACAGACAGACGGACAGCGGAGGTTTAGTAATAAGGATTTACCCTTTGAGTACGGAACTCCAGTCATTTTTATTTCATTCTGAACAATCCCCACTGCACTAAGCAATAAGGAAGTAATTTAATGCATGTTTTTATTTATAACTTAAAAGACAAAAAACAGTAAATAACAATTGGCGCGCCTGCATTACCGGCAGTGTATCACACTTTTCGGGCTACGGCGAAATACATCGCGCGATAACTTCGTCTGCGCTCGATGAAATGCAGATTAGAGAAAAACAATGTGTTCATTATGTAAGTACCTATACCCAAGGAAGTCATATGTATTTACATATAGAAAAGTTTTTTCGTTAATCTGTGGTCCAAACTAAAAAAGAGGATAGGTATGAGAACCTTCTTGAATATGAGCACGACACAACAAGGAATTTAGAAAACTAAAAACTTCTTAGAATTTTTACTATAAGTTTTAAGGCTTCACGCGATATCATATTTAGCCAATATTGAAACATAACTAAATTATTATTATGTTTTCGATTTATTGGGTTCTGGCAAGGGCAAAATTCTTTATTGGCGATCTGGTATTATGTATTAGTTTTCAAAAATCTACTACGCGTTACCATTCGAAATAAGTATTTAAAATTGTATTTATAGTACCTATAGCTTAACCTTTAGTAGTAACATATTCAGTAATCTGTGCCTATTGACCCTTGTTTTTGCTACGCATTGTAAATCCTTTTTTATTTTGGAAAAAAATTGTATTTAGCCAATGATAGGAAGTATTTTATGAAAACTGTTTAAAAAGGGTAGGTACTTAGACTTTTTATAATTATTCATAAGGCTTCACGCGATTATCATACTTTGCCAATATTGAAGCTTACATTTTTATTCAAGTTTTCGATTTTTAGGGTTTTGGCGGGAGTAATGTTCTTTATTGGCGATCTGGTAAAATGTATTATTTACATAAACTTACTATACGTTACCATTCTAATTAGGTAGATAAAATTATTTTTGCGCTACTGCTACATTCTTGATCGACCCCAAGGAAGTTTTAAGGTACCTGGGGGTCTAGCAAAGATACCAACCACTAACGCTAATGCCAAACGCTAACTCCAAAATGTACTAGGATGAAATTTCGGAAATCGGTTACTCTTCCACAGCTAATGTCATTTCAATACAGCTATAGTACTTATAGCTACTTATGTTATAGACCCTTACCATTGCTACGCATTTTAAAACCTTTTTTATTTTGGCATTAAAGTAAGCCGCTAGAGGTGCTATTATTTGTATTTAGCCAATGATACGAAATATTTGATGAAAAATGTTTAAAAAGGGTAGGTACTTAGATATAATAATATGTAGGTATTCATTAGAGCAATAAAATTGTATCCTCGAATTAACAACATGGCACTTAACGTTCGTTTTTGCCTTTTTTGGTTTGTTCTTCTTCTTCTTCTTGCATGTTGAAATAAGTTTTTAATAGTTAAAATATTTTAAATCTGTGGGCTTTTAAATAAACCGGGAGCAGAAAATGATTGATTACTCGGTTACTTCAAGAAGGTTATAGTTATAGTAGGTAAGTAACTGTCTTATGTGTAGGTAGTTAGGTACTCATTTCGTAAGGAACCAACTTAAGAAGGTAAAAAAATGTGGTAAATGGAAAAAAAAAGCGCGCGGGTAATATGTAAAACTGAGCAAAACAGGATCATCGTGTGTGATTCTTCCATATTTTTCTAAACTGTACCTGGCTGCTTAGGTAACTACTACCTAAACAAAATTTACTGAAACATCTGTTAAAGACCTGAGTGAAGTGATGATGATTTCTTTTTGTTGTAATATGAAGAGGTACTTATAAAATTGTAGTTTTTTGTTTGGAACTTCTTTTACTGTTATAAATCTATGTTAGACTCAAAACATTTAATTTTAGGTAATGGCTTAAATAGCTTCCACTCACGGCTATGCTGGCGTTATACCTATACCATACCTATGCTTATACAGGTTACTGTGCTCAGCTTCGGAAAGATTTATTGGATTTTGTTGTTTGGTACGAAATACATGATCTATTATTAGACTAAGTATAACGTAAAAATAACATAACACAAGCGTGCGAAGCCGCGGGCAAAAGCTAGTATACAATAAAATCCCGAAAGAAATTCTCACTGAAGAAAAAGAATCGATATTTAATAATGTTTTGAAAGATTTTCTGATAAAAAAATGCTACTACAGTTTGACAGATTTCTTTAATGATAAAAGTAAGCCGTTTTAGTAAAAACACTGGCCAAAGATTTTTTGTAGATTTATTTAATGAATCGGCCTGGTCCTGGACCCAACTGTTGCCATACCCTAATGGGGTCATATGTCCTGCACACTCATACATACCACCTGTATTAAAAATATGTACATATGTTGCAATAAATAATTGAGTATTGAGTATTGAGTATGTTTTTAACTCAATGATTTACAAACAGTGTTGGCAATTTTGCTATTCCAAAATAAGTTACACCTTCAGATTATGTTGTGAGGAAAAATTAGAGTCCAAAAAAATTAGATTCAAATGTTTTACAAAATTAATCTGTGGGTAGATCACGCTGAGCAGGCGATACTGCTATACAAGGTGACCTTGAATTAGTATATTATCCCGAAATAGGGGGACTGGGACCATGTTACCCTACAAGTTGTGAGAGCCTTACTTGAAACTGGGTGTGTCAAAACCTCTATGGTAAAAAATAAATCCACTCGCAAAATTGCATGTGCGATCGCTACGAGAGTTTACAAGATACTATAAATTCATTTCTAAACACAGGTCGTTAAACTCATTTATGTGCACTCGATCAAGGACGAAGTTCAACCACCCAGCTGCGCTGAGGCTATTTTCGAACGTAAACTTTATTTAACTTTACATGGCGTTTCTTTAATGAAAAACTATTAATTTAGTAAAGGCGTACAAGAAACATTTGATGTGGATTTACCCCCCTTCGGGATAACAAACCAATTCAAGGTCACCTTGTATACCTAACTCATGAATATTAGTTACACCTTGGTACCCAAACGAAGCGAAAACGAAGAAAGCAAGTTGAAGCAGAAACTTCGGTTACTTGATGAACAACTCACCTATAGTTTCCAAAGTCCTCAGGCTGCACGTTGGCTATGAGCAGCGTGTGGTTGTTACCGCGCGCAGACATCGTCACACGTTCCGATGCGCTCAACGGAAACGAATTCTGATACCATGACACCTAGAAAATATAGTAAATAAAATTATTATTAAAAATAAAAACCGACCAAATGAGAATCGGAGTCGCGCACGGAGGGTTCCGAACCATTATTAATAAAAACGAGCAAAAAAAAACACGTTAGTTGTATGGGAACCCCCTTAAATATTTATTTTATTCTGGCTTTTAGTATTTGTTATTATAGCGGTAACAGAAATACATCATCTGTGAAATTTTCAGCTTTCTCACTATCACGGTTCATGAGATACAGCCTGGTGACAGACGGACAAGTCTCAGTAATAGGGAACCCTAAACAACATAAAAAACATGACAAAAAAACATAAAATGCACTTTTTCGTATTCTTCTCAGCAAACGCTTTCATATTATTTCCTTCTGATATCTGTGTTATGGGCGTGCACAAAAATAATTAGTTCAGCATATTAGACCAACCGCCATCTTGGACTGTCCGCTATCTTGGACCGTTCCGCCATATTGGTTTTAGAATGACGTGCATTGTTAACCAAACTAAACGTGTAAGTTTAGTATAAGTATTCATCTAAATCGGTTGAGAATCAACATCATCATGATCAAAAGCCTGAAGACGCCCACTGCTAAACATAAACATAGGCCTCCCAGAGATCCCCACTTCTAATATTTACTTTCAAAACTTATAGATATTTCATTTACCTCTGCAGGTGGATCCGCAAGAACCGTGCAGAGCAATTCAGCTCGAAAACCTTCCCCGGTGTGCACCCAAGACCGCTCCACTGTGATTTCAGGAGGATCTGGCATAAAAATAGCAAAGTCGATTATAGTGCCATCTGTAATCCGGTATGACTAACTATTAGCTTGTGTTAAACCATACGAAGCCAAAATGAAGATTAACGTAGGTTGTAATAAGGCAATCTAAGGCTGTTTATTACATTACTTAATTAGTAAATTTCATCACTTTCTTTTCAATTTTTTTGATATTTATTTGATGGTTGGTACCCGAATGAAATTCCTGGCAACCGTTAATCATTGACTATTTACGTAAAATAAAATTGGTCTGCCATTGCACATCCTGCGGGAAGTACCTGGCAGACCCTTACGAAGTGCCCTTCACACAATTTACCTACCTCAACGAGTACCCCGATGAAACCTATGCCCATTAATAGCCAAGGTGTCCCTGATAATAAATTAAAAGGTCTGCCAGGTCTAAACTTGCCGGAACTTAGTGTTCAATTGCATTTGAAGTTGGATTTCCATGACCCGGCAGGACCGGAATTAGCAGATCTGATTTTTTTTACATGTTGAAGTGTCAGCTAATGAACTAAAGATAGCCTATTGAGGTACTCGATGACGTAGGTATTTGTATGGATTTGTGTTGTCGGGTCTCGCACTAGAATACGTCTGCGCGTTTCAGGCCCTACAGTGATGTGCGGTGTGAAGCGATTGGTGTGACGACTGGTATCTAGAATTCCTCATCATTATTCTTTAGGTTTTAGAAAATATCTACCTAATTATTATCATATCTCTACTTTTCTATACACCCGTTTAACTTATTTTAAAAACGTCACCTATTTCATTTTAATGAGAGCGCCATCTAGTAACCAAACAAGGCAACTCACATAGAACTTGAAGCTGGAACTCCGTGACAAGTGGCGCTCCCACTCCGTTGTCGACGGTGCAAGCGTATCGACCGCTGTGTTTCCTTTCCAATCGGGATAGCTGAAGTTGCGGCCCTTCGCCGATACGGGTGGTAGTGTCGTTCTGAAACGGTGGGGCCTGGTGATAGTATGATACTGCTCTTTGATATATCGAATAGGGACTTCATAAAAACAGCTAGAAGCTAAGATGAACCCGCTGGATAATTACGTAAAACGCAACAAGTTTGCAACAGGCGTAAACGCAATCATTGGTGTCAAATATCACTTTAGCAGAGCAGAAAGCGATCGAGCACTAGATCGCCGTCTGTCGGACAATCGATGAACTAAAAAGTGCAAAGGTCAAAGTGCGGTCATCACCAGGCGAGCGACAGGCAGGCGACATAAGATTTCCAGCGACATTTTGCGACCGATTGCTAACTGTTTGCGTCGCTTTGCTACTGCTGTGTTGTAATTTTTACATAATACGGCTGCCGGTATCTTCTAGGCAAGTCTTAGAGCATTTAACCAATGGAGATGTTAACGTTATAATCCACGGACATTATTTTCTGTCGATTTTACGGGGGACGAGGCAAACACGCATAGCACACGCGCAAATCGCGCTTGTAAACGGACGCCACACACTATCTTAAAATACGCGCAGTTATAGAATACAGCATCGTTACGCAGTGTTTACACGCACACTATGATAACGGGAGCGCCATATGACTGGCAGAGCGGTACGCCTTGACTTGCAATCTCCATTTATAAATACTCTTATATACTTTTTACTAGGTGGTAGGACTTTTCTGCAAAGTTCGTCTAGGTAGGTACCACCACTCTGCCAGTTATTCTGCCGCCAAGCAGTAGTGTGCAAACACTACTGTGTTCCGATTTGAAGGGCATTGTAGCTAGTGAAATTACTGGGCAAATGAGACTTTATAATCTGATTACATAGTGTAGTAATCTGATTACTACACTGTGATATCTCAGGATGACGTGCGCAGTGCAATTTCACGCAATACTTTATTATTTTAAAGTTCCGAGTGACACTGCAACTGTTATGGGCAGCCGTGTCGCTTAACATCAGGTGAACGACTAGCTCGTCACGTCATTCATTCCCTTAATAAAAAATAAAAACTCTAAGATGCAAGCATGCTCCATCGTCACTTACAATATCATATCTCAATGATCAGGTGAGACCGTGCTCAAATGTTAGCCTATAAGTGCCAAGAATCTGGTAAAAGCTGGTGAAAGCTGCGGGGAGCCGATGGATGCAGGAGGCAAGTGGCCGCTCAAGGTGGCGCTTTATGAAGGAGGCCTATGTTCAGCAGTGGACGTTTACGGGCTGTTAATGATGATGATGATATCTAGCTTCTCGGCGGGACTAGAACCTGTGTGCACACTACTACTCACCAGCTTGTGCCAAGTGACACTAGGCACTGGGTTCCCACTAGCGCGACATTCGAGCACTGCAGCGCCGCCTCTCCTAGCGGCTGCGTGCCGAGACTCGGGCGACGCTCGGACACTCGGCGGGACTAGAACCTCTACTGTGTGTACTTGATCGCGGGCGACTCGGTCAGAGATCTGGCAGACGTAGTCGCCTGCATCCTGGAATACATATAACGACATAGATTTGAAGCTGTTATGGTCACTAATATTATGGTAATATTGTATCATCGTCATCATCAACAGACTGAAGCCTTCCCTTGCTGAACAAATAAAAAATTGTAAATGACGGAGACATAATGTAACAAACATAAAAAGAAAAAACACAACAGATTTGAGAACTTCCTCTTCCAAGTCGGTAGTTAATATAGTTGAACATTATAGGACCTGCGAGATAAGATCCGAAATGAGGAGATCCGCAGAAGGACTAAAGTGAGCGCTAATTATAGCTTTTAGAATTAGCAAGTTGTTCAGGCAATGGGCAAGCCACATCGCTCGTAGAACTGACAACCGTGGAAGAAAGGTTCTCGAGTGGCGACCACGAACTAGCAAGACGCAGCATAGGCTCCCCACTAGGTGGACTGACGATCTTATTTTATTATTTTTAATTATCATTTATTTGCGAGAACACAAGCACAATTCACAAGGAAGGTCTTAAAATAACATATGTAGACATATTGCGTTCAACTTGCATGCAAGTGTGCAAATATTAAAAGTATTTTTGTTACAGTACATTTGAAATTCCTTAACACTATAAAATGCGTGTTGTTACAACCAGTCATACAAAGATTTCTTGAACAAATAGCCTGTTAACATTTTTAAATCATTAGGTATACAATTATGTATTGATATGCAAATATTGTAGACATTTTTCTTATATATATCTTTACGACAAGGAGGGTGATGCAGTAGGTTAACAAATTTGGCTCTTTTCTGTCGTTTAATAATTTCACAAAGCAAAACAGGGATGAGAGGAAGCAAAACACCACCTTACTGCTCCAAGTCAACCTCACCTGCTCGTGGTCATCCTGCTAAACAACGAACGAGGCTCTGACGACCGATAGATGGCGGTATATCCATCCGAAGAAGCGTGGCCAAGTGACACAGACCGGTGACGGGTCGCAGCGTCACCGGTGCGAAGAGCTATGCTCTGCGATCGCCAACCCGCATGCCCAGCGTGGCGATTATGGGCAAAACCTCCAAATGAACGGCACAAATAAAAAATGGCCCCCAGTTCCCGGCCGCCCTGCTATTCCTGACCAAGGTGGCGGTCATGGTAACGGCAGGGCAGGGGGTGCTAGGAATCCCCGGGTTACCGTAGGCCACCCAAAACATACACAACTGACCCTGGCTACGTACAATGGACGAACGCTTAGGCTAGACGATCATATGACACAACTTGAGACAGAACTGGATAGAATTAGATGGCATATATTAGGGTTATGTGAAGTTCGTAGAGAGGGGGAGGACACCATGACTCTGGAATCAGGCCATCTATTCTTTTATCGAGAGGGCGATCAACAGTCTCAGGGTGGCGTGGGGTTCCTCGTCAATAAGGTCCTTGCTGACAACGTTGTGGAAATCTCCAGTGTGTCGACCAGGGTGGCTTATCTCGTACTAAAGCTGACCGAAAGGTATAGCCTCAAAGTCGTACAGGTATATGCACCGACTTCGTCACACTCGGATGAGGAATTTGAAGGTATGTTTGAAGATATATCTTCAGCTCTTCACAAAACCACAAGAGCACACTACAACGTTGTCATGGGGGACTTTAACGCTAAAGTGGGAGCGCAGGCTTGTGATGAATCGAGGGTTGGTCCACATGGTCATGGGAACAGGAATCACAGGGGGCAAATGCTGGTCAACTTCTTAGAAAAAGAGGGGCTCTTCTTAATGAATTCGTTCTATAAGAAGCAGCCCCATAGAAGGTGGACGTGGCAAAGTCCTGACACTGTGACCAGAAATGAGATCGACTTTATCATGACGGATAAGAAGCGTATATTCAGAGATGTCTCAGTGATCAGCAGGTTTAATACTGGGAGCGACCACCGACTTGTCCGAGGCTCTCTGAATATCGACTACAAGCTGGAAAGGTGCCGTCTGATGAAATCCACACTCCGACCAAACTTACTCCAAAGCATTGTGGGATCAGAGTGTTTTCAACTTAAATTGGAAAACCGATTTGCAGCCTTAGAAACCACAAATGACGTCAACGAGAAACTTCAAAGTGTGCAGGAAATCCTAAGGGAGGAGGGTGTTGCATTCTGCCAGATGCAGCGTAAGGGTATAAAGTCCAAGCTCTCAGACGAGACTCTTCGACTTATGGACAAAAGACGGGAACAACAACAGGTCACACCGTCAGACCAACGGCAACTTAACCAACAGATTAGCCAGCTAGTGCGACGTGATCTCCGAAGCTCAAATACTCGCCGGATTGAGAAGGCCATTGAGCAAAATCGGGGGTCTAAAGTCTTCGCTCAGCGGTTGAGTCGTTCCCATCTGACGAAGCTAAAAACCAATAATGGTACTACCGTCGTCTCTAAGCCGGAGATTTTCTCTGAGATCGAAGATTTCTATGGCCGATTATACGAATCGCATGCTGCAAGACCCGAACCTAGTGGGGAGGATTCTTGAGCTACACTGACACGCCACTATACTGATGAACTCCCTGATATTAGCCTAGACGAAATTGAGATGGCGTTGAAACAACTTAAAAATGGAAAAGCCCCTGGTGAAGACGGAATAACTACGGAGCTGTTGAAAGCTGGTGGTAAACCTGTACTTCAGGAGCTCCAAAAGTTATTCAACACTGTTCTTAATTGTGGGAGAACTCCAGAAGCGTGGAGCAGGAGTGTGGTAGTGTTGTTCTTTAAGAAAGGCGATAAAACTTTATTAAAGAACTATTTCCCTATTTCACTCCTGAGCCACGTGTATAAGTTGTTTTCCAGGGTCATCTCAAATCGTCTCGCAAGAAGACTTGACGAATTTCAGCCTCCAGAGCAGGCTGGGTTTCGCAGAGGATATGGCACCATAGACCACATCCACACAGTGAGGCAGGTAATACAAAAGTCCGAAGAGTATAACCAACCCCTGTGTCTTGCTTTTGTGGACTATGAGAAAGCCTTTGACTCTGTTGAGACCTGGGCTGTTCTGGAGTCTCTACAGCGCTGCCAAGTCGACTGGCGATATATCGACGTGATGAGATGCCTTTATGATGCCGCTACTATGAGTGTTCAAGTACAGAACCAGCAGTCTAAACATATCCCACTGCGCAGGGGGGTGAGACAGGGGGATGTAATATCCCCGAAACTGTTCACTAGTGCCCTGGAAGATATGTTTAAGACGTTGGACTGGAAAGGTATGGGCATTAATATTAGCGGCGAGCGCATCTCACACTTACGGTTTGCCGATGATATCGTCTTGATGGCGGAGTCAGCGCAAGACTTGCAGCGAATGGTGACCGGCCTAGCTGATGCTTCTGGACGCATCGGTCTCGGAATGAACATCGACAAAACAAAGATCATGTTTAACGATTTGGTCGATCCGAAGCCGATTGTAGTCCATGGAATACCTCTCGAAGTTGTTCATGAATATGTTTACTTGGGGCAAACTTTGCAGCTGGGCAAAAACAACTTTGATAGGGAAGCCAATAGGAGGATACAGTTGGGCTGGGCAGCATTTGGCAAGCTTCGTCAGGTCTTCGCGCCGTCCATACCACAGTGCCTTAAGACTAAAGTCTTCAATCAGTGCGTCCTGCCAGTTATGACCTACGGGGCCGAAACGTGGACACTCACTGTCAAGCTAGTCCACAAATTTAAAGTCGCGCAGCGAGCTATGGAGAGAGCTATGCTCGGAGCTTCTCTGAAAGACAAGATACGAAACGAAGTGATCCGACAGAGAACCAAAGTAGTCGACATAGCGCAGAGGATTAGTAAGCTGAAGTGGCAGTGGGCTGGCCACATTTCTCGAAGAACTGATAACCGCTGGGGTAGACGGGTTCTTGAGTGGAGACCGCGTTTAGGCAAACGTAGTGTAGGGCGCCCTGCGGCCAGGTGGAGTGACGACTTGCGGAAAGCGGCTGGTAGAGACTGGATGCAGAGAGCTGAAGACCGAGCTCAGTGGCGTGCTCTTGGAGAGGCCTATGTCCAGCAGTGGACGAGAGTAGGCTGATGATGAATAATTTCACTGCGTTTATGGAAAAAAAGTGAATTAGCTTTAACGAAAATACAAATTTCTTTGATGTAGATGCATGGCAGAGGAAGGATGTTACATTTTTTAAATAGTGGTTTGCAGCTATCCTGAAACCAGGCCTTGTTCATCACACGAATACATCGTTTTAGAATTTTAAATACTCTATCAATATCGACTGAATTTCCCCACATTATAATTCCATAGCTCAGAATAGACGACACGTAGCCATGGTAAGCTGTTAATGCAGCTTCCATAGATACAGTCTGTCTCAGTTTTTTTAGGGCAAAAACGTACCGATCAAGTCTTTGACATACGAAATCGACATGCATTTTCCAATTTAAATTTTTGTCAATATTAATCCCTAAAAATTTAATTGTGTCAACTACATCAACTTTTTCATTATAAAAATAAATGTCAAGAGGTAATAGATTTGAATTATAAGATTGAAATTGTATTAATTTAGTTTTATTTATATTTATCTGGTGAAAGCCGCGGGGAGCCGATGGATGCAGGAGGCGAACAGCCCGTCAAAGTGGCACTCTTAGGTGGCGGAATATGTTCAACAGTGGACGTGTTAAAGCTGATGATAATGATGATATTAAAACCTTCTTTTTTGAAATTAGGTTTTTAAATTTTTTTAAATATTCGAATAAGTTAGAAAAGCCTATTCGTTAATTAAAACAAATTAGAAAGAAATATCCAAAAAACAATGATTCTCGGATTGAAGTGCAAAGTCGTCTCGTCCTTCCTTCCCGCTCATTAACACGGTAGCTCTTTCATTTAACGGTCTTCCACACCATTTCTTCGATTTAACATTGAGATACCAAGATGAGGACACCGACTTGATATGTAATAGACTTGGAGTCTTGGAATAATATTTTTGTACTAAGGTAATAGGTATATACTGGGATGTCTGGTTGCTTTGGAAATACTCGAGGATATGATAAATGTAGACATCCACTGCTGAACATAGGCCTCCCCCAGCGATGACGCTTTCTGGGAGTGGCTGCTCATCACTTGCATTCATCGGCTCCCCGCGGCTTTCACCAGGTTCACCTAGTGGAGGGTCTTCACCGTTAACATTATATAATAGAAAAATTAAATTGTATAAAACAAGCGTTTTTATTCTCTTTCTATTTTTTTTGTATGACTTCTCAGCCGTCCTTTTCAGTTCATACTCAGGTGTGCACACTGCAATTAGTTCACCATTTTGGGCTGTCCGCCATGCCATAATGGATTTAGAAAGACAAAGTCAGCTAGCTATGCAAAGTCATCTGAACGTGTATGCGAAAATCTGAATCAGTTGAGGATACCCACTTTAAAATTCGCTGCAAGATGTGACCCCAAACATCATCATTATGTAAGTACTTACATATAAATATTGAAAGTTAAATAAAAGCTTGTAAAACAAAATCAGCTGAACTGCATTACCTATTGTATTACCAATAGACCAATTATTATCATCATAAGAAGAGTTTTTTAGGTCAAAATGATGCGGACAAGATTTAAAATAGGTAAGTACCATTTCGACCATTACTCATCATAATGTACACTTTCCACTAGTAAATGTTACTCTTAGAATTAAGATCGGAGTTCTTCTATTTCAGTATGATATCAACGGTCGTCGTGAGGAGTTGCTCGAATGCACCTAGTTAGCGATGGATTTAATTAGTTTTAAACGAAGACTTTTGACAGTCGTTCGAAGGTCGTTTGGAAAAAAACAATTTAAAACGTCAAAATTTTTCTAAGTGACTTTAAACGTTTGGTCCTGCAGGCCAACCACAACCTCTTATAGCATTATTACTTCAATCATACATTGACAATTAAATTACTTACATAAAATTAAGAATACTGTAATGTTGCAGAGGCAGAGCAGATTGGTGACGTCACGTTAAATCATTCACTCACAACTGTCATGTCATACCTTTACATCATGTTGACATTGACGTGCGACAGTGATAACGCCATATAAAAATGTAGACGTCTCGTTCACATGCAGGAATACTTTATAAGTTCATGGTACGAATTCGAACAATATTATTGTAACCTTGAAATATTAATGCCATGAAACATGATAGTTTTGTATTAGCTTGTGGTAAGCCTGCTGGTTGGCTGCTGGCTGGTTTGTGAATAGCCTTTCTATTCTCGTGGTCGTAAGAGTTAGCTAAGGGAATTTCCAGGGAATGGGCAGGCAGTATTCTCCTCGGTACATTAATATCTTCTGCGATTACCAAACCACCTGCCAAGAAGAGAATAATAGGTAATGAGTATTTTTTTCGTCAAAACTATCGCAATGAAACAAACCAAATAAAATAACAAGGCAGTCCATAAAATGTTTTCGATTGCCCTATTAAAAATAAGTACGACCTTACACCACTTAACAACGCAAAATATAAACATTTTACGCAACCAATTCGCTAAATAACACTAAAATAGCCAAAACATTCTTTTCCTGCGTCGGAAAATGCTAAAAAGCACCCTAAACGGTAATTGGTCGGTAAAAATATGATAATTGCGGCATAAAAACCTTTGTGGTAGTACCCGCTCGTTATTTTTTATGTATGGCAACACTGAGGTATGGTTTCGCGCGCAATATTCGACCGCCATGTTTGTTTTTTGTTTTTTTTTCTGGGTGTTTTGGCATCGGTGCGAGTGGCGTGAAGTCTTTATGGTTGTAGTTAGTGTTATGATTTAGTGGTTACACTAGGGGTTTTAGGAGTACGTCGGTGGAAAAGGCCTAACTTGTTTATTTTATTTGTATACGTATGGGAAAACCAAAGACTTTTTATCCAGACCACTAATACGAAATTAAAACAGGGCAAAACCATACACACCACTTTGGGTGTGATTGATTCTCAGCTGTCAAAATCAAAATCAGTCGTTACTTGGGTGTGCTTTTGAATACATACCAAAAAAATGCCGTCTTGCGTGATAAAACTGTGCCGAAATCACTCGAGGCACGAATCACAGAAGCACACCATCACAATTCACTTGTAAGTGGCGTTAATCATGTATTTTTATAAGATTATTTTAATTATTTCTATTTGACGAAGAGTATTTCACATTTCACAATAAAAAGTTGACATGTCAAAATCAGTATTGCCACACGACATCTGAATAATTACCCGATTTCTTTTGTATAGATTTCCAACAGATCCACCCATGTCTAGCTGGGCCCTTATTCCGTATCGATTCCTTACTTCGAAACCACGCGAATTCCTTGTCTTACAAAAGAAATCTGCAAAACTCTATTCTCTATGAAACGAAAACAAAACCGCGCGAAATGAATTTGGAATTGGCGCGATTAGAATTGTCAAAAATCATATGTTTTACCAAGACGCGTTCCGAAACATCAACACATCAAAAGATTATGACCACTTATGTCAATATATTTTATTCAAAATAAAGATAACTTTAATGTAAAGCGAAGGTACATCTAACGCTGTGACACAATTTGAACAAGACACGATAACGACCTGCGGCCTTACCGCGTAAGCCCGGTGGCAATCGTAATCGTGTGCTCTCTTGCTCGCACTCAAGGGCTTGTACATTGGTGCAAGCAGGATGGCAGGCGATGTTCATTACCAGAGTGCTTACACGGTAGGGCTGCTGGGCGGTTATTCTCTATGGAAACCCAAATTCCACATGATACGAAACCACGTCGTTATCGTGTCTTGTTCAAATCGTGTCACAGCGTCAGATATACCTTCACTTTACATTAAAGTTATCTTTATTTAGAATAAAATATATTGACATAAGTATCATATCTTTTGATGTGTTGATGTTTCGGAACGCGTCTCGGTAAAATATGCGATTTTTGACAGTTCAAATCGCGCCAAATCCAAATTCATTTCGCGCGGTTTTGTTTTCGTTTCATAGAGAATACAGTTTCGCAGATTTCTTATGTAAGACAAGGAATTCGCGTGGTTTCGAAGTAAGAAATCGATACGGAATAATGGCCCTGGTTTCATATCGTGTGGAATCTATGTTTCCATAGAGAATAACCGCCCTGATCGTTGGATAAAAGTAGTTCGAAAAAGTCGAAACGAAGATTGGTGGAAACCCTAATACTAGCTCATAGCGCATTTCTATAGTAAAGAACACACAGAACACAGAAGTGCAATTACTGATAATAGTTTTATTGTCAACTATAGGCGTTCCACGCGCCCACTGTTTTCCCATTTTTATGGTTATTTTTTTTTATCCTAAAATATGAAACATTATTTTGGTTGAGGCCCAGGGGGTCTAGCAAAGATCACAATCGCTAACGCTAACGCCACACGCCAACTCCAAAAATGTATCGAAATGACATTCGCTACGGAAAAGTTAGCAATTTCCGAAATGTCATTTCAGTACATTTTGGAGTTAGCGTTAGTAGTTGGTATCTTTGCTAGACCCCCTGTACCTACATAACTGTTGTTCTTTAATCCCTTTAACTTGGTAATATTGAAAAACTCGTGAGTTATTAAAAGAAATGTTGAATAAACTGCTGGTTATACTTAATTTGTATCCTTTTTATTAAAAGATTGCATGAGCTATCTATAGACCTTTTTCTTGTCTATAGATAGTAGTATGATGGTAATTAATTTTATTATTTTATATTTTTTTAATGTAGGCGTTATATAATTTTTATTATTTACATTTTACATCTAGCTAGATTTGTATTTAGGTACCCGACTAAATCGGGTAATACTATTTATATGGTATGTTGAAAGAGGAACTGACATTAGAAGAAAAAAAAAATGTGCTTTATGGTTTGATTCATGTTCAAACAAGGTTAAGTATGGAGACTTCGATTCTGGACCTATGTAATAGGGGGAATTCTGTGGGGAAAACATAAAAAAGCTCTTTAAGTTAGATAGGGTATACCTAGAATACCTACCACAGAACAAGTAGAGATACTACGGCGGTACTTCAATTTAGTAGGTACCTACTACAATTCAATTCTTGTATAATGGCCTTTGTGGAGGGGTAACCATAATTTTGCTGTGCTATGATAGGAAATGGCAATTTGTGCGTAAACATAGACAATTGTCGCGAACTCCTTTTAGTTGTAAATTGTAGTGCTTCTGTCATTGCAAAAAAAGGTGATTATAGATTTCACATTTTCACCATTATTACGTGCAGTAGGAGTGAAAAAGAAATATAAATATTTGCTCTTCTTCGTTCGAATTAGAGATATTTTACTGAATGCTCTAAAAAGCCTTTGAAGAGAAAACGAAATGGCACGGTTTTATAAACATGCAACCATTATTAGTAATTGTCAAGACTCGTGTAACCATTTGCGAACATTTAACAGATAATGAATAAATACACAGGTTTAAATCAAAGTCGCATCATCAGATTATCTTTAAAAACCCCGTCTATTTTGTCGTCGTCGTTTTTTTCAGAACCTTGTTCTTCTTCTTCTTCATTAATGGCCTTCTATCGCTTTTTAGCAATAATTCTGCCAATGACAAGTGAGTAGAATTTGTACGGTTATGTCAAGTTAAAGTCGTATTTTGTCAGTCAAAACGCCATCAGTAAAATGGTGGATATGTTACTGAAGGCTCAAAAAAGCCGTTGAAGGGAAAACGAAAATGCAATAGTTTTATGAATTTGAATCCATTTGCCAACACTGGTGCACATTCACGAACAGTTAACGGATAATAATCCACCCTCATTACACATTAAAATTCAGATTTACTCAGGTTTTGTTAAAAAATATAAAACTCACAACCGTCATTGTCGGATTTTCTTCAAAAGCCCAGAACCTTGTTATAAATGACATGCGTTATAACATAACTGTCATTACCAGAACACAACATGGCCGCCATTTCTTCTACGCACCGGCGTCGTACCATAAACAATAAGAACAGACTGGCGCGTGAGAAAGCGAGGGTCGAGGATAGCACTCCATAACTTTATATGCCATGTCTTTCTAAAAGGGGTAAAAAATGTAGTTTTGTCCGTGATGCGATAAAGTGGATTGTATGTTTAGGTGTAAGGTTCACGGAAGTTTGTTTTTTATCTGTCGAAACGGCTTTGCTACAACAATAACAACATCAACAACAAAGAAAAATGAGAGATTTTTAGAACGAAGACGTTTTTAATATTCCAAACAAGTGAGGACTACATTGTAAATGATGGTTTTCTCTCTCTGAAGAGGAATGTGATAAGTTTTGTGCATTTGGAGTCTTCAGATATATCATCATCAAACGTCCACTGCTCCTCCAAAGAGTGCCACTTTGAGCGACTGCTTGCCTCATGCAACCATCGTCTCCTGGTGGTTCTGACCAGGTCGTTGGTCCACCTAGTGGACCTAAGCTGTGCCTGCGTCTGCTGGTTCATGGTCGCCACTCAGGAACTTTTCTTTGGTTGTTGTTGTTGTCAGGTTGTCAGTTCTGCGAGCAATGTGGCTTGCTCACTGTCACTTCAACTTGCATCTAAAAGCTATATCGGTGGCTTTAGTTCTCTTGCGGATCTCCTCGTTTCAAACTTGTCTCGCAAAATCTATGTCTAGTCTAAATGAAGGTTTAATTACCTGTGGTCCAACATCAGTGATCTGCAAGTTGTATCCGTCTACAAGCCGAAACCGTTCGTCACGGGTAACCATCAGGCTGGCGGCCGTCAGCACGGCCGGGCCTCGCCTCCATAGCAGCACCAGAGACCCTGCGGACACAGTTGTTTGCCGATCAAATGGAGGAACGTCAGACAGACAGAGGTCAGCGGAGCCTTAGTAATAGAGTTTGCTTTACACTTTGGGTACGGAACTCCAAAAACAACCCATAATGTGTGACTCTTCATAAGTACTTATTTGTGAGTTCCGCGTGACACTGCAACTGTTATAGGCAGCCGTGACGCTTAAGGCACTGAATGCTCCCAAATCGACTATTTTGAACGTGATTATCTCAAAACGTATACCATTTACAGGATTGAAAAAAATGCACGTTAATACTGGTCATATCTTCTTTCCATCTGCCGAAACCGAAACACGCTTACAAAAAGTTTTCTCGATAGAAAAAAATCGTGAAGTGACCTCTAAAAAATCATTCAAACGTCCTAAAATGTTACATTATAATAAGACACCCCATTGAAATAAATCATAGTGATAAGCTATGTTTCAATGCATCCGTCTATAAGCTTATTTTTTTATAACAATAAGCATTTCTTTTATAACTAATTGTTTGTACCAAAAAATGGAAAAGTCGAAGTGCAACGCAACGTAATCGCCATATTTTTGCTATACATAAAGCGACCCTATTACGTACAAAATAAGTTTCAAGTTTGTCTGCTGTAATAAACGTGCTCGCATTGGGTCCTGTCAGGGCCTTAATATAAGGTGAAAGACTAGCTCGTCAACTTACCCAAGTTCTGCACCTGGCAGGGCAGTAGCAGCGTGTCTCCAACCACTGTGCGGAAGGAGTGGCCACGTGAGAGGAAACGCGGCCCGTCGTCTGTAAAGAAAGAAATCATTTAAAAAAAAAAAAATTACGCCCTACGATCATACACCTTCAAGATTACTCTTGACACATGATTTTAATCGTAATTTGGGATTTAGAACGAAATCGTGGTATTTGGTACTCTTAAATCCGGTACTAGCGCACGATTGGGATCTTTGTCCGTGGAATTTTATGGAACTAAATGCAATCGACTCATTTCTACACCCTTCTTACCAAATTATTTAACATTGGAATTGGTGTTTGATTCGTATTAGAATTTGTGTGAGATTGGGATTGGATTCAAGAGTAATAAATAAATAAATAAATAAATATGTGTGGACATTTCACACAGCGCCATCTAGCCCCAAACTAAGCATAGCTTGTACTATGGGAACCGGATAACTGATATAATACTTAGATACTTTTTTGTTTGTAAATATGTACATAGAATACAATATAACACCCAGACGCAGAACAAACATCTATGTTCATCACACAAATGTTTGTCCTGGGTAGGAATCGAACCCACAGCCCTCAGTTCAGAAGGCAGGGTTACTACCAACTGAGCTATCGGGCCCGTCAAAATAGGACTGGACCCTACCTAGGATTCTCTATATCTAAAGGTGATCGTAGAAGATATAATAAAATTAAATATTGCTGCTGCCCGTCTTTGGATACATCAGTTACTTTAATTTAAAAACTAAATTACTTATCCGATTTTGATTATCATTTAGAAAGTACTTATGTCTTTATCAAGAAAAAAAGGATTATTCTAATTTGTTTATAAAGCAATCAAAACGGACCAGTGCCAGTAGGTCTCGCGCACAAAGGGTTCCGTACATCGAAATAATACCCATAGAAGTATAACTCGAGGTCCGAAATGGCCAAACGCAAATGCAACCGCTGTGGGCGGGGCTTAATTTTGCAACCACGCGTAGCGCCATTCGCATCGCGACCGCCGCGCTGTGAAGTAGTCTTACTTGGACTGTGTTATGAAATAACGACACAAGCGACGTTTTGGTGAAAATAAGTTTCAAACTTTTAAAATTTGTTTTAATTGCTGTGAGCTGTATTATATTGGATTTTTAATGTAATTTTTACTTATAAGGTTTTGTTGTGGTATAATTTTAATTTTGTATTGCTTTTTAGTATTTGTTGTTATGCGGCAACATAAATACATAATTTGTGAAATTTTCAATAACTGTCACGGTTCATGAGATACAAGCCTAGTGAGTGGTGACAGACGGACAGCGGAGCCTTAGTAATAGGGTTTGCTTTACTCTTGGATACGGAACCCTAAATAAGCGATAAAAAACAACAAACAGATAAATGATGAATTAACAAGTATTGTAACCAAACTTCACGCAAATCCATTTTGCCGTAACGTATTTTGTTGGTTGTTGGGTTAACACACTACTCATTGAAATAATTATACCTGAACATACAGACGTATAAACATTCGTATTTATTACTATTGAAATTCTAGGTCTGTGGTGTGATATGATTACAAAAATTCGTTCTAAGTAATTTTTATATTTTATATTATACATGTTTTCCATACTCGTAGTTTTAATGTATAACACCATCCCAAATCACCAGTCACTGTGGTCATAGTTAGGGAGCTAGGTGTCGAATTTTTTTTGCGATTTCTTTATATGGCAGACATCACATCACACTATTATCTCACTCAACCATAATTATTATTACCATTGTTATTATTTATTGTTATGGTAGACTGTGATAATACTATTCACTCCGAAAGCGACTTCGAAATTCTTATAGGTTCGTACTCTAGGTACAACTGATTTCTCATGTTTGTACGTAATTTTAGCTGCTTGTAAACAAAATTTTATGTAACAAACTAATCGAATATTGTATTGAATACTAACTGACCTGACCCACCTTGAAATTTGCACGGATTTATTAGTTTTATGTCCTTACCCTGTTCATGGGAAGAGGTAAGTTGTCGAAGTTTTTCAGTTTCTCAGAATGAGACTGCCAAAGCTGGCCATTTAACGTGAAAATAACGGTTGAAATGCAAGAGCGCACTTAGTTGACCGAACCAAATCGATTTGTGCTGATCTGAACTATCCGCATCCGTATCGGTGTTTCTAAACATGAAGAAATCTTATATCAAAACCAGTTAGCTCCCCAACTATAATGCCGATATGTAGAGAGAGGCGCAGCTATGCATCTACATAGCTGTGTCCCTCTTATCGAGCGTCAAAAGAAGTCACTGATCAGCCAATCAGGGAACGACCACTAAGCTGGCGGTATTGGTTAGAGTAAAGTCTTATGTGACTGACTTTGTAGGTTGAAATGCACCTAATCTCAATGGAGTAAGGTCGTTTTTACATGGGTGTGTAGACGTAAGTCGATATAAAAAAAATATAGTACAACGTTCGTTTGGTTACAAAACTGGGCGATCTTGCTGAGAGTTATTTTTCTATGGGTATTATTTCGATGGTTCCGTAGCATTATCTATAAAAGCGACCAAAAAATTACGTTTGTTGCATGGGAGCCCCGTAAAATAGTTATTTTATTTTGGTTTTCAGTATTTGTTGTTATAGCGGCAGTAAAAATATATCAGCAGTGAAAATTTCAACTGTCTAACTATCACGTTTGAGATACAGCCTGGTGACAGACGGACAGACAGACAGATAGACGGACAGCGAAGCCTTAGTAATAAGGTTCACTTTACCCTTTGGGTCTGGAACCCTAGAAAACATCTCAAATCTTCTGAGAGCCCTCTAGTCTACTTTTAGAAGTGGGTAGAAAAAAAAACCTGCAAAAGTCATTAACCTCCGGAAAAACAAAACGCAGTTCATATAAAACAAATCAATTCATACAAGATTAAACAATTAGCGGTAAGGCAGGACCGGAAGTGCTGTAACGACCGGATTCGTCATTTCCGGTAGGATTCCGCTGTATTTATTACATCCGGTGTTATGGCAACACTGTGACCGCATGGTTTTGGTAGTCGCCATGTTGTGCTATGTATTGGTATGTGAATAAATACTAGTATTGGTTGGTACCAATCGCTGGTATCACTGTACCACAGACCAAATAGAGGATTCTACGTAGGTTCTATAAGCCTAGCACGAATCCTTACGCGAAAGTAAGTGTAACGTTAACGTATGGGGCGCAGATCAAATGCCATACAACTGAAATACGTGAACGTTACACTTACTTTCGCGTAAAGATTCATGCTAGGCCTATACTGTACGTAACTACGTAGTCATCATCGAAGGCTCTCACATAATATTTTTATATTTTTAATTTTCTTCTACTAAAATTACGATTACTATGTATTTACAAACAAAAAAGTATATAAGTATTGTATCAGTTATCTGGTTCCCATAGTACAAGCTATGCTTAGTTTGGGGCTAGATGGCGCTGTGTGAAATGTCCACACATATTTATTATTTATTTATTTAATACTATATAAACGATATTTTTCTTATCTATTTTTCTCTGTAGAATTCCTTGCATTTTGGCAATGTATACGTACGCGGGTGGTCCTCTAGCACCATTTACCGGCTGATTTTGATAAATGATTGGCAAGAATTCAAGCAACAAGGCATTTCAAATAATAATATGAGAAAGATCGGTCAAGAGGTTATCAAGATTTGTTGCAAAACCATTTTATTGTGCTCGCAAGGTCTATGGCCTGCAACTACTAAAACCAATCTTAATTTCCAAATAGGAAAAAACAAAATGATTTTTTTACGTGCTCCATCTATGGCCACACCATCGCTTACTATCAGGCAAGTTGGCGGTTCAAACGTAAATCTATAACAACAAAAAAACTGTAGCTACAAAACCATCTCTTTCATTCCAAGAAATAAGCTACGCACGCTTCAGCCGTTTCTTTCCACAGCCATTTTTAAAATGAATTAATATCCTGTATTTCATCCATGTTAAATATCCGTGAGTTTTTCCATAAATCGAATTATAGCGAGAACTTAGACTATTAATATCTTTTGAACGAGTAGTTTTGAAAAGATTTCAATTCCACGAGTTCTTGAGGAAATGAAAAAATGATTTTCTATAAGTGGTGCGATTTAAACCAATTAATAGAGTTAAGTATCATTTATTTGTTTTTTTGCCTCATTAGTAAGCTTAAAGTTGCGTAACGAGTTATGGAGACAGCAATGCTCGGTATTTCCCTGCGAGATAAGATGCGGAATGCGGAGATCCGCAGGGGAACTAAAGCGACCGATATAGCTCCTAGGATAAATAAGTTGAAATGGCAATGGGCAGGCCACATCGCGAGTTCGTCTTCCGGTTCGTGTTGAACACGAAGCGTAGGCTGGCCCCCACTAGGTGGAGCGAAGATCTAGTGAAAACCGCAGTGAGCCGATGGATGCGGGGGGCAAGCAGCCGCTCAAAGTGGCGTTCCCTGGGGGAGGCCTATGTTCAGCAGTGGACGTCTATAGGCTGTTAATGATGATGATTTGATTACGTACGTCATCAGTCTAATACATTCACACAGCTGGGACACGTGCCTCCTCTCACAGGGAGAGTGTAGACCAAAACCCACCACGCTGGGCAAGTGCGGGAGGGTGACACATGTAGGGGAATGTGGTTCTTGAACAGGTCCTAACGATGGTTTCCTTCACCGGTGTAAGATTGAATGTATATTCTACACATAAGTTATTTAAAATTGATTAGTGTAGGCTGAGCAGGAAATAAATCTAGTATCTAGAATTAATAAAATTATAGAAAAAACAAATAATAAAACTAAAACAATATATCTTATTAAATTTAATTATATTTATACGAAAATTACGGAATACTTCAGGGCCCAGTGGAAGACTAGCTCGTTATTTTGACTACATTTTTTTTTTTTGGATTTTTCATATTTTTTTTTTATTTTATTATTATCGTATTTTTTTTCGTTTTTTTTTATTTTAATTTTTTTAATCTAGTAAATAAATCTGCGTCTATTTTAAAATGCTGCGGGCTATTGCTGAGTTCTACTTACTATACTGGGTGTCAATAATGTGTGGGTAATCAAATGTTACAATACAAAATTTAATTAAAATGATAAATTACTGTTTTTGATTAGTACATACAAGGTATAAAAACGTTTAGATGTATCAAAATCATCCGCGCCAACTGCGTTCAATCTTCATAATTTTCAATAAAAATATTTACACTCTTTACTTTTTAATAATCATCTATAAATGATGTACTATCATGGGCACAATTTATGCTAATGAATTAAATTACATCCTGTATATGCGTTGTAATTGAATTCATTAGCATCCTTTGAAACTAAGTACCTACTCCTGATACCGCCCACGTGTGGACCAAAATTTTTTTATTCTAACACATTGGTTTGGTAATAATTATAACTCCAAAAAATGGAATAACTTACTTAATCAAATGCTACAATACAAAATTTAATTAAAATAATGAAGTACTGTTTTTAATTAGTACATACAAGGTATAAAAACGTTTAAATGTATCAAAATCATCCGTGCCAACTGCGTTAGGCGCCGCGGCAATCTTCATAATTTTCAATAAAAGTATATTTATTTTATTCTATTTTAAAGTTTTTGTTGTTAGATAGATAGATAGAAAATGCTTTATTGCATAATTAACTAAAATGTAGGTACATAGGCAAACTCCATGCTAAAGTGCATTATCTTCCAGTTAACTTGGGTGTTACTTAAAAAATGTATGTGGTTATTATAGCGGCAACACAAATACTCATCTGTGGATTCATCATCTAATTTAAATCATCTAAATAAAATTTCCATCATCTGTTAAGAAAGACTATGTAATTATCACGTTACACACACACACAGAGATATAGCCTGGTAACAGACAGACAGACGGGCAGAGAGACAGATAGACAGACCAATAGACCAACAGACAAACATACAGAAAACAAACAGACGGATAGACAGCGGAGCCTTAGCGGCTTTACCATTTGGAACGGAACCCTAAAAACCTATTAAGTCCAAAAACAATCCACAAGAACAATAGCTACGAACTTATCACATCACTCACAAATCAAAGCACAAATCAATCGGCCGCCATCTTAATCGAGTCAACAAAGCGTCTGGCGGGAAATGACGCGCGCCAAATCGTACTTCCGGTGCTACCAGACTAGCATTGTGATGTACGATCGATTTCCGGTATTGCTAGCTGTGGTTGTCGAAAAAGTGTTGGTAAATAATATTTAAGTAGATCTCCAGAATTGTTATGTTTGATATTGATTAGTTAAGTTCTTTGGCAACACACATTGATTGAAAGCTTTGGTTTTCAGGCTCTGTATTTTGGACGAAAAGATAGGTCGAAGTTCCCCGAACGCTGCCCAGCCGAGTTGGATTCTTCGTGCGACCTCTTTATCGTGCAATTCAACTTGCTAAATCTAAGAGCTATATCGGTAGTTAGTTCTTTCATCATCATCATCATCATTAACAGCTTGAAAATTCTTCCCCATCGGTTGTCAGTTCTACGAGCGATGTGGCCTGCGCATAGTCATTCCCACTTAATTCTAACAGCTATATCGGTCACTTTAGTTCTCCTGCGGATCTCCTCATTCCGGATCTTATCTCGCAGGGAAACACCGAAAATAGCTCTCTCCATAGCTCGTTGCGCGACTTTTAGCTTACTAATGAGATCAACAGTAAGAGACCACGTCTCTGCTGGGCTAGCACGCGGACCGCGACAAAATTTTCTCGACACCTTATCTCGCGAGAGACCGTGTCAAGACTATTGTACCACCTAAGTGTGTTTCACGCTAGCCCATCTGGTGAAAGCCGCGGGGAGCCGATGGATGGAGGGACGAGCAGCCGCTCAAGGCGGTGCTCTCTGGGGGAAGCCTATGTTCAGCAGTGGACGTCCTCAGGGTGTTAATGATGATGCAGCCTGCCTACGTTGCATCTTGTGTGGGTGGGCGTAAGTGAATGTACTAACTTCTGTTATTCTGTGCGCGAGCGGCGTGCGCGACGACCGCGGCGAGGAGGACCCACCAGGCCGCCATCGCACTCAGCTTGGCGCCTTCGCTCCTGCGCACCGGCATCTAGTCATCTGTAATCAAGACAAACTACCATGATTCACACTGACACAAGTAAACTTTGAAAACAATAGCTGCGATTGCGATTCACAACCACCATTGACAGCCTCCGTGGTGTGGTGGTTGAGCAGGTCGGCTCATAACCCGGAGGTGGCGGGTTCGATACCCGCGAAAGGAAAAGTATTTGTGCCCGAAAAAAAAGCGCAAATACGTTGTTCTGTGTCTGGGTGTTGTGGGAGCATAGTCCTCGTAGTTCCTGGGTCCCTAGATACAGGGGATCGTAGTTAGGGTCCAGGATCTATGTATGTGATCGTTGGGCGTTATTTATTATTATTTATTTATTCCCAAGTCACACTCCCACACCCCCTCTGTCGCCAAAACTGTGAGCGGTAAGAATCAACTCATACTATAAGTTATATAAGTAATAAAGTTTCGCGAGACACTACACTGCGCAGGTCTCTCACAGTCTAGTAATCAGATTTCTAGACTGAGAGATCAGGCCATGGTCTCATTTGTCCAGTAAGTTCACTAGCTACAATGCCCTTCAAACCGGACACTACTGCTTGTACACTACTGCCTGCCGGCAGAATAACTGGCAAAGCGGGTGGTACCTACCTAAACGAACTTTGCAGAAAAGTCCTACCACCTAGTTACCTACTTTATAAGCACTTGAGTGAAGTACCTACGCAAATTGATGGAACATCGGCAACTGGACAGATGTGAATGCCCCTCGATTTTGATTTGCACAACTGTTGCAAAAATATTGTGGATTTTGGTCATAGACATATAATATTAAGGACAGGCCTAATGACTGGTTATAGGTCACTTCAAAGTGGGAGCCAATTTCACAGATTGGCATCCACTAGCGCTCAGTCTGTGATGAAAGTTAGAAGGCATCGGTCGAATGTCACAAACATAATATGCCAAGTTGTATTGTGAAGGGTTGCAGAATCTATACTCAAAAGTGCAGTAAAAAGAAAAACCAAGTTTCTTACCTCAAGTAATTCAATATTTTCAATATTACACTCTGTTTTGTAACAAAATAATCGAATTTATATTTGGAATAATCATTGTAAACATAAACATTGACGGACATAATAGCAACGATAGGCAACTAATTTTCTCAACTTGTAGTAGTTCACGAGAAATCTAATAGATGGCGCTGACTTTTTAGTACGCCTACAACTCAAAAGTAAGTAGCCCTACCTTCTGAACTGTACGTTGTGGGTTCGATTCCCATCCAGGAGAAAGATTAAACGCGTGCAGCCAAATAAACACCCGGGCAAGTGCGTACGGACTTTTGAGTACGGAACCCTAAAAACGCTTTTATTCAATAATCTTAGGGAACCAAATAAAAACGATTGAATTTTGTTGGAATTTAGGCGGGGAGAGCTACAAAAGATTTTCTTCCAGACAACGTTTGATCGGGCACCGATATACCTATATTTAGCCACCCTCTTAACGCACCCCTCCTGAGATCAATCATTCGGAACAAGATGTCAGACGGGGTTGTTATTACATGCGATTTATTATTTATATGTTTACTGGGGTAGAAGGAGGGGTGGTTTTTTTGTGTATTTTTTCAAAATTAAGGTGTGTTGGGTTTTTAATAATATCTTTAGATCGACTGTTGATAAATTGAGATTTAGTTCTTAATAAAATCATTTCATCATATCTTTTTAAATAAAAAAGAAACCCACCTCCATTTCATAATGAGAAATACAAGTGTAAAAAGCGTTTTGATTCCTCGTTTATAATTCGGACAGCGAAGGAATGGAACACCTTACCAACGTCATTGTTTCCTGACAAATATAATCTGGGAGTTTTTAAGGCTGGAGTGAACCGGCATCTTCTAGGCAAGCATGCTCCATCGTCGACTGCGTCGTCACTTACCATCAGGTGAGACCGTGGTCATATGTTAGCCTAGCGATGATAAAAAAAACTTGAACAATAAATAAAAAATAAAATGCCAAACGATCAAATACATAGATCCTGGACCCTAACCAGGATCCCCTGTATCTAAGGACCCAGGAACTACGAGGGCCATGCTCTCACAACACACACACATACACAGAACAACGTATTTGTGTTTTTCCCTGTGTGCAAATACTTGTCCTGTCGCGGGAATTGAACCCGCTGCTTCAGGATTATGAGCCGACCTGCTCAACCACCACACCATGGAGGTTATCGATGAAGATATGACGAAGTTCTTACGTAGCAAATATAAAAAAATACAACTGAATGAATAACCTAATCTTTTTTGAAGTTTTTGAAAGAGGAAGTATACACCTACCTTCGACCGAAGCTACGACGAAAAACAAAATTTACTCGCCACACCTAAACTAATTATAAATCAATATCCAATAGTAATTTCACGCATTTTACCCCCGTTGTTTTACACCCTGTTTCTGCATTTACAAGCACTTACCAGTGGGGGTGCTAAACGAATTAGGGTAGTTTTGGGGTAGAAATGGAATAAAAATGTTTGTACGTCCATATAGACAGTATGGGTGTTTCTTATACTACATATAATAAACGTATTTGTATCTATGTGCATTCTTGTTTATTGGTGTTCAATAAAGTATTATTGTATTGTATTGTATTGTATTATTTTATGTAAACGATGTGACGAGCTAGTCGTTCACCTAATGTTAAGCGACAGGGCCGCCCATAACAGTGGCAGTGTCACTCGGAACTTTAAAATAATAAAGTTTCGCGTGACACTGTACTGCGCACGTCATCCTGAGACATCACACAGTTTATTAATCAGATTACTACATTGTGTAATCAGTTCCCCTAGTACAAGTTTTCCAAAACGTGAACACGCGCGAATCCATTTAAAATTTGTACTGCCATTTTTAGTTCATCAACGTGTCCGCTAGGGGCGCTGCAGAGAAATTTATGAAAAAAGGGAGAAAACGTAAACGAATCAAGTTTTAGTAAACTATCGAAACTAGAACTAGGGGTACAACTCATAAAGTCTCATTTGCCCAGTAATTTCACTAGGTATATGCTCTTCAAACCGGAACACACACTACTGCTTGGCGGCAGAGTAATTGGCAAAGCGTTGGTACCTACTTAGACGAACTTTGCAGAAAATTTCTACCACCTAGTGAAAGATGTATTGAAATTAGTTACGGAAAAGTAAGCGATTTTCGAAATGTCATTTCTATACATTTTGGAGCTAGCGTTTGGCGTTAGCGTTTGGGTTCTTTGCTAGACCCTCAGTTCAGTACAAATGTACAAATTTCGGGTAGTATCCCTGCCTTCTGAACTGAGGGCTGTGGGTTCGATTTCTACCCAGGACAAACATTTGTGTGATGAACATAGATGTTTGTTCTGCGTCTGGGTGTTATATTGTATTCTATGTATGTATTTACAAACAAAAAAGTATATAAGTATTGTATCAGTTATCTGGTTCCCATAGTACAAGCTATGCTTAGTTTGGGGCTAGATGGCGCTGCATGAAATGTCCAAACATATTAAAAAAAAAGTTTTGATGATCTCTCAATGCTTTAGTATAAGGTCCATACTGCCAATGTAGCATAGGTCCCTATGTAGGTATGCATTTGTGTATGTTTGTATGTCGATGGTGATTATTGTCCGTATTAGTGGTGCTTTCGCTTCGACGAGAAGTCGAATGAGGGTAGGTCTGCAGGGGAACACCTTAAAATAGGAAAAAATCAAGTGCGAGTTGGACTTGCGCACGAAGGGTTCTGTACCATTACCTACCTATATGAGCGAGCGTTTTTAGTATGGGAGCCCCCTTAAATATTTTTTTATTTTATTGTTTTTTTTAGTATTTGTTGTTACCTATAGCGGCAACAGAAATACATCATCTGTGAAAATTTCAACTGTCTAACTATCACGGTTCATGAGTACAGCCTGGTGACAGACGGACAGAAACTAGCAAAAGATAAATTTTACCAAAAATTAATCTTTTGCGAGAATGGGCTTACAAAATGTAACCGAAATATTATAAAAATACAATAATAATTAAAAAAGAGATTTGGTTCTTTGTCAGAACTGACGTAGGTGTACGCCTTGGACAGATTAAAAAGGTTTATTACATTTTAATTAAAAAGATGAAACGTGGAATAATTATGGATACATTTTTTAATAAAGTGACAAAAAAGGGTGAAACACGCCAAGTATTTTTCCATTAAGTATAGTCATTTTAAAAGCCAAATGATATTTCATAAATTTGTAAGTAGGATTTTATAAACTATTAATGATTCAGCCCAGTAATAGATCACGCAGACCATGGGCTCACACAAACATCGATGTTCATTACACAAATGTTTGTCCCGGGTGGGACTGGGATTCGAACCCACAGCCAGTTCAGAAGGCAGAGTTACTACCAACTGAGCTATCAGGCCTGTCAGTTACTCCAAATTTTGTCTTTTTATGACATTCGAATATTGGAATTGATCCAAAAAGACAAAAGGTAGTTTAAATAGTCCAAAGCTAATTCCCGTTTATTAATAAAGCCGCTCTATACAAGGTGACCTTGAATTGGTATGTTATCCCGAAAAGGGGTAAATCTACACCCCAAGGTAGATAATGTTTCTTCTACGACATTACTAAATGAATAGTTATTTTAGAAATGCGATGTAAAGTTTACGTTTGAAAATAGCTTTAGCACAGCTGGGTGGTTGAACTTCGTCCTTGACCGAGTGCACATAAATGAGTTTAACGACCTGTGTTTAGAAATTAATTAATAAAAATATATAGTAACTTGTTAACTCACGTAGCGATCGCACGTGCAATTTTGCGAATGGATTTATTTTTTATTATCGAAGTTTGGAAACACCCAGTTTCAAGTAAGACTCTCACAACTTGTAGTGTATCATGGTCCCAGTCCCCCATTTCGGGATAACATACCAATTCAAGGTCACCTTGTATTTGTCAGGAAACAATGACGTTGGTAAGGGGTTCCATTCCTTCGCTGTCCGAATTATAAACGAGGAATCAAAACGCTTTGTACGTACCTATTCTAGGAATCTCTACCATATATGGATGCCGTGTTTCGGTGCGTCTAGTTTTACGATGGTAAAAAGGGGATGGGGGAATTAAGTTGTGCAATTCCATCGCACACTCTCCGAAGTGCAGCTTGTAAAAAACCGAGAGGCTGGCAACCTTACGCCGGTGTTCAAGGCTTTGGAGTTTAGCCTTTACTAATTTAAATTTATCACCAATGTGTTAAGTTATTCAGGCAATGGGCAGACCACATCGCTCGTAGAACTGACAACCGAGGGGGAAGGAAGGTTCTCGAGTGGTGACCACGAACCGGACGCAACCTAGGCCTCCCGCTAGGTGGACCGACGACCTGGTGAAAACTGGGAGCCGATGGATGCAGAAGGCAAGCAGCCGCTCAAAGTGATGCTTTACAGGAGCGGTCTATGTTCAGCTATGGATATCTTTAGTTTGTGGATGATGATGATGAACTTCAGTTTGGTGATGTTATCAATGCAACCAAAACAAAAAACGTATTTTTAACCTTGTCTATTTAAAAACCAAAACAAAATATAAAGCCCACCCTTAATCACAAAGGGTGGCACTGGCATCCCTCAGTTATCTTTTTAATCCGCAACCCATGAGAACGGTAAAAAAAAGGTTTCCCGTATTCCTAACTGTCACTGTCAAAGAAGTGACAAACGCATGCGTTGGTTTTTGTATAAACTGTGCTTGGATGCTATTGGGTGAATTATTCTTTTCATTTTGTTTATAAGCGCGACTTTAAAGATTTAATTTGATTGCTAATTAAAATTGTTTCGTTTACGACTGGTCTCGCAGCTATTTATTAAGTAAAATGTTATTTCTGTATCTACCTACTCGGTACTGGGCGAAGATCATGTAATAAAAATCAATACATAAAAAATTAATTGAGGTTTGGCGCGAACGCGGAAAAGTTGACGTCATTGCATTGTATTATATTTCTAAACTTACGTTTTTAGGATTCCGTACCCAAAGGGTAACGCAAATGCGAACCCTATTACTAAGGCTCCGCTGTCCGTCTATCCGTCACCAGGCTGTATATATGAGATACCGTGATTCATTGCACTACTTGGCACTGCTTCTGTTTGTGTGTATATTGTTTTGTAATGTCATTTATGTAGTGTAATGTTGTGTGTGTTACTGTCACGAATAAATGTATTTTCTTTCTTTCTTTCTATTCATCTCGTCAGAAAGTTAATTTTTTTTACAGATGATGTATTTCTGTTGCCGCTATAACAACAAATACTAAAAAATATAATAAAATAAATATTTAACGGGGCTCCCATACAAAAACGTGAGTTTATGCTCATTTTTATAGATAATAGGACGGAACCCTTCGTGCGCGAGTCCGACTCGCACTTGGCTGGTTTTTTCTAATGACCCCCTTTACAAATGACCCCCTGCGTGGGAATCTAGCTAATTTCTGAGATCAAACAGCAAGGGGCCGCTAATTCGACGGGTAAGCCAATATGCCAGGGGGTGGATTGTATATTTTTAAATATTCTATTAGTTTTGTGAAAGGGGTGAGACGAAATTTTGGCAATAAATAATGACAAGTCTAAATTATTATTCGACAGCTTCTGTGGTGGTTGAGCAGGTCGACTCATAACCCGGAGGCGGCGG